>JANAVB010033814.1:6757392-7086687 GCA_029216955.1 Iris pallida
CTGCTTGAAGAAGATGAACAATCGGAAGAACTAAGTCACTAGAAAGGTATCGACACAATGGCACTGATGGCACAGTCAAATGCTTTCCTGCTTGCTTTACCTGTTCTTGAGAAAAAGTTAAAGAAATGCTTCTGGGAATATCACTATGAAAGTATGAGTTTCTCAGAATCTTCTCCTCTGTATCTCTCTTGATGTCTTCTTCTGTTAAAATAAGTCTATTTATAGACTAGACCCTTTGTGTATAAAAAGCAACATAATTGGGTCTCTACGCAAGTAACTGCCACCCACGATTAAAAATCAACCTTTACGTGTGATGACACATGTCCCATATAGAGTTGTGATCTTCACGCATGGTGACATGTGTCCCACAACTTCAACATATGGGAAGAGCACATACACACGTTCCTCGATAAGTGTGGCATGAAAGCCACGGATGCAGACCACGTTCTCACATAGCCAGAAAAGATTGGGTGTAAAAATAATCCAAAATAGACTTCCTACGTAAAGTAGCAGACTGGACGTAAAATAATCCAAAATAGACTTCCTGCGTAAAGTGGCTGGAAAGTAGCCTTGAGCGTATAATTAGCTCAAATAAACTCTACGCACACGAAAGCCTTGAGCGTAAAGACTCAAATAGCTTTCATGCGTAAAGGAAGTGGTCTCTTGAGCGTAAAGTAGCCTATCTGCACGCTAAACGACAAGTGTTGGGTTTGGTGTAAAAATCTTCTTGGCTTCTGTGCAATGTACTGTCAGAAAATCATTCTGTCAGAGAAGTATCACGCACATTAAATGCGACGTGGACAACCTGTCTTTCGTGTAAAGGCTGAGGATGGCTCTCGTGTAAAGTAGTTTGTGTAGAGTTATACTCTGTTTGATCTCGTAAAACTTTCAACTTCTTTACTTGGTGTATGAAGGAAATTTATTTACGCTTCTATACTGTGCACACACGAAATCGAGCCTCTGATACGGGCTTGACATGCGGATACGAGAGCACTTGGACACTTTTTAGACACTTGTACACCTTGCCCTACACCTACCCTAGCTACTGATACGAGCACGAGACATTTCGTGGTGTGTGTCGTGTCCTAGATAGGTCGACACATCAGCACGAGCCTTGTTGTGCACTGGTTTCTGATACCAGTTGACACTTGGACTTGGACACAGTATTGACATGAATTGGACACTGTTTTGACACACCCCATTGCTGACACATGTGTGAACACATTATCCCCTCTCTTTCTTAATATATATATATATATATATATATATATATATATATATATATTATATATATATATAAAATATATATATATATATATATATATATATATATATATATATATATATATATATATAAATAAAAATAAAAATAAAAAAAATTATATATATGTATATATATATATATTTTAATATATATAAATATATATATATATATATAAAATATATATATATATATATATATATATATATATATATATATATATATATATATATATATATATATATATATATATATATATATATATATATATATTTATGTATGTATATATACTTACATGTAAGTATATATACATACATAAATATATATATATATATATATATATATATATATATATATATATATATATATATATATATATATATATATATATATATATATATATATATATTTATTCCCAGTTTCGTGTTCAATAGATATGTATTGTTAGTCTATATTAGATTAGCTATATACTTTCATATATGAATCTATATACATATATCTAGTTTCTATATAAGCCCTATATATATAGTTAGTTTCTTTACCTATATATATATATATATATATAAAAATATATATATATATATATATATATAAACATATATATATATATATATATATATATATATATATATATGATGTATTGTTTGGGTTTGCCTTAGCCTAGGTGTTCCTAGGATCATCCTAGTTTGGGGGTTTTCCAGTCCCCTCTTCACACACACAACACACACACACACACACACACACACACACACACACACACACACACACACACACACTCTCTCTCTCTCTCTCTCTCTCTCTCTCTCTCTCTCTCAATTGTCTTACCCTTTTCCCCCTCTTCCTTTATATGTGTCCATATATATATATATATATATATGTATATGTCACGCCCCGATCCCGTAGGAGCGATCGTCCTCGCTAAGGCGTGATGCCGCACGAGCCTAGATTGCGCTCGTGCAAGGCGGTCTCATAACGGCCGATTACAACGGCGGCGACGGGGTCGTCGCACAGAAGTCCCAAGCCGATACATTGAATATGCAGCGGAAATTTAAACGAAGAACACATGAACACAAGTCATTCAAAGAAACTCTTTTTATTGATATTGAATACAAGATTACATTTGTGGGCGCAAGGCCAAATTACAAGTCTCTCGTGCTCACTTTTCTCTCATTTACAAGTCACTCTGCTCTCTCTCATCTCTCGATTTCAGTGCTTGAGCCAGCGGAAGCTTCGGAAGGCGATGTCCATACATTATGTCCTATATAAGTCTTCAATCCACGCGGCCGCACGCTTCGAATCGCCAAGGAACTCCGTGCCTCGACGCATCCAAGCGAGCTCCGCACCACGAGCTTCTACCTATGCCTGCACATGAACACTGTATGGGTGTCAGTACTCAACTGTACTGGTGGAGTGAGCTTCTCACCCACCCATACATAACCGACACGTTCATTTACTTTTTGTGCAGCTTAAGTCCCTTTCGATTGTCTTTCTAGTCTTGCCATAGGATCAGTTTTAAGACTTGACATCTAACCAACTCGACGTGCAACGACATGGTTGTGCTATAATACCAACGTATATTTCGATCGAGGCAGTACCTCATCGCCTAGGTACTTGACCAAACTACAACTCGGGACGGCAGGGTCGTGCCACATTCTATTCGCAACTTAGACATATTCAAGACAATGCTATGCCGAAGAGCAACTTACGCGAACTCGGCCGTGCCAAGACCTTTATTTAAACTCAAGCGCTTCTAGACCAATCCTCGTGCCAACGATTCAAGTGCCAAGGACGGCAATGGGATGACTCGTACAGGCCGTGCCGCTAGACTTGATTTGTGCCTTAAGACCTGCTTAGACTTGTACATGCTTCAAAATTGAGGGCGCACCTCGCAACATATCAAGACTTGTCATGCTACCGCCTTGCGGCCTTCCTGATCGACTCATTTGCTAACTTAGACAAGACTTGTGAAACATAGTGTTGATTCCATGAATATCCTAATGCCATCTATCGTGCCAAGCACGGTGGCTATACTGCAGCCCAATCTTAGGCCCAGACCTTGTGTTACCGACTAGACCTGCATTCAAGCTCTAGACCCAAATCCAAAGGCATACACACGGTGTGCCGCTATCTGCCGACACATCTACATGAGGAGGTCACTAGCAATTTCAAGCTATCTTGGACATGGCTCGTGGGATATCGGCTTGTACCTACACGGGTAGCTAGCCCGGTGGGGCCGAACTCTCCCATGTGGTCATCCAACATCCTTCTTTGAGCCACACTCGCTTCCCCCGATCCGAATGATCCCGGCGCCCCGGTGATTACTCGAGAAGACTACACCATCGTTGGCACGAGGATTGGTCTAGAAGTGCTTGAGTTTAAATAAAGGTCTTGGCACGGCCGAGTTCGCGTAATTTGCTCTTCGGCATAGCATTGTCTTGAATATGTCTAAGTTGCGAATAGAATGTGGCACGACCCTGCCGTCCCGAGTTGAAGTTTGGTCAAGTACCTAGGCGATGAGGCACTGCCTCGATCGAAATACACTTTGGTATTGTAGCACGACCATGTTGTTGCACGTCGAGTTGGTTAGACGTCAAGTCTTAAAACTGATCCTATGGCAAGACTAGAAAGACAATCAAAAGGGACTTAAGCTGCACAAAAAGTAAATGAATGTGTCGGTTATGTATGGGTGGGCGAAAAGCTCACTCCACCAGTACAGTTGAGTACTGACACCCACACAGTATTCATGTACAGGCACAGGTAGAAGCTCGTGGTGCGGAGCTCGCTTGGATGCGTCGAGGCACGGAGTTCCTTGGCGATTCGAAGCGTACGGCCGCGTGGATTGAAGACTTATACAGGACATAATGTATGGACATCGCCTTCTGAAGCTTCCGCTGGCTCAAGCATTGAAATCGAGAGATGAGAGAGAGCAGAGTGACTTGTAAATGAGAGAAAAGTGAGCACGAGAGACTTATAATTTGGCCTTGCGCCCACAAATGTAATCTTGTATTCAATATCAATAAAAAGAGTTTCTTTGAATGACTTGTGTTCATGTGTTCTTCTTTTAAATTTTTGCTGCATATTCAATGTATCTGCTTGGGACTTCTGTGCGACGACCCCGTCGCCACCGTTGTAATCGGCCGTTATGAGACCGCCTTGCACGAGCGCAATCTAGGCTCGTGCGGCATCATGCCTTAGCGAGGACGATCGCTCCTACGGGATCGGGGCGTGACAGTATATGTATATATATATATATATATATATATATATATATATATATATATATATAAGGTATATATATCATGTAAAAAAAAATATATCATGTATATATGTTATGATATTTTACTAGTCGGTATATGTTTGTAAACTTGTATATATAGGTATTATATAGACTATGTTATTTGTAGGCTTCCTATATAGGCTATTTTGCATGTATTACTAGCTATGTATATATATGGTATATATACATAGGAGATATATTAGACTATTTTGACCTTAGATATTGACTAGATAGGCCTATTATGACTCATAGACATGAGTTGGACTAAACCCTAGACTAGTTGACTAGTTTGACTAGAGTTTACCTAGTTTGACTAGATTGTTGACCAGAATTGACCAAGAGTTGACTTTAACCCAGAATGACTTAGATCATGTAGAATGCATTATAAACTTCATTTATAAAATCTTGGATACATTGTAACCTATATTTCTCTAAATAGGACTCAGTTACTCCTGTATGGACATCTATTCTCATCAGTTGTTTAGGATATCAGGTGAGTACATTCTCTGATCATTTCATACTTTCTAGGACTTATATTCTTACTCTAGACTACTTTACTTGATACTGACACTTGTTATCACGGATTAGTTCCATATGGATCTTTTTATGCAATGTTATCCCCTCAGCAGATACATCGGGTATTTTACGTTCGTGTACTTTATCATGAGTATCGTGTACTCCTTGTATTCGTGATATTCGTGTACAAATAGTGTGCTCCCATGTACTCTCGTATGCACACATGATCTTCTTGTGTAAACTAATCATCGTGTATGTAACATAACTTGAATGGATCCTTGTGTATTGATTGGGGATAGGGGAGTATAAGTGGTTATGCGATTATTCCTATTAGTTTACTCGTGTGCAAACTCTGTAACTTAGTCGTGTACAATACCAAGCCGATTACATAACCATCTTGTGCTCTAAATTACTTAGTCACTTACAGTTCTTACTCTCTCTCTATATATTTCTAGTTTATCAGATATCTCTCTTACCTTTTATGTACATTTTTTACAGTATTTCATGTATCTTATTCTATTACTTGTTTTACATTTCCTGCCATGATATGAACTGTTTGGGAGATATGTGCTCGTTCCTGTCCTGACTGGACCTGTTAAAAATATTACAGATGACACTAAGGAGTTCTGCCCTACTTACTATGGAGCCCATCTTGACGACACTTGTGAGTTGGACCCACAGGAGGATCCAGCTCTAGCTGAGGACATCATTCCTATTGTCTAGGCTAGATAGCTAGGTTGTTTATTTTATTTTCATTTGTGTTGTCTTTGATTGTATTATGTAGATGTTGAGATGTTATTGTCGTTTAGACACTTGGACTTATTTTCCTTCTGTTTGTATCTTCATTTGAGATTACATATGTACCTTATCATACTATTTCTATTTTAGAATTGTGAATGAGTTGTACCTTCTTTATTGTCCTCCGGTTGGAGTGTATATCTTGTACAGGTACATTTATACTGTTAGATGTTTGTGACCTAGGACAGTATTCTACTGTCGATACTGCAGCATAGGCTGGACGTACCCATTTCTCGTTCCCCTACACTGGGTGCGGGTCGTGACACTGAGTGAAGGTGATGTTAAGGATCATCTCGACCACACTATGACAATATAGACATTCAGCAGGGTTCTCCTTGGGCGATTGCACCTGAGTGAGGAAGGAGTCATCATTCTGTAAAGCTTCGTTGAGGGCCTCTCGAGTCTTTTTGGAGAGACGAAGAAGCTCAAAGTGTGATAGTCGAGCCACAGCTGCGCCAATATGTCGAAATTGTAGGGCTTGATCGGCCCTACTGCCGAGACTTTTCTCAGAGGCTTGTCAAAGCGAACCTCCTTCTATTTTTGTTTATCTGCAGCACGTGCTAGGGATGGGCCTTCTTCCGATGTGTCGGGGATGTTGGCCGCAACGGGTGGAGGTATCTCTTCCTCTAGAGTTTGGTTCTCTTCTCGTTGGTGAGCTGAGCGAGTGGTAACTAGGGTGTCATCAATTATTATAGAGATCATACGACACGACCTGACCTTCTTTCCCTTAACATAGCACGTTGCAGGCATCATTATGTCTGGGGTAAGATCAAGATAGATCCACATTACTTTGCCTTGTGGCATTTTAAATGCGATGAGGCTTTGGGCGTTGTCACGGGCCGATGGAAGATTGACTACTTCCATCATCGCTCTCGAGATGGGGACGATGCCGTCTTGAGCTTATGTTCTCGGAAAACTTTCAAACTAAAGAGTGACCATATTGGCGGTAACAGTCTTCTCCTCGTAGTCGAGTGAGATGACTTTAGCGTCGATGAGGCACTGGATTTGTCCTTTCAACACGTAACAATTATGCATCGAATGGTGGACATACTGGTGGTAGTTCTAGTATTTTGGATTGTCATCCTTTCCCACTTCATCGAGACACTTAGACGACGGGAGCTGAAGTTTGCCACTCTTTGCCAACATATTGAAGAGCTCTAGTGTGTCTTCTTCGATGAAAGAGTAGGTCTCTTTCGGCCTCTACACTACAGTCGACTTCGGGTTCGTTGACGCCGAACCTTTGGAAATGTTGACGGCCATGGATTGCTTCCCTTTTTCGTCTTTGTTGCCGGATGAGCGCTTCCCTTTATCTTCAAGGGAGGAAAAGTTTAGTACCAGCAATTGTGCATCCTGTTCTTTTCTTTGAGCGACATTCGCCTCTGTGATAAAAGGCGTCCACTCTACGCATG
The DNA here is from genome assembly GCA_029216955.1 of Iris pallida. NCBI lineage: Eukaryota > Viridiplantae > Streptophyta > Magnoliopsida > Asparagales > Iridaceae > Iris > Iris pallida. The sequence goes on from JANAVB010033814.1 coordinate 6,764,654, forward strand.
GAGCACTGTGACACAACTTGATCGCATGAAGCATATTCTTGCGGTAGGAGTTCATAAGCATGGGCTCAGGTTTACCAGGAGGTAACCTCAATGCGGCCTGGCGAAAGTGCTCAATGTATGCACACACCAGCTCTTTCTTCTTCTAAACGATGTCCATGAGAGTCGACATCGTCATGTCAATTCCTCCATCGTAAAATCGATTGAGGAATAGGTTCTTCAAGCCTTCAAAGGACGAAATGCAGTTGTCCGGAAGGCTGCAAAACCATCCGTAGGGTACCCCCTGTAGGATTTCTACGAATACGTTAGTGAGGAGGGCATCATCCTTTAGTAGATGCCCTGTTACTGAGGCCAAATATCTTAAGTATCAACGGGGAGACTCCTTTGCATCGAACGGCGTGAGCGTCTGCGGATTATATTTGGGAGGATAGATCATATTATCCCATTCGGTAGGATATGGCTGCCGAATCTCCATCTTTTGGAGTGTCGCTCGCTTTTTTTTGGCGTCATAGCGAGCGTACAATTCTTTGTTGGCCTGCTGCATTTTATTCGACACCGTAGCCCCGGTTGTTGACGGAGTAAATGATGCTGGCGCTGCTTGGCTCACGATGGGAAGCACATTGGACCCACCGTTAGCGCTGGGTCTGGAGCAGGAGTGGAGCCAGAGGGGGTCAAACTCTCCTTGATCTCCAGGACAACAGAAGCTAAGGACTTCATAGTAATGTTCAACGTGTTTAGGCTCTCCTCGAGTACCGCTATACATTTCTACTGACTAGAGCCTTCGCTGCTTTCTACCTTGTTGTCACCTTCAGCCATAAGCACAGACACCACGTGTGGGTAGGTAGAAGGGACATTAGATCTTTCGCTCTCCGGTTCAGAGGGATGAGTCCCATCGTCTTGAGGATAGATCGACAGGTTGCAATCATCCTCTAACTCATTGTAATTGCTTCCCTCCGTATTTTGGCTACCTGCGCCTGTGGAGGTATTTGTGTCATGCAATCCGTTGTTGGATTGGAATACAGGATTGTTATGAATGGTGGAGGACTGGCCACCCCTAGCATCTGATATGGCATCTTTTTGCAGCAAGGAGGTAGGCTTGGCGCGCATATGTTTGAATACACCTGCGTTGGGTACTTTTATCTTGCAACTCCCAGGCTGTTTCTTGGGCTTGTTGGCCGAGATGGAAGGGATTTTGGACAACTGCTTGAGAGATGGAGAACCCCGTGCCACATTGCATGGAGAAACACAGAGTTCCTCTTCTTCCTCGTTCGACGACCCACGATTGAGTCCCTGATGTACAGCCGCCATTGGTCGTAGTGTTTGAAAGACGGACTGTCTCAACAGTGATGATGTGGCTGCCAGGTGACAGCAATAGTTGATGGTGATCTGGATGCAAGTATGCCTTGATTTAGGCATTCCTTGTGCTGCAGGCTCCTCTTCTTCTTTACGCTTGTAGAAAAGTATTGGGGTCTTCATTCCTGTACTTCTATTGCACACGTAGGAAAGCTGCGCACAGGAGTGAGGATATGGAGATAGCTTCTCTCTTCATAGTTCCTGCATGCGGATACGCTTAGGTCCTGATCAGAAAGTTGCTGATGAGGTAGACTCCTTCCATGCTTACATGAATACTATTCGCGTGAGTCTTTCTTAGTGGAGTGTACCCCATGGCTCGAGTTGTGCACATGAGTGCTCGAGCGACAGCGGGGTTCTACCGGTCGAGGCATTGAGGCACTCGGACCAATTTTGTATAGCTTTCTATTGGCTGCGCACGTAACTGTCAATACAGGTCTTTGGTCGGCAATTGACATAACACGTTGGTTGCACAAGGTGCATGCTGCCTTGGATTTCTTCCTACTACCTCCAGAGGGTACGTAGTATTCAGAATCCAATGTAGTGGTCGGCATAGCACTTTGGCCACATAGGGAAAGTGTTGCCTTGGATCTCTTTAAGTTACCTCCAGGAGGTGCGTAATGTTCAGAGTCTAATGTAGCCTTCTCCGATGTATAGGTAATTCTGTCAGAGATAGATCTTCTCGTCGGCATCGCTCTATCCGTAAGCGGTTAAGCCACTGTGCTTTCCTCGATGTTGTGCCTTTGTTAGGCCTGCCACAGGAGAGCCACACTCTTCACTGTGCTTTCGCAAAGTAGGAATCGAGCGAGGCGACATGGCAGCAGTAGCCGAAGTCTTCTTCTAGGCTTCGTCGGTTAGGGGGTTCTGGAGTGCAGTCCCTCCGTAGTACTGCTTGTCACAGCCGCCTTCGGCAGCCAGGTGCGTCGAGTCATCTTTGGTTTTACGAACAGCTTCGAAGGGCTCAACTTCTCTTCGGAAAGAAGATCTTCAAAAGCTTGTTGGTCGAAATGTACAACCAATGTCTTCTGGGAAGATCCCAGCAAGTTGTTGTCAGATTGTGCCACTACCTTCTCGTTAGACGAGAAGAAAGTCCCTAGCAGAGTCGCCATCTTGTTTGCCATGACAAAAGGTTATACGAACTTTTTGTATTTTAAACGTAAAAAGAGTACAATTAATTCCTAAACAGGAGATCTAAGTACAAAATTTCTGAAAAAGTTGTAGAGATCGAGCACTGTAGCAGCTCCTTTACTTCGTTGACAATCTAACGACGAGTTGAACTTGCTTTGGCTTTCTGGTACTGGTGATTGAAAATATAGGGTTACCAATCAAGAGGATGCCGAAGTTGAAGATTTTGAAGCCTCTTTATCGAAGGAACACTCCTTCTATTTATAGGAAAAGCACATATACGATGTACATAAGGATTATACAGATACGCTGCACATAAAGATATAGAAGAATCTTCGAGGCGGCACCATGAGGGCTACTGCCGAGATGACACGTGGAAGGCACTGGGATTTTCTTCTATCGAGATCTTGGGGAGAGTTATCAACATAACTGAATAAACGACACGTGGTGTGTGCTTATTTGTTGATCGGATGGACCTGAGCAGATTCTGTTCCTATCCTCGAAGTAGATTTTGTCTTATCTTAGATGGCCATTGGTTTAAAAAAAACCAGTTGGATATGGCTCTTGTCCATAAGAACAAACTTCGTCCTTATCTGTGGTTTAAACAAACCGATAAGATATTGCTCTTATCAAAAAAATCAAACTATGTCTTATCTTAAGAGCAGCGATTTAAACAAACTGATAGGGTGGTATCCTGGAAGATATGAGCACCCATATGGCCACGTGAAGCCACGTTTCTTCGTAAGGCTGTGCCGCTATGCGAGCTGTGCTTCTGGCAAGCATTTGATGCCATTGTGCTTCTGGGCGACGAGCGTGCTTGTGCTTTAGGCAACAGAGTCACTGCACTTTTAGGGCCATGAGTAGACTTGTGCTTCAGGCGACAAAGTCACTGTACTTTAGGGCGATGAGTGGACTTATGTTTCAAACAACGGAGTCACTGTGCTTTAAGACGACGAAGTCACTGTGCTTTAGGGTGACACATGGACTTGTGTTTCAAACAACGGAGTCACTGTGCTTTAGGGCGACGAGTAGACTTGTTCTTTAGGGCGACGGAGTCACCAAAGTATCAGTTGATGGGGGCCGTTGAATGGGCCGAGCTTTTGGTTATAGCGAGGGCTCTGCGCTTCTGAGTTGAAGCGAGGGCACAAAGCTTCTAGGTTTGAAGGTTCTGCATTTTTTAGACTGAAGTGAGGGCTCTATGTGAAGAAATGAGCTATCTGTACCTCTGGGTGGAAGAGGGGGCGCAGGTACCTGGCTGTGCTTCTGAGTCAAAGGAGCTAGTTCCTGTCGAAGTCTTTGAAGGGCAATTAATGACTGCACTTCTTGATGGCCGAGTCGGTCGTCCTCCTCTTTAATGGTCACCATCTTTTGGGAAATTCATGAAGTCTGTGGCCTAGGACACATTAAAATAAATCTATTAAATGAGGTTCGTTGTGCTGAGTTCTAGGTTCATCCCATTAATTTGGGCGTCTTTGACCGACGGCCATATGGCATATTTGATTGGACCATACTCACCCTATATAAAGGAGAGTTTTTCTGAAGAGCCATCTTCCTCTCTTAGCATTCCAAACACTATACTCGATCCTGAATTAGCTTCAAACAACCATTGGCCTTCTACAAGTCGGCTAATGGTTGTGGATTCCTTTGTTCAAATAGGTTGTGCCTTTGTAGAAGAACTGATGTTGATTTCAAGATGCACTTGAACGTTTGGGATAAGGAGTTCGAACCTGAACAACGTCTTGGAAGTCTTCGAGATCCAAGCTTTCAAATTTGGATTGGTTGCCAATCCGAAGAGCCATAGGTTGTGCTCTGCTATGATCAATGGCGGTGGCACGGCCTGTGCTGTGGACTGAGTTCTCGTTCGGGCCAATAGCTGCTTCGGAAAGGGGCTCACTCTGACAGTGCTGCACGTCTGGGGGCTGCACGTCTGTGAAGATTAATCCCCTTGTATGGCGCCTGTGAAGATTAACCATCTTGTAGATCTTTGGATGCCTTAGTTCTTTTGATGATGAATCTGTAATAGATCCTCATAGGCAAAAGCTCTTTTTTTGTAATCATGATGGTTCTGTAATAGATCTTTGTAGGCATAATTTAATACAAAGCTTTTTATGAACTGTGGTTTTTGATCTTCTGTCTGCACTTTTTGGGTATCTGCGCTTTTATGAAGCTTTGTGTAGCAAGAATACTACCTGCGCTTTTAATATGTCTGCGCATTTACATGCTACTATAGAAGGTGCATGGCATTCAAAATCCAACATTATCATTGGCGTAGCACGTTGTTCGCATAGGGTGCATGCTTTCTTGGACCTCTTTACGTTACCCTAGAAGGTGCGTAATGGTTAGTCCAACATAGCCGTACCCGATGGGTAGGTAATTCTGTCAGAGATAGAAGTTCTCGCCTGCACAACTATCTTCGTGTGGTGGTGGATTTGCTGCTCGTCGCAGTAGCCTTCAGCACCCAAGTACGTCGAGTCTTCTTTGGTTTTACGAACCGCTTCGAAAGACTCGACTTCTCTTCAGAGAGGAGATCTTCAAAATCTTGCTGGTTGAAACGTACGACCAACATCTTTTAAAAAAAATCCCAACAAGTTATCGTCAGATTGCATTACTACCCTCTCATTGGAGGAGAAGGAAGTCCCCAGCAGAGTCACAATCTTGTTTGCCATGACAAAAGGTTGAATAATTGTATTCAAACATTTAAAAAGTACAAAAAGAACTCCTGAACAGGAGATTTAAGTATAAGAATTTCTGGAAAAGTGTAACGATGGAGATCGAGCACTATAGCGACTCCTGTACTCCGTTGACGATCTAACGATGACTTGAACTTGCTCTGACATTTTGACGCTCGAGATTGGTACTCGGGGTTGCTAATCATGCCTACCTTTTTAATGAAGAAGAACTCCTTCTATTTATAGGGCTATCACATATATGATGTGCTTAGGTTTGTTGGGCGCAGGAGCGCTGTGTGTTGACATGTGAGAGAATCTATTGTCATTGCATGGTGAGGGCTGCTGCTGAGCGGACACATGGCGGACGTTGAGATTCCCTCCTATCAAGATTTTCAGGTAGTTATCAGTATAACCGAATAAACGACACATGGCGTGCATCTATTGCTCGAGACTTTTTGTTTAGATATAGCCGAACGGGTTTGGCTTCTATCTAGAGAGTCGGATTTTGTCTCTATCTTTGGGGCAACGGTTTTAAACAAACCTGATTGGATATTGCCCTTATCAACAGAACCAAATTCTGTTCTTATCTTTGGAGCGGTGGTTTAAACAAAACTGATTGGATATTGCTCCTATCAACAGAACTAAACACCGTTCTTATCTTAGAAGCAGTAGTTTAAACAAATTGGTTAGATCATATCTGAAAAGATATAGGTGCTAGACTAGCCCTGTGGAACAATGCCACTTCATAGTACTGTACATCTATATAAGCTACGCTTCGGGTAAGGCTTTGATGTCACTTCACTTTTTAGTCGACAAGGAGACTTTTGTTTCAAAGACGACGGAGTCACTGCACTTTTGGACGACGAGGAGACTGTGTTTCGAAGGAAACCGAGTCACTGCGCTTTTAAGCAATGAGGAGACTATGTTTCGAAGACGACGGAGTCTCTGCGCTTTTGTGTGACGGAGAGACTGTATTTCAAAGGCGACGGAGTCACTCTGCTTTTGGGGCGACGAAGGAGACTTGTGTTTCGAAGACGATGGATTCACTGTAATTTTAGGGCAACGAGGAAACTTGTGTTTCGAAGACGACAGAGTCACTACACTTTTGGGCGGCAAGGAGACTGTGTTTCGAAGACGACGGAGTCACTATGCTTTTGGACGACGAGAAGACTGTGTTTCGAAGGCAGCTGAGTCACTGCTCTTTTGGGCGACGATGAGACAATATTTCAAAGGCGACGGAGTCACTGTGCTTTGGGGCAACGAGGAGACTGTGTTTCGAAGACAGACGAGTCATTGCACTTTTGGGCAACGAAGAGACTGTTGGTGGAGTTCTGTGAAGCCACTGCACTTTTACGAAGCAATGAGGGACTTCTGAGAGCTTTGTAATGCTACTGCATTTTTATAAAACATCTAAGGACTTCTGAGCTCTTTGTGATTGATGACTCCCTTTGTGTCTGCTGAGTCACTGTATCTTTAATTGCCGCCATCTTTTGGGGAATTCGAGAGGTTCGTGGCCTAGGATTCAGTCAAATGAACATATTAAATGAGATTCATTGTGCTGAGTCCTACGTTCATCCCATTAATTCGGGGGGCTTTGATCGATTGTCACGTGGCATTTGGGATTGGACCACATACAACCTATATAAGGGGAAGCTTTTCTGAGGAGCCGCGTCCATTGTCTCTTAGCATTTCCACCATCATGCTTGATCCTGACTTAGCTTCGAACGACCGTTGGCCTTGCACAAGTTGACTATTGGTTGTGGATCTCTTTGTTCAAAGAAGCTGTGTCCTTGTAGAAGAATGGCTACTGGGTTTTGAGATGCATTTGAGCGTTTGGCATAAGGAGTTCGAATCTGAATAAGATATTGGAGGTCTTCGAGATCCAAGCTACCGGGTTTGGATTTATTGCCAACCCGAAGAGCCACATGTTGTGCTATGCCCCGCTCAATAATGGCTTCGTTAGCCATATTGGGGTAGGCCTGCGTGTCCTATTATGCTGGAAGAGCTGTGGACGGTATTGCGAGCAGGAGCTACATTCTTCGTTCGGGCCAATAGCTGCTTCATAAGCCATACTAGAGTTCCTCCGCGTCTGACTAGAAGTTGCTCGCTATGACGAGGTAGTGATTCGCTCTGACACTGCTGCATATTTCGGGGGTGGCTACACACTTTCTGAAGACTGCACACTTGTAGACTTTAGGTGTTTTAGTCTTTATATGTAATCTTAAAGAATCTGTAATAGATCTTTTGTAGACATGATTTAATAAAAACTTCTTTTTATACACCATCTTTTATGTCTTCTGTGATTTTGTTACTGTCTGCGCTTTTGGGCAACTGCACTTTTGTGAAGAATATGCAGCGACTGTTGTCATTTGCGCTTCTGTCACTGCTGTGCTTATTTTCATGCTTCTACACTTATGTGCAAGCTATCAGGCCTGTCATAAGGAATCACATGTGGGTGCCGTTAAGCGTATCCTCCGATACCTTAAAGGTACTTTGACAACCAGTCTATGGTATCCAAAAACCAATTTGTTTGACTTGATAGGTTATTTGGACGAAAATTTTGCTGGACGCAAGGTCGATCGTAAAATTACCAGTGGCACATGTTATTTCCTAGGAAAACGTCCTTAGTCTTTTGGTTTTCTAAGAAGTAAAATTCTGTTGTAATATCAACAACCAAGACTGAATATATAGTCGCAGGACGTTGTTGTGCATATATTTTATGGATAAAGCAAACTTTGGAAGACTATCAATTATACTACAACCACATCCCTATTTACTGCGATAACACTAGTTCAATAAATTTTACGAAGAATCTTGTTTGTCACTCTCGCACCAAACACATAGAGATTAGACATCACTTTCTTAGAGACCATGTTTTACGGGGAGATATTAGTTTAGAATATGTTGACACTGAACATCAATTAGCTGACATCTTCACTAAACCCCTTGTAAAAGCATGGAAAATACTAGAAAAAGACCCATGCGGCTCAGAAAACGCATGCGGCTCAGGGAGTCATGCGGCATAAGGAGCTATGCGGCCGGAGGTATTCCATACGGCTCAGAAGACATGTGGCGTGATAGTGCTCCCCTCCGATCCATGCTGCATTAATTGCTTTGACGGCTGACCCCTCTGAAAAGTTGACAGACCTGACACCAAAGCAGGTAATTATGACTCTGTCATGAGGATGAATCTCTAGGGAAGAGAAAGAAATCTCTGACACGATCCCCCGAGAGCAACAAAACGCCACGTGGCCCTGCCACGTGGGTGTGCTAATGCGGCTCGAAGTGAAGACTTCCTATGCGGTTCAGAGTGAAGCTGTCCCATGCGGCTCGAGTGGAATCATCCCTATGCGGCTCAAGAAGATCATGCCCATGCGGCTCAAACAGACACACCATTATGCGGTTCATGCGGCTCATCATATGGTTCAGAAGTCTGAAGGAGGGGGCCACTGCCCAGACAGCCCTGACACGTGTCCCAAGTCTTATGCGGCCCAAAATTCATACGGCCCAAATCTCATGCGGCCCAATCTGCATGCGGTTCCAGTCTCACCATTGGCTCTCAGGACACGTGTCCTCAGCCGATCAATCTCCCAGATTTATGGCAATCCAAGATCGGGTCGAATCCCAATGATCTGGGGCACGTGGCAGGAGAATAAATTTGATTTATTCACAGATATTAGAGAATCATTATAAGGAAGATTTATGCCAATCAGCATTAATTACTAATGGGGATTTAGTGTAATCTATCCTTAATGGTTCTGATTCGTCACAATCAGAAACGAACGGCCTGGATTGATCAATCCCCAGGCCACCGCCATCTCCAATAGCTAATCATTGGCAATCCTAGTGATCATATCCCACTATTATAAATAGCAAGGTGCCATTCCCTTGTAATATATAGAGAGATATACAAAAAAAAAACCAGAGAAGAATACGTATACACAGAGAGACTTCCCCCATAGTCAGAGAGAGAATATACACAGAGAGAGAGAAGCCGGGAGAGCAATCAGAGAGAGAGAACAAGAAGGCATTTCTTCGTCAACGACCAAGCAGATCTTCCCCGAGTCAAGGCTGCGTACCGATCGTCCAAGGAGTAAGGCAGAGCGGCCGTCGCTTTCCCGAGCCTCTATCGTCACCCCCCAGAATCTAAAATAAACAATCGTACTTAGACTGCTGCACCTAGGTTTTCGTCCCTAGGCTTTCTTTGTACTAGCGAGTTTGTATTGTGAGTCTAAGTTCAGTCCTCCGATAATTGTTCTATACTTTTACAATCAATGGCAAACACGATGGCGACTCTGCTGGGGACTAACTTCTCCACGGCTGAGGAGTTGGTGACGCAATCGGACGCAGCCAAACTTGGCTCTACACAACAAAAGATGGTCGACCAACAGGCGTTCGAAGAGATGCTCTCTGAAGGTAGCACTGGCCCGGTCCAGAAGCGCACCCGTACCATAAAGGCTCGCAAAGAGTAGAGGCCAAAATCATTTGCTCCTCCGCAAGCCCTTAATGGGGTGCTCTCTATTGCTCAAGATGGCGAGAAAGACTCCCCTGCGGCCCCACTTCAGACCGTAGACAACTCTGCTGTCCCCAAGTCCGGCAGAAGAAAATACTATGATGCTGGACTTGCAGGGGCAAAGAGGAACTCTACGCGATCCGAGCCGCAGAAGAGTATTAGCCGCAGGAAGAAAGCCCATGCGGCTACAACCGCCAACCGCATAAAAAAAACACATGCGGCCACATCTGTCAGCCGCATAACTTATGCGGCTACAGTTGCCAACCGCACGGATGAGACTCATGCGGATATTAAAGTCAATCGCTTGCAGAAAACCCATGCGGCCACAGATGCCAACCGCATGCGGTCAGCCTGCATGGTCGTGACTCCTAGCCGCATAAAGACTCATCCTACAACAAAAGACAGTCGCATGCAGACAGCCTGCACGGTACCCAATGCTAGCCGCATAGCGTCCGTCCCACGCTTCTCTCGATCAGTCTTCGACCGGCTCTCATGCGGTCCTGACTCTGATCATTCTCTGGATGATAATCCAGACTCTGTGGTATTCGACTTAGACTCCTCCTATTACGCACCCACAAGTGCTAAAAGGAGGAAGTCTAGGGCAGCGCGGGCTCATCAAGTCCAGACGACTGCCCCAACCTCTGACTATCGGGGCGTCCCGCTGATTATCACGCGGACCTCTGATGGGAAGTTGTATAAAACCACTCAAGTCCAGCCCCCGGCGGCAAACAGACAACGTGGTTCCTCTGACCGGCGTGAGGTTATCCTCCACAAACGCAAGGAAAGAGAAGGAGCTTCGGGGTGTAAAGAGCCCTCACACGGACATCAATGCACCCAGATCATCGTCAACTGCTGTTGCAGCAACACGGCAGTGACGGAAGACCGGCCATCCGTCTTCCAAAGACTACATCACCCGAGCTCAGAAGACGAGGCACCTCCTGTTGTCTCCTGCAAGTCCGCGCAAAAAGTTCTCGCCAAGGGAAGAGGGAAGAAAATGAGCATCTCCAGCCCAAAGGTGTCAACTACTGCAGCTAAGAAACCGTCGTCTAAAGGGTTATCCTCCACTGGAGTATTTCAACACACCCGTTCGAAGACAAAAACTGCTGCAGTAGGAAGTTCGTCGTCTGCAACATTGGGGGTCGTCGGAACTGGGGGTAGCACTCCTCCAAACATCCACGACAATCCGATATTCCAGGAATACGGACTGGAGGAAGCAAATCCTCCGACGGATACAACAGATACCGACGTCCCCAAGGACATCCTAGACGAAGCAAGCTCCGAAGCTGGAGGTAGTGTTCCTTCCGAGTCCGAACCTGAAGAGAACATCCCCACATATCCTGATGATTTCTCGATGCACGGGTACGACTCGGAGGGTACATCCTCCACCACTCCTTCCGTCACTCCTCATGTGAAGACGGTGTTCATGACAGACAGCAATCAAGGCGGTTCCGGTGATCGCCAGCGCATCGACACTTTAGATGCCATATTGCACGCCTTGGTCAAGTCTGTAGACGAGATCAAAGCGACGCTTCCTAATCTGCAGGGGGTGACACCTGGCCAGACAAGCACGGGTCCCGCAATCAACGTAGATTCAAATTCAGCAGCACCGAACCCGGGCAACAATCCTCCCGAGATAACGGCCCCTACCGCGACAGATGAGGCCCGAGAAGTGAGAAGAGAGGTTCAGAAGCTCCGAGCAATGTTCTATGCCCAAGAAAACTCTCAAGACCTCAGGATACGGCAACCATATCCTGCTGAATGGAGGGATGTTCCCTTTCCACCAAGATATAAGCCGTTCAATATCAACCCATATGATGGCAAGACTTCAGCAAGTCGGTACATCACTTACTTTGAGGTCACTACCGACCATCTGCCCCATGATGACGCTATCCTCACGCAATTATTCATTGGGGCATTGGAAGGAGTCGCCTTCGATTGGTACCGCAACCTGTCGGACAATTGCATCCATTCCTTCGCTGGCTTCAAACGCCTGTTCTTGGAGAGGTTCTATGAGGTAGGGCAGGACGTCACGATGTCTACCCTCATGGACGTCATTCAAGGAGAGAAAGAGCTGACGAGGAATTACATTGAGCGGTTTCGTCAAACCGCAATGAAGTTACCATCTGGCAACCCGGACTCTTCCTTGATCGAAATTTGCCAAAAGGGACTACTCCCAACAATCAGTCTCTGGATGGGCGAGAGTCAATTCAAGGACTGGAAGGCTTTTATCATTAGTGCTACAAGTGCCGAAGAACGATTAAAGAAGGCTCGCCAACTGGGATTACATATCTCAGAGGGAGAGAACAAGGACAAGCGTCCCAGCATCACCAACGACAATGGGGGTAGCCCTTCCAACAACCGGGACAACAGAGGCAAGCAGGCTATGGTGGCCGATACAGCCCAGAAGCCTGAGTCGCAACCTGCGGACAAACAATAGCCTCAAATCACTTACTCTTTTGAAGACGGTCACGTCAAGCCTATCTTGGACATGCTCATACAAGGAGATATGATTCAGCTTCCTCCACCAAGACGGGAGCCTCGGTCGGCTGATCTGGAGAACCCAAAGTTCTGCCATTACCACCCACATACACAGGTGACAAATGTGTACACCGCTATCCAACTTACTCCAGTAGAAGACGCTTACCGAATAATCGAGGGAGGGGACCACCCAATCATCTTCGGCCGGACGAACAACCCGCATCCCCTCGCCATGGAAGAAGTCGACTTCGGGTCAGATGCTGGAAGACTGCCTCTGTATCTCTATAGTCCTCAATCCAAATATCTCATACAGAAATAGGGGTATGATCTAGAGACAACGCCAGGACTGAACTACGGCACTGGACGACGATTACCTTTGAAGACGCCAGCCCCGGCGGGCAAACCACGGAACTACTATAACAAAACCCGATGCGGTTTAGGGTATGTAACGCCTACTACGACCCCTGCAAGCTCAGATGAAGAATGCGACTGGCAGTCACATTCAACCGGATCACCGACTTCCGACTCAGATACCAGCATCGGAGATGTGTTCAGACAAGTCATGTCAGTCAATATGGCATTCACCGACGCTTACGAGGAAGACGAAAACATCCCCGAAATCCTTGAGCTAGAGCCATGGGCCCAACAATTAGACGCACAATGGGAAAAGCGGTTCGAACTGAGAGAACCTCCTACTGAAAATGAGGTCATACAAGTGGATCTCGACAGCGAATCTTCTCCAAAATCGATCTTTATCAGTAAAAACCTAACTGACGAAGAATGAGAGTCGCTGTTAGAACTTGTCAGAGAGTACATTGATGTGTTCGCCTGGAGCTATGAAGACATGCCGGGGTTAAATCCTGACATCGCTCTCCACAAACTCAATATACGGCCAGATGCAAAGCCAGTCAAGCAGCAACAACGACGCTTCCGCCCAGGCGTCATGGACGCGATCGAAGCCGAAGTCAACAAGCTAATAGCCAGCAGCTTTATTTGTGAAGAGCAACATCCTAATTGGGTCGCCAATATAGTACCCGTCCTCAAGAAGAATGGAAAGATTCGAATCTGCATCGACTTCCGCAACCTGAACGAGGCATGCCCCAAAGATGAATTTCCCCTTCCTATCACAGACATCATGATCGACAATACATGCGGCTTTGAAAGTATGTCATTCAAGGATGGATTCTCGGGGTACAATCAAATCAAGATGTCTCCCGACGACGAAAAGCATACCTCATTCCGAACCCCGATTGGCACATACTGCTACACAGTCATGCCATTCGGTCTAAAGAATGCTGGCACAACATATCAGCGAGCCATGAGTATCATTTTTAGAGAACATTTGTGCAAGACAGTGGAATGCTATGTCGACGACATCGCCGTCAAGAGTCGTCGTAAGGAAGATCATCTGCAAGACCTGAGAACGGTGTTCAACTTAATGTGAGCCCACAATCTGAAGATGAACCCTACGAAATCATTCTTGGGCGTATCCAGAGGAAAGTTCTTGGGCTTCATCATCACTGCACGGGGTATCCATGTAGACCCCGAGAAAATGAGGGCAATCATGGAGATGGGTCCCCCGAGAAATCTCCGTGAACTTAGAGGCCTCCAAGGGAGGCTAGCTTATATCAGGAGGTTCATTTCCAACCTTTCCGGGCGAGGCCGACTGTTCACCCACCTCATAAAGAAGGGAGTCTCATTCGTATGGGACGAGGAATGCCAGCGCGCTTTCGATGACATCAAAGAATATTTATCAAATCCTCCAGTCCTGGTGGCCCCGGTCCCTGGAAAACTATTCCTGCTCTATGTACGAACAATAGAACACTCCCTCGGTGCGCTGCTGGCACAAAACAACGACGCAGGCCACGAGCAGGCCATTTACTATCTCAGCCGAATGATGGTTGGGCCCGAACACCGATACACCGCTGTGGAGAAAGAATGCCTCGCCCTGGTATTCGCCATTCAAAAGACGCGGCACTATGTCACGGGGCAAACCATACATGTGATCTCACGAATCAACCCTCTCAGGGTCCTCATGACCAAACCAGGGGCACTCAGCTTCCACCTCGCTACATGGGCGATATTGCTGTCCCCCTATCATATGATCTTCGTCCCGTAGAAGGCTGTCAAAGGTCAAGCCCTGGCAGACTTTTTGGCGGCCCATCCAGGATCGGAATCATCCAGAATATACGAAGAAATCCAAGATGAGGTCGTCGATTCAAATACAACCACCCACGATAACATATGGCAGATGTTCTTTGATGGCGCTTCAAGAACCGGACCCAAGGGAAACATCGTCGTCGGAGTCGGAGTAGTATTGGTCTCTCCTACCGGGCTAGTGATCAATCGCGTCTACTCTCTCACGGAACCCTGCTCTAACAATGTGGCCGAGTACAACGCTTTGGTCATTGGCCTCCAACTCGCAAGAGAACTGGGGGTAGAATACCTTGAAGCATACGGCGATTTGTAATTAATTGTCAACCAGATTCGGGGGACGTACGAAGTCCGCCATGAAGACATGATCCCCTACCACCAAATAGCGATCAATATTATCTCATCATTCGAGGGATTCTTCATCGAACACGTCCCCAGACTCCAAAATATCAAAGCTGATGCCCAAGCAGGCCTGGCTGCTTCCCTAGCAGTGCCAAACCACTCTCATCATTCGGTCGATGTAATCGGCCATGAGCTGGTCTGCCCCAAGAACAACGTTCAAGCCATGGCGAGTTATTCTGCTCAGATGATCGACGAAGCGCCAGACTGGAGACAACCATTCATAGACTTCGTGGTCTACGACATCCTGCCCGAGAACCCGAAGGAGGCTACTTCTATCAGACGGCGTTCTCTCAGATTCTTCTACGATACAGAGACAAAAATGCTGTATCGCCGCTCCTACGACGGATTACTACTTCGGTGCTTGTCGAACGCAGAAGCCAAAAAAGCTGTACGAGAGGCTCATAACGGTGTCTGCGGGGCCCATCAGCCCGGCCCAAAACTACAAGATCGCCTTCGCCGGATGGGCTACTACTGGCCCACGATGGTAGCTGATGCGATAGATTATGCCAGAAAATGCAAGGCCTGCCAAGTCCACGCAGACTTCATTCACCAACCATCCGAATTTCTACATCCGACAGTAGCGTCCTGGCCATTCGAAGCATGGGGAATGGATATCATTGGTCCAATCACCCCACCTTCCTCCCGAGGACATCGCTTCATACTTGCGATCACTGATTACTTCTCAAAGTAGGCAAAAGCTGTCCCACTCGCCGAAGTCAAGACTTCGAATGTGATCAGCCTCCTGAAATACCACGTCATCTACCGCTTTGGACTGCCCCGAAGGATCATCCATGATAATGGTCCGCAGTTTGTAAGCCACGTATTCTACCGATTCTGCGACAAACATCGTATTCAGAATGTCGCTTCGACACCATACAACCCGGCAGCAAACGAGTTAGCAGAGGCATTCAACAAAACAATCATCAAACTCCTCAAGAAGTTTGTCTCCTCCAACAAAGGCGACTGGAACGAGAAGCTCGGCGAGTGCTTATGGGCTTATCGCACCACGGTTCGAACAGCCACCGGGAATACACCATTCTCTCTGGTGTACGGGAGTGAGGCAGTTCTCCCATTAGAGACTCAGATTCCCTCACTCCGAGTCGCCCTCACTTATCAATTGACAACGGATGATAACTACCGACGTCGACTACAAGTGTTAGAGGCCTTAGATGAAAAAATGCCTCCTAGCTCAGCAAAGGATCGAACTATACCAGGAGCCTTCAACAAGAAGGTCAAAGTCAGAACATTCCAAGTGGACGATCTTATTTTGGCAGTCAGGAGGCCAATGGTCATGACTCACAAGACCACCGGCAAGTTCCAGCCAAAATAGGAAGGCCCATTTATCATCGAGGCCGTGTTCTCCAATGGTGCTTACCGCCTCACCAAGCAGAACGGAGACTTGCTCATGTTCCCGTCAACGGCAAGTTCCTGAAGAAATACTATGTTTAAACAACATTTTCCAGGGTTTTGAGTCATGTGCCCGCTGGTACCACTGAACTCAACCTCCTAATTTTCTAACTTATCGAGTCACGTACCCTCTTGTACCGCTGAACTCATATCCCAAATTCCCAAGTCATGTACCTGCTGGTACCTCTGAACTTACACTTTGATTCCAATATTCATGGATTGTCGAGTTATGTGCCCATCGGTACCCCTGAACTTACATCCCGGTCACTCTTTTGAAAGAAAGTCATGTACAATCATACCGCTGAACTTTCTTCCTACAAGAGATCCTCCCTCATGATCTAATACCTGCACTCCCAGTACACAACAAAGGTAACGAATCCACAAATTTCCAAGACGACCATGTCCTCATCACCTCTGAGTCGTCCCATTTCCGCCAAAAACAAATCACCCCTACATAGAATTTCCATGTCCTAATTACCTCTGAGTTATTCTACGTACCCCCCTTCATTGAGCCCACTCCTGTCATGTCCTTATTACCTCTGAATGGGAAGGCTCCGTCGAAGAAACCTTTATACTTGCCATGTCCTCATTACCTCTGAGTAAGTATGATGATCCCCTTTCGACCTATTACCTGTACCCACAACCGGAGTATGCCAAGGGTAATGGGTCCACAAATGTCCTCTGTTGACCACAAATGTCCACTGTTGACCACAAATGTCCTCTGTTGACCACCAATACCCTCCGTCAAGTTCGCTCCTGCCATGTACTCATTACCTCTGAGCAGGAAGACTCTACATTCGAAAAACTTTCCTACTTGTCATGTCCTCGTTACCTCTGAGCAAGTATGTCAGTTCCCCTTCATCCTATTATCCGTATCCTAAACCAGGGTATGCCAAGGGTAATAGGCCCACAAATATCCTCAGCTAAATTTCTTAACACAAACCTATCACCTCATCATGCCCCAGGAGCCCAGCTGCTCTACGGCAATTCTTTTCTCAATACCAAGAGCACCCATGACCACTTTGCTATGGCTGCTTCAGGTATCCTGACCGAAACTTGTTATCTCTATCTAAAACCAAGGTACGCCATGGGTAACAGGTCCACAAATATATCCCCTATGCGGGGGAGAACATCACCTCAATATCACAGGCACAACAGGCAATACAAATAAAGGGTAGAATGGAAAATACTCTTTATTTGAAGGAAGAAAAGAAGCATTACATATTTCGGGACCACGTCCCTTTCAAAAAAAAGAGAAGAGAAAGAAAAAGAAGGAAAAAGAAAAGGCCGACTACATTTCAGTGTTACTCAATTCTAGGAGGTGGTCTCTCACTGAGGTGGTCTCCCGCTCAATCCGTTGTCGAGCGCGACGCTCGGCCTCCTGGAGTAACCGCTCCTCATTGTCCAAGTCCAGGAGCGCCTGACAGTCATCTTCCAATTTCTTCAAGACAGCCTCCAGGTCAGTCGAAGCTTGAGTAACCCTGTCAGCTTCCTGAACAATTAGCCCCCTGTCATTGTGGGCAGTCTCGAGTTCAGACTCCATGAAAGTCAACTTCTTCTGAAGCGCAAGGATCTGCTCCCGCGTCTCAGTAATCTCACGAGAGACAGACTCCTTCCGAGCCACAACGTTTTCGGTCACATAACTCAATTGATCATACCGATCAGCTAAGTCGCTGAGATCCTTCAGTGCGGCCAGTCTGGTCTTATCTCGAGCCGCTCTGGTCCTCTCTATAACAGCAATAAAGGAATTCCGCTCCTCGTTTATAACAGCAGGCAGATCAGCCTGCCGCAATACTCGAAGCTCGGACACCAGCTGATCAGCCTCCAGCAATTTTGCCTCCAAAAGCGAAGCCATTCCTGCATCATCAGGAAGATCCCTAAGGATGTTTATTTGACCATGGGCGCATCTTCGGGCCAAGGTAAAAGAGGTCCCTCTTTCTACAGCGGCCTCGATTCCCCTCTTCAAATGACGATAGAAACTGGCAACCACGTCCTGCAACGCGTCGTTCAAAACTTTAGTAGAGGAGGGCGTCAGGGGAAGCCGGAGCGGCAACGTCGGAGGAGTAACGCTAGAGCTCGCCACCAAGGGAGCGGAGTCCGAGTAGAACGATGCATGAATAGCGGCCAACTCGTCTTCCATCGCCCGGAGAGCTTGGATGCTCGACAGGGAAGAAAGGTCGTTTCTCGAAGCCATTGGAGCAGAGGATGATGCAAGGACCATTGTTCCCTGCCCCGACTGCCCCGAGAACTGGCCCGTTAAATTCAGGCCCCCAGAAGGCCCATCAAGACGAGTCGGGCAGTGAGAAAGTACACCCCTGTCCACCGATGTCCCTTCGGTTGGGGTTGTCTCGACGACATCCATCTTCGGCACTGAAGGGGCAGGACGTGAATGTCCAAAATAACAGTCAATCGACGTAACCCGAAGGACATGATGATAGAGCAGATAGGCTTCCTCATGGGTTAAGATTCGACTAATCTTACCAGGGGAGGGGCATGAAGGTCGCGGCTCATCCACAACTGGCATGGTCCCCCCACCCGCGATCTCCGAGTTAAACTCAGTCACGTCCCCTGACCCCGTCACCTTGAAGGGGGATACAGATTGATCTGCGTCCTCTTGAATAGGAACAGGCTCATGGGAGTCCCCGTCATCCTGGGTCACCGCCTCGACATCCTGAAACTCTTCTTCTTCCCCCGTCACCTAAAAGAGGGAACGAAGACAATCAGGATTGAAACTCAAAGGAAAGAAGGAAGAAGGGATCGAGAGCAGTTTTGTTACCTCTGACGCAGGGTTGACTTCTTCTCCACTCTCTTTTGTGGCTGGCGGACGGTGCCTAGTCGCAACCAGCTTCCGGGATCGAGAAACACTGCCTACAGGAGGAACCTGCCTGCTACGTTTCGGGATAGGACCAGGCACAATAAGGGATTGATCCCTCAGCATCTCATCTGACAAAACATGCAACTGACCCACCTCTGCGCCTACCACTGGAAGGATAGAGTCATCTTCATTATGCTCGTTGCCTTCATCACCTTCAGCAGCGGAATCCAAATCTGGTACTTCAGCTCTAGTCTTTCTTTTCTTGGCCCCTTGAGAGCCTTCCTCCAGACCGGTGCCAGCAATAAAACTGGTACCTGGGTTAAAACCGACCGGGGACTTGTTCGCCATGACATGATACAGAGCCGCCATATACAAGATCTCCACTGACTCCTTAATAGCAGGGACCGAGAAAATGGTGCGAGTATGGAACGAATCATAATATTGCCAAGCTCTGATACCATCAAGAAGACTTCCCTCATAACCCAGACAAGAGCTGGGGCTGTCTAAACAAAGTTGGCTGTACCCAAACTGCCGGGCAAACCTGCTAGGCAGATACGGCTCCAGAAAAATAGCATTGTGGTTACGGTATACCAAATGTGAGGGACGGATGTTACGCAACCATAAGAGCATCTGGCCATCCAGAAGTTGAGGAGGCACAATACCGTCTATATGTACAGTCTCTATGTCCCTGGCAGAAAAGCGAGGGACGGATACGAAAATATGATACTTATCTGCCCTTGCCAAGACCATCCGACAAACCCGCATGGCCTCACATTCCCAAGGCTCATCACGGTAACGGAAGATAAGGGCGTCATCATCAGTCGCACTGCCCTCAGAGCCCGACCTCATCAAAGATGGATAATGTATCAGCAGCCACCCTATCCCTAGGCTTATTAGTGGGAAGCTGATCCACTATACGATGGATTAAGTCATCGAGTTGCACGCCCACGGCGCACCGAGCTGGACCCACAAGGAGCTCTCCTGCTGGGTTGGTTGGAAGATTCACTGAAGAAAGGGCAAAAGAAGAAACAGGATTAAAAGAAGGCTAAAATAAAAATTTACTGAATAAAGAAGCTCTCACGAGCCTATGCGGTTCAGGTCAATAAGGTCTTATGCAGCTCCAGTCCAGTGGGGTCCCAACTTATGCGGCTCCAATCCAGTTGGGTCCCAAGAAATGTAGTTTTGGGGAAGCATATGAGGTTCGAGTCAATACAGTTACATGCGGCCTAACTCAGATGCGAATTCCATATGACTCTAGCTCGATAGCTTATGCGGGTTGGACGAATGGACACATTTTTAAACAGAAGAATTCATGCGGCTGATAGCAACTATGCGACTCAGATGGTCGGGAGGCAGAAATTTCTATGCGACTGGGCCATCCATGCGGCTGAGACGCCCCTGCGGCAGAACTTTCCATGCGACCAAGATATCCATGCGCGGCCAGAAGAATATCCAGCCATGCTTCTTATTCAAAGTATTTCAATTTTGCAAATTGAAAACTTTGAAGGGGGTCCTGTAGAAGCATAGAAAATACTAGAGAAAGACCCATGCGGCTCAGAAAACGCATGCGGCTCAGGGAGTCATGCGGCATAAGGAGCTATGCGGCCGGAGGTATTCCATGCGGCTCAGAAGACATATGGCGTGACATTGCTCCCCTCCGATCCATGCTGCATTAATTGCTTTGACGGCTGACCCCTCTGAAAAGTTGACAGACCTGACACTAAAGCAGGTAATTATGACTCTGTCATGATGATGAATCTCTAGGGAAGAGAAAGAAATCTCTGACACGATCCCCGAGAGCAACAAAATGCCACGTGGGTGTGCTTATGCGGCTCGAAGTGAAGACTTCCCATGCGGTTCAGAGTGAAGCTGTCCCATGCGGCTCGAGTGGAATCATCCCTATACGGCTCAAGAAGATCATGCCCATGCGGCTCAAGCAGACACACCATTATGCGGTTCATGCGGCTCATCATATGGTTCAGAAGTCTGAAGGAGGGGGCCACTGCCCAGACAGCCCTGACACGTGTCCCAAGTCTTATGCGGCCCAACATCCATGTGGCCCAAATCTCATGCGGCCTAATCTGCATGCAGTTCCAGTCTCACTATTGGCTCTCAGGACACGTGTCCTCAGCCGATCAATCTCCCAGATTTATGACAATCCAAGATCGGGTCGAATCCTAATGATCTGGGGCACGTGGCAGGAGAATAAATTTGATTTATTCGCAGATATTAGAGAATCATTATAAGGAAGATTTATGCCAATCAGCATTAATTGCTAATGGGGATTTGGTGTAATCTACCTTTAATGGTTCTGATTCGTCACAATCAGAAACGAACGGCATGGATTAATCAATCCCCAGGCCGCCGCCATCTCCAAGAGCTAATCATTGGCAACCCTAGTGATCATATCCCACTATTATAAATAGCAAGGTGCCATTCCCTTGTAGCATATAGAGAGATATACAAAAAAAACCAGAGAAGAATACGTATACACAGAGAGACTTCCCCCATAGTCAGAGAGAGAATATACACAGAGAGAGAGAAGCCGGGAGAGCAATCAGAGAGAGAGCAAGAAGGCATTTCTTCGTCAACGACCAAGCAGATCTTCTCCGAGTCAAGGCTGCGTACCGATCATCCAAGGAGTAAGGCAGAGCGGCCGTCGCTTTCCCGAGCCTCTATCGTCACCCCCCAGAATCTAAAATAAACAATCGTACTTAGACTGCTGTACCTAGGTTTTCGTCCCTAGGCTTTCTTTGTACGAGCGAGTTTGTATTGTGAGTCTAAGTTCAGTCCTCCGATAATTGTTCTGTACTTTTACAATCAATGGCAAACACCCCTAGCTGAAGATCTTTTTAACTTTATACGAAGGAAATTAGAAATTTTGGATGTTAAAGTTTTATAATTAAATATTACTTGATCTAAATTCATAAATTCGTAGAAAATATTTTGGTTATAAGCCGAAAGGGCCTTCTGGCAAAAAGACGTAAAAGTCTAAGTGACATGGTGCCAAGTGTCTTCGGACAACCGCTAGCTGGAATCCGGCCCCTACAGCTAACCCAAAATATTTTATATGGTTTGTGTATTTTGGTTAATTGATATTGATTTTCTTCAACACAAGTATTCCTCATTATACTTTGCATTTATGTTAAAACCTATTTCACGTTTGACCAAGTCTGTCCAGAGTACCAAGCGACCGAACTCGGACCAAGATCTGTTTGAACTCGGTTCGAACTCAATCTTGAGTAATCAGAATAGAAGTTGGACAGTCCAGTTCTCCTCTATAAAAACCCTCCTCAACTTTATCTTCTTTATCACAAAGCAGCCGAAATCCACCCAAAACCCTAACCGTAGCCACCCTATAACTCCCTCTTCCAAGCTTCTCAAGCCCTGCAAACTTGAATTCGGAGCTATCTCGGGATTCTCTACCACTGTTTTTTTTTCAATTTTAGTATATTTCTACTCTGTCCTCATCTTTCAACTTCAATGGCTCCCAAAATTCCTTATTCTTCCAAAAAAAGGAAAGTTGGAGAAGCTTCTTCCTCCAATACTCCTGAAGAATGTTCCTTTTCACTATTTAGTCCCACCCTTCAGACGGTGACTATTTTGATGACTTCATTTACTTGATGAATCAAATGAATGGTTCAATGACTTTCACCAACGAAAAATTTGTCCAGGAAGTCCAATTAATTTTAATTTGTTTTCCGATCATGCAAACGTCTTTGAACACTTCGACCTTGGAGAGCTAGTTAAATCTAGTTATCCTATTTATTCTAATGCTATTAGAATATTTTACTGTAATCTCTCGGTTACTAACAGCACGGTTAGATCAAAAGTCAGTGGGATTGACATTGAGTTTGATGCCGATGATCTGACAATCATGCTTCATATTCCCAGTATAGGGGAAGCATTAGTGGATATCACCTTAGTGTAATTTCTAGCCCACATGACTTTTGACTCTTTTTGTGATTCATTATGTGCACCAAATTCACGTCCAAAAGATAGTCTTCGCCCTAAGCACTTGAACGACTACTTTTATGACTTGCATCAGATGGTATTTTCTGCTATTATTCCAAAACAAACCTCCGTTGATGAAATCACTTACTTGGAACTCTCAGCCATTTACCTACTTCACTTCCAAGTTTCTTTCAGTCTTCCGAAGACTATTATTACTGCTATAGAAAGGTGTCGTAAGAAACCGCGATGACTTCTCTACGCGACGTATCTTCCTTGCATCTTTGAGTATTTTGAGGTTATCTTGGATGATTGTCCCCAGGATGCTCCACCTGTCCATCTTTATGAGCATCGTAGAGTCGTTTATGTTCCTGTAGTACAGCCTTCTCCACCTCCTCCTGTTGACCCATCAGCTGGTAGTTCACATCCTTCACATCCTCTTACTGGTGTCACCCTCGAGTCTATTATGCCTTGATGATGGATCAATTTAGGTCCATGGATTTCCGTACCACCCTCCAGTTTCAGGCCTTGACCAACACCATGAGGGACGTAACCTACAACTTTGCTCCCATATTCCCATGGTTTGTGATCCCTTGCTGCTTGGTTATCACATTGATGATCGAGAGGCTCGAAGATACTTTGACCCTGTTGCTGCCCACTATGATCCTCACCGCGCTGCTGAGTCCGATCCTTCTAGGATGGCAGATGTTGATGACGATGAGGATGATAATTGAGGATTTTCCCCAGTAATATCGCATCACATTTTATGTTCTAATTATGTCTTTTTGTTTTAGTGATAAATGCTTCTTTCAAGCATTATCAAACTTAGTTATTATAAGACTTTCATTTCAGTTGGCATGTATTAGTGTATGCACTTTTTGCTTTCCATTTATATATCAGTTTACTATTTCCAGCACTTTATGCTTTTTCGTTTATGCAATCTTCCTATCTGTATTGAGTACGGTTCTTTTACTTCTGTTATTTTGCTTATACGACAAACGGAAGAGAAAATTCTATGATACTTTTTACTTTGTTGTTGTTGATTATCAAGGCTACACTTACAAGTTGGCTCTAAAGGTTTTTGGTTTGAGTTTTTTTTCTAGACTTCACAGATATTCAGACAAACTCGATTTATTGTGGAGGAGCATGTCATTTAGACATGACTTGACTATTTATTATAGGGGAGCAAGTCTAGTAGCAAGCATTGTACCAATGAACAAGCTACTTCCGTACCGTACCAATCTTCTTCCTAACAAAGCTGAATTGTGATAAAGTATCAATGATAGTTTTTGTCAAATTATCAAAATGGGGAAGATTGTTGGCCCATGCAGCCATGGTCAACTTGATTTTGATAATTGACTTAAAACGCTGACTTCGATAAAAAATGAGAGAAGACTACAAAAGACGATTACAGAAAATTGCACCCGATATCGTCAAGCAAATATTTTCTACTTTATTCTGTATTTTCTATTTCTTGAGTCTATATAATTTGTGAGTCGGGATCACTGGCAATTTAGAAGATTACCATCACAAACCCATTTTTGACCCAAACCAAACCAAACATCCAAAACCCTTGCTAAACCAAAACTGACCAGAAAACCTCGTAGCTGAACTTGGACCGAGTTCAGGCCGAACTCGGACCGAACTCGGTCTACCAGAATTACTCCTAGTCAGCAGCAAATTCCTACTCCTTTGGATCATTAACGTTCAAAATTATGAATGTTACCCTAGCCGAGTTCTTCCCGAACTCTGCTTCAAAAATTCCTATAAATAGAGAAGAATTTGTCATTCTAATCATTCAATCCTTCTTCATTTTCTCTATCTATTCTAAAACCTTCCTATTTACCAAGAGCTTTCAATCTTCCTATTTCTAAGACAACTCTTATTCTTCTAAGTGCCGGTGGTTTTCGATTCGAAATATTCGAGTTGTACAAGCTTGGAGTATAAAATCTTTCCTTAGAAAGGTGTTGAAGTTTGATCGTGGGCTTCGGATTAAAATACGACGGTGTTCAAGTTGGCATGTTCTTTAGAGTAAAGCACGCAGTGTAGTCTCTATTTCAAATAGTGGATTTAACATCAAGCAAAGTTCTTGAGACTGGACTAGTCCTCTCAGAGGAAAACCAATGTAAAATCTCGGTGTCTACATATTGCTTTCTTGTCTCTATTTACTTACTGCTTTACTTCACTGCATGCTAAGTAATTGTTTATATCTGCCTTTACTTGCTTAATTTTTTTGGGGATATTTTTCGCTGCACTCTATTCACCCCCTCTAGAGGTGCCATCGATCCTACAAAGTGATCATGGAGGCAGATTCAAAAATGCAAATTTCAAAAGTTTTTATTATTTAAACAATTTTTGCATGAATTTTTAGTCCTATAACTCCTCAACAAAATGTTGTTGCAGAGCGGTAGAATTGAACCCTTGGTGATATAGCTAGAGTTATGTTGAATCAATTCAATCTTCCAAAATATTTTTGGACAGAAGCTGTCAATACATAATGTCAAGTTTTGAATAGAGTTCTTATTCGACCAATATCAAAGAAGACACCTTATGAACTTTGGTTTGGTAGAGTTCATACCATCAGCTATTTTAAAGTTTTTGGATGTCTTGTTCTATTTTGAATACCAAGGACAACTTGAGAAAATTTGATTCTAAAGTTGATAAAAGAATCTTTCTTGGTTATGCTTCCAAAAGTATAGGTTTTAGAGTTTTTAATAAACGCTCTTTGATTGTTGAGGGATCTAAAATTGTTACTTTTGATGAGCTTAACAATCAAGTACAGAGTGACAGTAACTGTGAAGATATCGGAATAACATCCAACAAGGCCCATGAAGATACATCAACTCGTACAAGCTATCTAGAAAGTTCTCCTAAGAAGTTGTGATTTATGACTGATCATCTAAAAGATTTGCTTATAGGTGATGTATCCAAGGGAGTAAGCAATCATTCTGCAAATAAAGATATTATTGCAAATGTAGCTTTTATTTCACAAATAAAACCTAAAAAAGTTTTGAAAGTTTCATTGATGAGTTTTGGATTACTGCAATGAAAGAGGAATTAAACCAATTTGAGAGAAATGAAGTTTGGAAAATTAATCCTAGAACAAATGATTACTCTATTATTGGTACCAAATGTGTATTCCAAAATAAACTCAATGAGGATGGACAAGTCACACATAACAGAGCATATCTCGTAGCTCAAGGCTATAATCAAGAAGATGACGAGACATATGCTCCTGTTGAGACTTGAGTCAATTCGCACGCTTTGTGCTTTGCTAGTTTTCATAATTTCAAAATATTTCAAATGGATCTTAAAAGTATTTTTCTAAATAATTTTATTAAAGAAGAAGTTTTCGTTGAACAACCCCCTGGTTTTGAAGATTTTAAATTTTCAAATCACGTTTTCAAGTTATGTAAGGCTCTGACTCAAATAAGACCCACTGCTTGGTATGATCGTCTCAGTTCCTTACTACTTGAAAATGGTTTTGCAAAAGGAAAAGTTGACACGACACTTTTTATAAAAATACATAACAATACTATTTTATTCATGCAAATTTATGTTTATGATATCATATTTAGTTCTACTAATGAGATTTTTTTAAAGAATTTGTTAAGTGTATGCAGAGTGAATTCGAAATGAGCATGATGGGAGAACTGAACTTCTTCTTTGGATTACAAATCAAACAGAATTCACAGGAAAGTTTGATCAGTCAAGCTAAGTACACCAAAGATCTGCTGAAGAAATTTGACATGGACAATGTCTTGGTACTCCAATGTTTATAACTACAAAGCTAACCTTGATGAAGGTGACAAATCAGTCGATATACGTAAGTTTCGAAGTATGATTAGTGTTAGCCCAATGATTGTATCATGTTTTTGAATATGGTTAATATGTTAAGTTTAGCATTTCATTATCACTAATCTTTATACTATCGCTATAGCATTTCTACTTATACTTATACCTTTGGTGATATGTGCCTATTGGTTTACATATTAGTGATATGAGCTTATATATCTTAAATTTAATCAGGTTGCCAAAATCAAAACTATGTTTTTGATTGTGGTCATTCAATTAAGTTTAATCATTATGATATCACTAACTTTTATGCTATCACCTTAGCAATTATACTTAAACTCAGCATTGTCCTGATGTGCATTAAACTTATCATACTTGCTACTATGTATATTGCTTTGTTCGTCTAACATGTACATGCAGAAAAGCAATAAGCAAGATCAATGTAGACATATGCAATGAAGAAATCATGGTGGGCCAAAGACGATGGATCCCACAAGATTTTTCTGAACCACCCGACGACATCTCTGGAGCCACGCACCGGGGGTTCCGCTACCCGGTCAGCGGACGGGGGTCGAGGGGGCAGCGCCCCTCGTCGGGGGTTCGGGGGCGAAGCTCCCGAAAGGTATTCAGTTTTTACAAACTGGTTATCTTTGGACAGCTGCCGCCAAGGGAAAAAGCCAGCACCTATCAAAGGAAGAAGCCAAGCCATGCCATCATCATTTCATGACTCTGAAGAAGCCTGCACCTGCCTAAGTTTATCTGGAGTCTGTAATGAGTCTTAGGAATTATTGTAAACACAAGAAATGGATGACAAAATCGAAAGCTAGGGCAGAAATAAGCCCAAGATCATTTTTGGTGGAAAACGGCATACCGACGGTATACCGGTGTATACCGACGGTATACCGACTTTTGTTCACAGAAAGTTTCTGTTTACAAAATCGGCATACCGACGGTATACCGGATCATATCGACGGTATACCGCTTCCGAAACGTTGAAATTCCAACGGTCGGATTTCCAGCCATTAATGATCCTAACGGCTATATTTCTAGCCGTTGCAATCCCAGATCGGTATACCGCCGGTATGCCGGATCATACCGACGGTATGCCGGTTCGTGGACTGAAAAGTTGCCTTGTGCTCTTTTCAATACTTTGGTTATAAATAGCCTTGAACCCCTTCATTCAAGGTTGATGCTTTGAGCCTAAAAATTCTAAACCACCAAAGCCTATCCACAAACAACTCTACAAAGCTTTCAATTGCCATCCACAAATTGTGTTAGAGTTATTGAGTTGAAAAAAAAGATCTTCATCCTATTGTACGGAGATCAAAACCTATTGTGAAAGGTTGAAGTTGGAGAGTCTTCGTATCCAAACTCTCGGTTGAAGTTGGCGAGTTCTTCGGATCCAAACTCGTATTGAAGTTGGCGAGTTCTTCGGATCCAAACTCGTGTGTAACTATTTACTCAAATAGTGGATTAAAGCCGGAGAGAGTTCCGGGACTGGAGTGCCTCTTGGGAGGATACCAGGATATATCGTGTGTTGGTATTGTTATTGCTTCTTCTCTTGTACTTATAATTTTAAATTGTCCATTAGCTTGTGCTAAGTGCTTGATTAGTTAGCTTGACCCTATTCACCCCCCCTCTAGGGTTTCTACAATTGGTATCAGAGCAAGGACTCTATTGTTAGGCTTAACATCCTTAGAGTAGATCCTTGTTATTTTTCTATGGCATCGTATTCCTCCTACTCCTCCTCCTCCGATAAAGAGGGTTTTACTTCTAGTAGCATAGACAATCATGTTTCTTCTAAATGCAAGAAATACTCTAAGTGGAAAGCCATGGCTAAACAATCCTTAGAGATTCTTGATAACCTTCATTTTACAAATGAAGAATTTTCTGAAATGGTTGTTCATTTAGAAGAAGCTAATGAGTTTTTGAGAAATAAAAACAATGTTTTATTATCTAGACTTGATTCTCAAAACTCATCTTGTGTTTCTTTAAAGAGTTTGAATGAGGCTTTAATTTTAAAAATCAAATCTCTTTCCTCATCAATAGAAGATCTTAAGAGGCAAACTCATGAGTTAAATCATTTGCATGATTCTTCTATTGACTCTTTAAAGAAACAAAATGATGATTTTATTTTTAGAATTGTTTTATTTGAAAAAGAGAATAATGCTTTAAATGTTAAATTTGATTCTCTTACTTGTATGCATGATGATTTGATATTAGAACAAGATATTCTTAAGACCAAATCCATACATGCTCACTCTAGAGACATTCATTATTCTAGTATGTCACATGTTCATAACCATGCTCATTCTGATACATGTGCACACACTAGCATTAGATGCTTCTATTGCTCTCGCATTGGACACATGAGCTTTACATGCCCTATTCGTAGGACCTTCACTACCAATGCTAGAGTAAGTGCTATATGGGTCCCTAAAGCTAATAAATGTGGATCCAAGTTTATTTGGATACCAAAGTCTTCATCTAATATTGTAGGTGAAGCTTCTTGTATCGGGACATAGCACCGAGGAGCGTGTTGGTGGTTGCAAAGCTCAAAGGTCATCTTCTAAGCAATTGCACCAACACAAGTGTGGCCACTAGAGCCACTTTGGTAACATGCTAATCGTTTCTCTTTAAATTGTTTATATTTGTAGAATCTAGCATGTTTCTCTTGATGTCTTGCTACTAGCTCACATTGATATCCTTTAGTTGTCTTTTATATAAATCAATGTGAGATACAATTCTAGCATGCTTAGTTAATTTTCTTTTTAATTCTTTTATCTAGCATGACTAGTTACTCGGCTTAAATGATTAGTTCACATTATGTAGTTTATCACTCATTTTCTACTAGTGTGACACATTTATATATGCATGCTCGTTTTTCTTAATCTCTATTTATAAAGCAAGCATATCACTCTAGTCCATAGGAGCTTGATTTTGATTTGAGTTAATATGATTTTAACTCTCCGTCTTTATAGTTTTTGAAATAGTTACTTCTTGTCGGTTTGTATTTAATATATAGCATTTACTTTAAATCGGTATTTGTGAATATATATGTTTAGCACAAGCTTCTTATCACTTGACAAGTATACACTTATACTTCCATTTTAATCTTGTGCTTACATAATATATTCATTATTGATTCTCATACTTTATCTTGATTATCCTCTTGAGAATCAATTATGTCTTTGCCTAATGAAGTTTATTTATACTTGCTTTTGAATTTGTGATAGTTTTTCAAATATTCATTAAGGATACATGACTATATTCATTAAATTTTTATTTACATGTAGATCATGTATTTCTTATGTTTATATATTTTTTGTATAAATATCTTTATGTGGACATATGAGTTAAGCTAAAGTTTTATATTGACTTGAAGAGTATTTAAATATACTTTTTTTACCTTCAAACTTGTGCTTATCTCATACCTTAGCTATTGATTCCTTTGACCAAATTTATTCTTCTTGAATCAATTAGCTTCTTCCTTAAAGTCTTCTTTTGATGATATCTTCTTGACTTTTTGGTTGGCATTATGGATACATGTTCTTAATTGGTTTTTGATCTTTTCATGTATGTCTATTCATGATATATATAGTTTCATATATATTAGTGATTCCTAACTTTTGATATTTATTTGTTTTATACCTTTAAGTTAGGATGTTGAGAGAGAATATTTGTTTATGCCTTGCACTTGACTATTTATGGAAGTTCTTTTAAGAATCACATGGTTTTGTGCTTTGTCTTGTTTTTATATTTACCTCCGTTTTTAGTGCACATCTTCAAATCGATATCTTCTATATATATACTATGGTGCACTATGAAAGCTCTTTGAAAAATGTACTTCTTGATATCTTTAGCATTTAGCTTTCTTGATCTTAATGATCTTTCTTTGCTCATTCCTTGGATTTATGCTTCTTTTTGAATTGTTGTTGCCCAATGATGTTTTTGTAGCACATGAGAATACCTGTAATTGTTACATCATATTTTTCATGACTTTAGCTACTATGGTTTGAGCTTTTATGTTGAGATTTTCCCATTTCTAGAGAATACACTTATTTCATAATGGCTATAATATTTTGCATTCTCTAGATCGATCTATCATTTTATTATCTTGGGTTAATCTCAATATTTGGCAAAAAGATTTACTTTATTACATTTTCATGAATATCTCTTTCGGCCTATACTTGATAAGAGTCTAATTCATTTATTTGTCATCTTATGCTCTTATCCTTGCTTAGTAAAGAGTCTATAAATCATTTTGTTCATTCAAAATGTATTTTTCTCTTTGTGAACTCATTGCTTAAGCAAGTATTTTTAGTGTTAGTGACTTAAGATTTAATGAGCACATTTATCTTGTTAATGGCTTCCCTCATTAATCTTATTTGGATTATATAGTTTGCTTATTTGTGATATATTATTAAGCTATATAATTTTGGCTCACTTTCACACATCTAGCTATTGTTTTTCTTTTCAATCTATATAAGATATGCTAGTTTACATAAACAAGATCTATGATTCTTCTAAAATGTAAATTTGTATCCTATTTTAGATACATATGTTTATTCTCTAAAACTAGTCTTACAAATTCTTGATTAGATCTTGTTTCTCTTGGAGGTTTGTGATTCCTTTCATTAAGTCTCCTTCCTTATTAGTCCTTAGCATGTCTCTCTTAAATTTCTCTCACTTTTTGAGTCATGATTTTATCGTATTTTCATTACATCTCTTTAGATTGAATGAGTAATCATTTTGAGATTGACTCTTTTTCATATTTTTTATTGATCTGTAAGATTCTTTATAAATATGGATTTTAAATTTTGTCTTGATGAGATTTATCATTGGATCATGTTTATTCATTTGTTTTCTTTATGAATGATCCTAATGATTAAGTAGTCTTAAATTATCTAGTTATGAGATTATCAAGTTAATTTATTACTCTACTTTGACTACTCATGGTTTATCACATATGACCTTTGCTACTTGAACTTTATGGGTTATTAATTTACCATTAGCAAGGTTTGGATTTATCCGTTGTTGGATAAATATGTGGTACAACATACCTAGTCCATGCAAAGTAATAAATTGGTTGATTCTTTCTTAATTAGATAATCATGGACATGATGTTTGAGTTTTATTTTATTTTATTTTTGAGCTATATTCTGTCTATCATGATGATTGTTCTTAATTGACGTTATTCTTTTTCATGATGACATTTTCTCAAAGGATAACATACATTGATCTATCATATTTATATATAAAATCCTTCTATATAGGTTAATGTATGCCATCTTTTAATTTTACGTGCTTAATTTGAATATTCTTTTGATCCTTCATCTTTAGTGGCTATTAATTGGATATCTCTTCTTAACTAAAGATGACGTTATTCATTTTATGATGATTTTATAGCCTTATATGCATTGAGCAAGGGGGAAAAATCCATAGTTGATTTACCCTTAGATTTTGATGCTATAAGTGCTTAGAAACTAGTTACGCATATTTTGAGGGGGAGCAAATAAATTGTTTTAATTCATCTATACCCTTTAATATGTCGTATACCTAGTTCATCATGGACCCATATTTTCTTCTATTTCATATCTTATTGATTGAGGTCATGATATTTTTATTTTGAAGGGTTTATGAGAGTGTATGTAATTGTCCTTATTATCTTATCTCTCTCTTTCATATGGGTTAAATATGTCATCTTGCTAATATTAACTTTCAGATCTTATCTTGATGAATATTATGCTTTCGTTGATTTGGCTTTTCTTTCATGCTTAATTGATTTGGCTTTCCTTGTTGAGGACTTATCCAAAATTCATGATTTTTATCTACTTTGGTAGTAATTTG
Organism: Iris pallida; assembly: GCA_029216955.1. Classification (NCBI taxonomy): domain Eukaryota; kingdom Viridiplantae; phylum Streptophyta; class Magnoliopsida; order Asparagales; family Iridaceae; genus Iris; species Iris pallida. Next base: position 6,797,160 of record JANAVB010033814.1, read on the forward strand.
AGGGGGAGCATTCAAGTCGACTGAAATTCTCCTTCTCAAGTATTTATCTCCTTTACCTTCATGTTTATCTAAAGGGTATTCATATAGCATGATAAGGTAATTGAGTTCAAATGCATGAACTTGGATAAGCATATAGATCTTGCAAATAATGTTTCAAGTTTATTTAATTTCATATCTCAATTGGTATCTATTAGTTGCAATTATCTATTCCTCATGGCTTTTGTTTGAAATCCTTTATTTTATAGTCCTCTTCCAAAACTGGAGCAATATATTTCATATCCTATTGTGTTTTGGATCTATTCCTTGGATTTCAAGTTGGTAAACTACTTATTTCTTGTTTTTCAAATACTTTTAGTTTTACCAACCATATTGTGTTTTGACAAGCAATTTTTTTTGTACTCTACATTTGGCATGTAGTTTTATACACTTGTCTTTACACACTTCTCCCATTGTTTTTCATTAGTATATCTTGATCATGATTGTCTATAAGTTTCCCATGCTCTGATTTCTATGCTTGAGATTGTTTTTATTTTATCTCTTAGTACGGGGGAGCCTATTTTTTGATCATGTCAAAGGGGGAGAAGTAAGTTTAAGTATGCTTTTATACTTAATCTAAGTAGTATGCTTTTAGTGATATTGCTTATGTCTTGTGTATATTAGTGATACATGCATCTATTGTGTCCATACTAAACTTAACCGATTTGTCATAATCAAAAGGGGGAGATTGTTAGTCCAATGATTGTATCATGTTTTTGAAGATGGTTAATATGTTAAGTTTAGCATTTCATTATCACTAATCTTCATACTATCGCTATAGCATTTCTACTTATACTTATACCTTTGGTGATATGTGCCTATTGGTTTACATATTAGTGATATGAGCTTATATATCTTAAATTTAATCAGGTTGCCAAAATCAAAACTATGTTTTTGATTGTGGTCATTCAATTAAGTTTAATCATTATGATATCACTAACTTTTATGCTATCACCTTAGCAATTATACTTAAACTCAGCATTGTCCTGATGTGCATTAAACTTATCATACTTGCTACTATGTATATTGCTTTGTTCGTCTAACATGTACATGCAGAAAAGCAATAAGCAAGATCAATGTAGACATATGCAATGAAGAAATCATGGTGGGCCAAAGACGATGGATCCCACAAGATTTTTCTGAACCACCCGACGACATCTCTGGAGCCACGCACCGGGGGTTCCGCTACCTGGTCAGCGGACGGGGGTCGAGGGGGCAGCGCCCCTCGTCGGGGGTTCGGGGGCGAAGCCCCCGAAAGGTATTCAGTTTTTACAAACTGGATATCTTTGGACAGCTGCCGCCAAGGGAAAAAGCCAGCACCTATCAAAGGAAGAAGCCAAGCCATGCCATCATCATTTCAAGACTCTGAAGAAGCCTGCACCTGCCTAAGTTTATCTGGAGTCTGTAATGAGTCTTAGGAATTATTGTAAACACAAGAAATGGATGGCAAAATCGAAAGCTAGGGCAGAAATAAGCCCAGGATCATTTTTGGTGGAAAACGGCATACCGACGGTAAACCGGTGTATACCGACGGTATACCGGCTTTTGTTCACAGAAAGTTTCTGTTTACAAAATCGGCATACCGACGGTATACCGGATCATACCGACGGTATACCGCTTCCGAAACGTTGAAATTCCAACGGTCGGATTTCCAGCCATTAATGATCCTAACGGCTATATTTCTAGCCGTTGCAATCCCAGACCGGTATACCGCCGGTATGCCGGATCATACCGACGGTATGCCGGTTCGTGGACTGAAAAGTTGCCTTGTGCTCTTTTCAATGCTTTGGTTATAAATAGCCTTGAACCCCTTCATTCAAGGTTGATGCTTTGAGCCTAAAAATTCTAAACTACCAAAGCCTATCCACAAACAACTCTACAAAGCTTTCAATTTCCATCCACGAATTGTGTTAGAGTTATTGAGTTGAAAAGAAAGATCTTCATCCTATTGTAAGGAGATCAAAACCTATTGTGAAAGGTTGAAGTTGGAGAGTCTTCGTATCCAAACTCTCGGTTGAAGTTGGAGAGTCTTCGTATCCAAACTCTCGGTTGAAGTTGGCGAGTTCTTCGGATCCAAACTCGTGTTGAAGTTGGCGAGTTCTTCGAATCCAAACTCGTGTGTAACTATTTACTCAAATAGTGGATTGAAGCCGGAGAGAGTTCCGGGACTGGAGTGCCTCTTGGGAGGATACCAGGATACATCGTGTGTCGGTATTGTTATTGCTTCTTATCTTGCACTTATAATTTTAAATTGTCCATTAGCTTGTGCTAAGTGCTTGATTAGTTAGCTTGACCCTATTCACCCCCCCTCTAGGGTTTCTACAATAAGTTTACTTTATTTAACTGCTAGTCGTCCTGATATAATATTTAATATTTATCTATGTGCTAGATATCATGCTAACCCTAAGAATCATATTGATCCGCAGTTAAGCGTAACTTTTGATACCTTAAAGGCACTTTGATAGTCGGCTTGTTGTATCCCAAAACCATATCCTTTGACCGTATCGGTTATTTAGATGCTAACTATAAGGGATCTAAAGTTGATCAAAAAGTATCAATGACACGTGTCATTTCATGGGCAAGGCATTACTGTCTTGGTTTAGTAAGAAACAAAATTATGTTATATTATCAACTACTAAAATTGAGTACATAGCTGCAGGACGTTGTTATGCATGGATGAAACAAACCGTATAAGACTATAATCTTTGTTATAAACGCATTACCATATACTGTGATAACATGTAAGCACCCTAATTTTTTTTGGGATTTATTTTATTTATTTTATATAATTTTTATATATTAAACCATATTTTATTTTTAATTATGGCTATATAGGACTTTGTCTTATTTTTAATTTTTGAAGCACAACATTGATCAATTCTTCGAAACAAGTTTCATATTTGTGTTCTAGACGAGTCCACCGTCATTTTGGTACATCATGTTTCACTCAAACATGCTCTTTTGTACTACATATTTCTTATACAACTTTGGAGTCAAAATAGAAATTTTACCCTTCATCGTAATTTTGATATTTTTTTTTCAAATCCGAATTGAGGCCGAAACCCGATCTAAACTTTTTGACCTAATATATAGTTTTGATCAATTTTGAGCCTGCTAAACATATGACAACAGTGTGGTGCTCAATTGGGATCCCATGTGCTATTTGTAACGCCCCAGTCCCAAAATACGTAGGGCTAGGATACGTATACATGCTAGCTACGCATCGAGAGGACTCCAGCCCAGCTCGAATACATATAAGCTGTTTGGTTTTCTAAAGCAATCTATCCATTCAACTACAAATATTTCAATCCACTGAAGATAAACTCTTGTATAAACCAAGTAAACTAATGCTGGTCAGACATTAGCAAACCGGTTACTACAAGTAACAAGAAAAGATAATATACAATAAAGTGGACCAGACTCTAATGCAATTATCTTGAACAAGCTTCTAATGAAAGATAAAGATTGTAAAACTAGGCTATACAGCAGCAATGTCAAAGTAATCTAATATAGGACGAGTTGGAAAAGATATGTACTAAATATACCTGAAATTCCTGAGAAACAATCATCAATTCTCAAATGTATTCTACCTCGATCACTTCAGCTAATACCTGGAGAGATCACCAGGTCCTCAGAGGACTAGCAAGACGCATAATATACATGCATACTTTAACAGTTTTAACATGCAATGAAGGATAGGAAATAATACAAGAAATAAAGACTGCAGAGTAGTACAAGAATAAAATATAAGAAAATGGCATGTCGTCGAGAATCGTGCTGATAAACATGACTAAGAATAATTCAGAGTAAACCGCAGCTCAGTGGGGACTCACGGTCCTATTGATCACAGCTCAGTGGGGGCTCATAACCTATAGTAAGTCTCTATCGCAGCTCAATGGAGGCTCACAACAGAGAGTAGTCAAGTATAGTCATCGTCTATCACAAGGTCTTCGTTTAGAACTACGAGTCAAGTCAAGTCAAGATGTCAACAAGTCAAGTCCATCTCAATTATGTCAAAGGGACACGACAGAGGCTAAGCAATACTATCACTAGACATAAACACGATAAAAAAATATGGCTAGCAACTTGAGAAAAGAAAGAGTAATAATCTACGTGCACGTAAAACTAGAAAGTATCCATGATATGAAGAAGGAGAAAAATATGTACCAAGTGAGACATAAAAAAAAGGGCAGTATAGAAAAGCATGTAAGTACTATAAATTTTGGCAAGGTGTACTTGCCTGAGGGTTGCACGGAGAACCAACAATATATCTCCAATCAACAAGTCAGAAAGTCCAAGTCTCACAACTGCCTCCAGAAGCTGTAATAGATGTTACCAACGTTTCCTGTCCGTACCATATTTCAGCTTGAGGGTATTTTGGTCATTTGTAAATTTTGAATTTATTTTGAATTATTGAAGTGATAATTGTTATTTTTGACTTTTGTTAGTTGAGACTTTGGAGACTAACCTAGATGTTGACTCTAGCTATGGTGACTTGATTAGCATGGTGGGACCCTAGTCTAACTTAAGTCAACCCAAGTTAAGTCACTTAGAATCAAGTTTCAAAAATGAGGATAAATGAATAGGTTCATAGGACTTTTGACTCATGAATTGATTTCCATTACCAATAAGACTTGGCCCAAGCCCACTTATCAAAACCCTAACCCTAATTCCCACTTTATTAGGCCGGCCACATAGGGATCCCAACCATATATAATATCTCTTCCTTTGGTTCTTGTCTCTTTTGTATCAAACCAACTTTGGAAAAAAAAGGTATTGTCATTCTTCCCCAATCCATAACTATTCCATTTTAATTCCTCTTTGACTCTAGTTTCTTGCATTAGAGTCTAATCCTACTTTATTTTCTATTTATGGAGAGAAATCTCAGCTTTTGAACAATTTGGGGATTTAGGCTTGTAAGGAGAATCATCCTATTTGGGGCTTTTCTTGCCATTTGACACACTATAGGTAAACCCCCTAAATTGTATTTAAATTTTGATTTCTTTGCATCCTAGCCTAGATCTAGGTGTCCTCTAGCTGTGGTGTGTGATTTGTGTAATTTGCATTAATTTTGTGTCCGTATCGGACACATATCATAACCTAGTTCTAGGTGTTTGTGAAAGTGTCTCAATGAATTTTATTTTGATATTTTTAAAAAGTAATTAAATGGATTTGTTGATTTATATGTGTAAACTAATTTCCCCCATGACTGAGCAAACTTTGAGCCGTGTCCATGTCAAACAGGACACGAACATGCCCACTGCACACAAGCGGGCAGTATCCTACTGTCCGGCTGTTGGTTCTTTTCGCACAGGACACACGTGCAATTTTGGGAGAATATTGGGGCAATGACTGTGATCACCCTCCCAAAATTTGGGCTCATATGATGAACGACACGGGAAGCAATCGTGCCCGTACTGGACACGCGTTGTGCGTACACTGTCCCAAAATGCGCACTGACACGCGTTTCGTGTCCACACTAGACATGACTTCGACACATCGTGGTAGGTGCAGTATGTAGCCCTAGTGTTGGGCTACATATAGACGTAACCACGTGGACACACGTGTCGTGTGTCGTATCCACGAGTGGGTTGAACACGTACACGAGGCAGCGTGTCTGTGCATGCACGAGCAGTATTGTAAGCGTGGACACGCCGAATCCGACTTTATTGGACACGAAATGGTTCGAGGGACACGTACACATGTGGGGCTTTGATTACCAACCATTTATTTCGCATGTTAACTTGTTTTCATGAATCAAATACTAAATTCCCTAAATTTCTGATACTAGACGGATTAATCGATTTTCTGAGATTAACATGTATGCTAAACTGTTTTGAATGATTAAATTGAATGTTGGTTCACCAGTACATATCTGAGATTAACCTACAAGTTGAGTTTTCATGTTGGCATGAGAATTTGGTTTTCGAATTTGTATTGGGTTGTCTAAACCTGAAAACTGTTTATGTATACACTCTTTTTCCTGAAAATTGCAACTGTCATGTGTTTTACTAATTTGTGGTTGATTTAATTGTAATGTGGGTACACCTATATACATCTGAGCTTAGTTGCAAATAGGATTCATGATTTGTGTTTGATAATGGGTTTTCGATTTTCCTGAGACAGTCAAACCTGAGAAATTACAAACTGTCATGTGTGCATTGATATATATTACACACACATCACACAACCTGAGAATTTCAACACTGTCATGCACTCTATAAACCTGAGAACCACTGATAGCTATAGCACACGCACACATGCATATGCCCTAGCTGACACACTAAATTCTGAAATTACATACACACACACCTGAACTAAACTGAGAACACTTGACACTGTCATGTGTACAATGACATATATACACACACACACACTCATACACATCTACACACATGAACAAACCTAAGACCCTATGTCCTGTCACTCTATCTCTCTCTATATGTATATGTAAACATATATAATATCTATAGCCTTGTCTGATAACATGTAATATGTATATATAAATATATTGCCTATATGATTAGGATATATGTGAATATGTGTGCATGCCAATATAGATTGTGGATGGCTTATAGCCCTATGTGATATAGCCCATGTGTATTCCTATGTGTATATGGAATGTATACACATGAGTTTTGTGTGTTGTTAGACTTGTATGGCTTGTGATGGTGTGTGAATGCTATATAGGTATGGTTAGGCTTAGTGAGACTTGTTTCGGTTAGGTTTGACCTAGTTGACCTAGTTTGACTAGAGTAGTTGACTAGAGTTGACCAAAGGTTGATTTTAGCCTAGATTGACCCAAACATCATGTAGAATGCATTGTAGCAGTTGTTTTTTTACCATTTTGGATATGTTGTGACTTGTACTGTTCTGAATAGAAGCCAAACACCACTCCTCAGGCAGTATTTCATTCATATACTCAGGATATCAGGCAAGTACATTTACTGACCGTTTCATACTCGATAGGATTTATATTTACGCTCTAGATTACTTTACTTGATGCTGTCATGTTGTTAACACGATTGGTACTATATGGATCCCTTCATGAGATGTTATCCCCCTCGGGAGCATCGGATTACAGTATGTCATGTGCGTTTCACTTTCATCATGTACTCCGGTGCTTTCACCATTCATGTGCACTCTCGTGATTCATGTACTCTCATGTTCACCGAGCCCCCATGTATACAATCATATGCTCTCTATTACGGGCCTTCATGTGATATCATGTGCAATAACATAACCTGTCTGGATCCTTGTGTATTGATTGGGGTACGGGGGAGTATAAATGGTCATGTGAACAATTCCAAAGTAGTATACTCATGTGCAAACTCTTAGATTACTCATGTACAAATTCAAGCCGTTCACATGTCTATCTTGTACTCCAAATCACTAGTTCACTGTTAATTCTCTACTTATAGTATCTATTTATATTACAGTTCTCTCTCTTTACTTCATGTATATTCTTCAGCGTTTCATGTATCTTACTCTATTGCATATTTATATATCCTGTCATACTATGAACTGCGTGAGATGTACTGTGCTCGCTTTCGTCCTGACTGGACCTGTTGAAAGATTACAGATGACCTTGAGGAGCTCTGTCCCACTTACTATGGAGCAGGCCTAGATGACACATGTGAGCCGGACTCTCAGGAGGACCCAGCACTTGTAGAGGATATTACCCCAGTTGTCTAGTCTAGTTAGCTAGACCAGTATCTTATTTATCATTATTTCTTATTGGATACACTTGTACTTATTTGGGGATTATTATTCTGGATTGTGGAGTTGTTTATCTTAGACATTTAATTCTCTCTCTAATTTTGTATTTCATCTGTAGACCCTGTTGATTATCTATCTATCTTATCTTACATTCTACCTTAGCTGTGATTGAGTTGTACTTTATATTATTCTTCTATTCGAAGAGTATATTTGAACAGGTACCTTATAACTGTTAGATGTATGTGACCTAGGACAGCGTTCTACCGTCGACACTACGGCGTAGGGTGGACGTAACCACTTCTCGTGCCCCTACACCGGGTGCGGATCGTGACATTTTTAGATTAGCCAAACTAGCTAGGATTGTCTGTCCTTAAGTCCAATTCTGGACACAGGGGCAAAACAAAAATTTTGGGTCAAAACGGTATCCGTCGTTAGGCCTGGTTTGCACCAAAAAGTGTGCCAGAGTCAATGGTCTCTAAAGTCATCAAACTATATGTCTACGGATTTGTTTTGATGATACAAACCCAATGCTGTGTCCAATTTTGGATTCCGGTGGGCCGTGCACAAAATCGCCTGTTGAGTTGGATCGTGGAGCCCGTAAAACGACGATCCGGTCAACTATCTCAGATTCGGACCAAACTTGGCATACAGGACCAAAAAAATGATACGGTCCTGTTGGCGCAAGTTTCGTCTCGATTTGACAAACATGCACAAAGTAATTAGAAAATTTGCAAAGAGGCCGATACGGTAAATTTTGACGGATACACATCAAATTCGTCGCGCACACGCAACCAATTAGAATTCTGTCAAAGCCCACACGTCCACGAAGTCGATACGCACCTTTCAATACTTTTGGTTCGCAACCACGTCGCCCGGATTGGCGGAACGCACGTCGTATCGAAGAATTTTATAATTTTTGAAAACAGTTTTATTAGATTTTTCTCGATTTTCACATGGGGTTTTTCGTACTATATAAAAACGAAAATTCAATCTAAAAGTTGGGTTTTAATCCTGCTTATATTGTCTTTAAACCTATTCAGGTGGTTTTCTAAATTGCTCGATGGAGCAGCGATTATTCGCCTTCCTAAACAGGGTCTGAACGGTTTATTCATGTTCTTCTTTTACATGTTTTTGACCGACTTCGAGTCGATCTCGTGGACTGGTCATGCAACCTATACAAAATCTAATTACTGAGGTTCCAAGACGGTTATATTGGCTTTCAAAACCAATTTATGGATCGAAAAACGAATAATCGCAGACGGAGTAATCATACCGTGAAGTTGGGGCTTTGGGTTCGGCTGCTGTCGTCACCTTGTGGTACTGCCGCACGTGCGCGGCCTCTGGCGGCTCTTCAGCGCTGCTGCGGCGGCGCGCGGTGGCTGGAGGGTCGCTGGGATGTCAGGGAAGGTAAGGGGCTGATCGCGAGGGTGGCAGAGGTTGGTTTTAGGGTTTATATGAGGATTTCGTTCCTCTCGAGTTATCGAACATCATATATATATAGGCGGCTGTGAAATCCTATGGTCGGGTGAGTATGGGATTTCCATCTCGCGATATTTTGAATATATCGCGAGATTTTCAAGGGTTTATATATATATATATATATATATATATATATATATATATATATATATATATATATATATATATATATATATATATTATATATATATATATATAAAATATATAAAAATATATATATAAAAATATATATATATATATATATATATATATTTTTATATATATATTTTTATATATATTTTTTTATATATATATATAAAAATAAATATATAAAAATATATATATAAAAATATATATATATATATATATATATATATATATTTTTTTAATATATATATATATATATATATATATATATATATATATATATATATATATATATATATATATATATATATATATATATATCTTCTTATATATATCTATACATGTATCCCATTATATACATATCTATATATGTATAAATATTTAATCAATCCTTAAAAGTCTTACTAATACTTTCTTTTCTAGGGTAGGGTTTTCATGTATAGAAATTGTACATATATATATAGCTAATTGTTTTAACAAGGATTTGACAATTAACTAACTAATATTATTTAGTAACAACATAGTGCTAATAATGACCATAACTACAAACTAAAAATAAACTAACAAGAGGTATAGTATTGGGTGACGCATAATACCTCTAATTTTAACTGGTCCAAAAATCGTACAATAATCTAAAATACCATATAATATTAATAATACCTTATATTTTACTTCTAACAATTATTTAAAAAATATATATCAATTCTTAGAAGTAACTACAAAATATTTGTATACACATGAAATATGTCTACATGGCGTACACTAAATGCCTACATGGGCTTATGTTGGGTTTGGGTCAAGTCCGGGCTAAATTGGTACAACCCGGTCTCCTAAAAGTCAATAATCTAATTAATAAATAAATCATTTTTAGGGATTAAGTCGCAACTTGGCCTAGTTTTTCTAGTTGGGACACACCCATGGCTCGGCCTTCCCTACCATGGCTAAAACACTAATCAAAGCACATCACTACACTAGTCGTGCTAAAATTTCTAGTCGATATGCATCTCAAACTAACCATGACTAAAGCCAAATATTTATTTAGTATTATGCTACTATAAATATAATCATATATATACAAAATTGTATTTAAATCTATTTGATTGTATAATATCCCAAAATAAATCCATAATAATTATACTATCATGGCAACCTAACATGGCTTCCTACCAGGTGGGATTGGCTAGGTTAGGGTCCAAATATATTTCTAATCAAATCGAACTCGAAAGGTCAACCCATGAGTCTCTTGTGCCATTCGCAAATAAATAACACATGGGAACTCGATTGAGTAGCACACCCTTGGCATGTGTGTCGTAGACTCAAAATGGGTTAAAACCATATATTGGGTCAAATAGTTTTTGATCAATGTCAAGTCATGAACTCAAGTTGGAAGTTTGGTCTAGAATTACGATAAATAATCAAATAGCCTAAATTGACCCAAAGTTGTACGAAGTCAAAAGAATGTTAGAAGACAAGTTTAGATAGGACATGATATATCAAATTGAAGGTCATCCTGTCTACTACAAAAATCATGAAGGGCGTTTCGAGAGATGGGCATGTCTTGTTCTCAAAAAATCAAAGACACGAAAAAGTACATATGTAATCATAAATAAATATACATTATAACCTAATAATTAGAAATACTATAAAATAAAATAAAAATAATTCCCAAAAAAATTAGGGTCCTCACAATCTACCCACCTTAAAAGAATTTCGTCCTCGAAATTAAAATAAGGCTAACTAACAAAGAACCACTCTAGCGTAACTAGGAATAGTTCAAGAGATACGCTAGGTCACTACGGTCTCTCCAAATAACTCAAGTAATAATCAATCCTAACCAATTTGGTTTTGCAATGTCTATATCGTAAAACTATAGATGGTTATCTTTACTCGCTCATCTTGATTTTGGTGGTCTTGCAACGATCATGTTAAAGACTTGTCCCTCCTAACCATACTATTATTACAATTATATAAGTCTCCTTTTTACCTAACCAAGCGAAGTGGTACCTACTAATCTGCCTAATCCTAACTTTAAACTAAAAAGGTATAATAGTAAATGGGTTAGGTTAGACTATGTCTACTTTATACTTTTAGAGGGCAAATCATTACACTAAGACTACCACCCTTTTCTCTATTGAGTGACTACCATAAGGACGTAACATAGTACGATTATCTATTTATTTCTATATTGAGGACATCTACCCACCTTTGGTTAAACTACCTCATCAAACACATGATGTCCTATGGCATATCTCCTCTCTAATCTCCATTATCTATCAAGCAATCACAACACAATAAGCAGACTAACTTAAACTATAACTTAAGAATTTCTGATAAATCCTATATAGTATCATTATTCGTCACTCCGAAATAGGAAGGGACGAGAAGCAATGATACGAGAAAGCAAAAGAAGAGTAATCGAGAGCAAATATGAAGTTCAAGGGCGGCAGAGAAATTTTCAAAAGAATTGTCAAGGCATATGTGGATTGAGATTCCTAAGATTTTAATCATATTCGTAGGCCCGCTCGGTACAGTAACGTAACCGAAACGACTAACTCGACCTGCATGAGCCACCACAAAAACATGTAACGCTCCAGTCCCGAAATACGTAGGGCTAGGAAACGTATACATGCCAGCTACGCATCAAGAGGACTCCAGCCCAGCTCGAATACGTATAAGCTGTCTAGTTTTCTAAAGCAATCTATCCATTCAACTACAAATATCTCAATCCACTGAAGATAAACTCTTGTATAAACCAAGTAAACTAATGCTGGTCAGACATTAGTAAACAGGTTACTACAAGTAACAAGAAAAGATAATATACAATAAAGTGGACCAGACTCTAATGCAATTATCTTGAACAAGCTTCTAATGAAAAATAAAGCTTGTAAAACTAGGCTATACGGCATCAATATCAAAGTATTCTAATATAAGATGAGTAGGAAAATATATGTACTATAAATATACCTGAAATTCCTGAGAAACAATCATCAATTCTCCAATGTATTCTACCTCGATCACTTCAGCTAATACCTGGAGAGATCACCAGGTCCTCAGAGGGCTAGCAAGACACATAATATACATGCCTACTTTAATAGTTTTAACATGCAAGGAAGGATAGGAAATAGTACAAGAAATAAAGACTGCAAAGTAGTACAAGAATAAAATATAAAAAAATGACATGCCGTCGAGAATCGTGCTGATAAACATGACTAAGAATAAATCGGAGTAAACCGCAGCTTAGTAGGGACTCACAGTCCTATAGATCACAACTCAGTAGGGGCTCACAACCTATAGTAAGTCGTTATCGCAGCTCAGTGGGGGCTCACAACAGAGAGTAGTCAAGTATAGTCATCGTCGATCACAATTTCCTCGCCTAGAACTATGAGTCAAGTCAAGTCAAGATGTCAACAAGTTAAGTCCATCTCAATTATGTCAAAGAGATACGACAGAGGCTAAGCAATACTATCACTAGACATGAACACGATAGAAAAATATGGCTAGCAATATGAGAAAAGAAAGAGTAATAATCTACGTGCACGTAAAAGTAGAAAGTATCCATGATATGAAGCAGGAGAGAAATATGTTACAAGTGAGACATAAAAGAAAGGCAGTATAGAATAGCATGTAAGTACTATAAAGTTTGTAAGGTGTACTTGCCTGAGGGTTGCACGGAGAACCAATAATATATCGCCAATCAACAAGTCAGAAAGTCCAAGTCTCATAACTTCCTCCAGAAGCTGTTATAGATGTTACCAACATTTTTAGATTAGCTAAATTATCTAAGATTGCCTGTCCTTAGGTCCAATTCTGAACACAGGGGCAAAACGATAATTTCAGGTCAAAACGGTGTCCACCGTTGGACCCGCTTTGCACCGAAAAGTGTGCCAGAGTCAACGGTCTCTAAAGTCGTTAAACTACATGTCTACGGATTTGTTTCGATAATACAAACCCAATGGTATTTCCAATTTTGGATTCCGGTGGGCCGTGCACAAAATCGTCCGTTGAGTTGGATCGTGGGGCCCGCAAAACGGCGATCCGGTCAGCTGTCTCAGATTCGGACCAAACTTGGCATACAGGACCAGAAAAATGATACGGTCCTGTTGGCACAAGTTTCGTCTTGATTTGACGAAAATGCACAAAGTAATTGAGAAATTTGCAAAGAGGTCGATACGGTGAATTTTGACGGATACGCATCAAATTTGTTGCGCACACGCAACCAATTTGAATTCCGTCAAAGCCCACACGTCCACGAAGCCGATACACACCTTTCTATGCTTTCGGTTTGCGACCACGTCTCTCGGATTGGCGGAACGCACGTCGTATCGAAGAATTTTATAATTTTTGAAAACAGTTTTATTAGGTTTTTCTCGATTTTCATATGGGGTTTTCGTACTGTATAAAGAACGAAAATTAAATCTAAAAGTTGGGTTTTAATCCTGCTTATATTGTCTTTAAACTTATTCCGATGGTTTTCTAAATTAATCGATGGAGCAGCGATTATTCGCCTTCCTAAACAGGGTCTGGACAGTTTATTCATGTTCTGCTTTTACAGGTTTTTGACCGACTTTGAGTCAATCTCATGGACTGGTCGTGCAACCTGTACAAAATCTAATTACTAAGGTTCCAAGACAGTTATATTGGCTTTCAAAACCAATTTACGGATCGGAAAATGAATAATCGTAGACGGAGTAATCATACCATGAAGTTGGGGCTTTGGGTTCAGCTGCTGTCGTCACCTTGTGGTTCGGCCGTGCGCGCGCGGCCTCCGGCGGCTCTCCGGCGCGGCTGTGGCGACGCACGGTGGCTGGGGGGGTCGCTGGGATGTCAGGGAAGGTGAGGGGCTGATTGCGAGGGTGGCAGAGGTTGGTTTTAGGGTTTATATGAGGATTTCCTTCCTCTCGAGTTATTGAACATCATATATTTATAGGCGGCTGTGAAACCCTATGGTCAGGTGAGAATGGGATTTCCATCTAGCGATATTTTGAATATATCGCAAGATTTTCAAGGGTATATATATATATATATATATATATATATATATATATATATATATATATATATATTATATTTATATATATATATATATATATATATATATATATATATATATATATATATATATATATATATATATATATATATATATATATATATTATATATATATATATATATATATATATATATATATAATATTATATATATAATATATATATATATATATATATATATATATTATATATATATATATATTTATATATATATATATATATATATATATATATATATATATATATATATATATATATATGTATATATATATATATATATATATATTTTTTTTTTACATACATATATATTTTATGTATATATATATGTATATATATTATATATATATATATATATATATATATATATATATATATATATATATATATATATATATAAAAATATATATATATATATATATATATATATATTTATATATATATATTTTATATATATATATATATATATATATATATATATTTTTATATATATATATATATATATATATATATATATATATATATATATATATATATATATATATATATATATATATATATATATGTATGTATGTATGTATATTTATATATATTATATAATATATATTATATATATATTTCTATATCTCCTTATATATATCTATACATGTATCCCATTATATACATATCTATATATGTATACTTATTTAATCAATCCTTAAAAGTCTTACTAATACTTTCTTTTCTAGGGTAGGGTTTTCATGTATAGAAATTGTACATATATATATAGCTAATTGTTTTAACAAGGATTTGACAATTAACTAACGAATATTATTTAGTAACAACATAGTGCTAATAATGACCATAACTACAAACTAAAAATAAACTAACAAGAGGTATAGTATTGGGTGACGCATAATACCTCTAATTTTAATTGGTCCAAAAATTGTATAATAATCTAAAATACCATATAATATTAATAATACCTTATATTTTACTTCTAACAATTATTCAAAAAATATATATCAATTCTTAGAAATAAATACAAAATATTTATATATACATGAAATATGTCTACATGGCGTACACTAAATGCCAACATGGGCTTATATTGGGTTTGGGTCAAGTCCGGGCTAAATTGGTACAACCGGGTCCCCTAAAAGTCAATAATCTAATTAATAAATAAATTATTTTTAGGGATTAAGTCGCAACTTGGCCTGGTTTTTCTAGTTGGGACACACCCACGGCTCGGCCTTCCCTACCATGGCTAAAACACTAATCAAAGCACACCACTACAATAGTCGTGCTAAAATTCCTAGTCGATATGCATATCAAACTAACCATGACTAAAGCCATATATTTATTTAGTATTAGGCTACTATAAATATAATCATATATATATATATACAAAATTGTATTTAAATCTATTTGATTGTATAACATCCCAAAATAAATTATAATAGTTATACTGTCATGGCAACCTAACATGGCTTCCTACCAGGTGGGGTTGGCTAGTTTAGGGTCCAAATATATTTCTAATCAAATCGAACTCGAAAGGTCAACCCATGAGTCTCTTGTGCCATTCGCAAATAAATAGCACATGGGAACTCGATTGAGTGGCACACCCTTGGCATGTGTCGTAGACTCAAAATGGGTCAAAACCATATATTGGGCCAAATGGCTTTTGATCAATGTCAAGTCATGAACTCAAGTTGGAAGTTAGGTCTAGAATTACGATAAATAATCAAACAGCCTAAATTGACCCAAAGTTGTACGAAGTCAAAAGAATGCTAAGAGACAAGTTTGGATGGGACATGATATATAAAATTGAAGGTCATCTTGTCTACTACAAAAATCATGAAGGACATTCGAGAGATGGACATGTCTTGTGCTCAAAAAATCAAAGACACAAAAAAGTACCTATATAATCAGAATTAAATATACATTATAACCTAATAATTAGAAATACTATAAAATAAAATAAAAAAATAATTCCCAAAAAATCAGGGTCCTCACACTATTTATTTTTATGTGGCACACAATTCGAAACTATAGACATATTGGACTCAAATCGATCACAAAACTTCCACCAACCAAAAACTAGTCCAACTAGGGACCAATGGAGCCTATTCTAGGGTACCCTAACCTATTACACATATTTTAGATTGATTTATATGAATTAATGTACAACCATATTAATTCAAATCTAATTTAAACCAACTCCATAACAACTTTCCTATTTTTGACTCGATTTAAATCCTAGGAGATAGAACTTTGTATATCTTTTAAAATAGGCAACCAAATCCTACCAAACTAAATTCTAAATCCTTCAAGCCCCCTCTCCTTCTGTTAAATACCTCTCTCTTAATATTTTCTCACTGATTTTATGTAATGTCTCGTTCAGCTTAGTTCAATCGGAGGAATCGAAACGCAATGGCGTTTGGACTTAGCCATGCAACAGCTTTCTCGAAGTCCCATACAGTCGAGGCGACTCTTCGTTCAGATGGGCGGCTTCGGTGAACTTGCCTTTGCTTGGCCTTCACAGTAATAAAAAGTTGTTTTCATGCTGTGAGTTGGCTGGACAATAAAAAAGATGAACCCACATAGCTAAGGGAATAATCCTATGGTCTTGAGTCGGTGATATAGAACTTGAAATGGTTCAATTGTTACTTAGAATCATTCCATAATGGCTTTCAAAGTTGGCACTGGGTCTTTGATTGCCCGAATTGGGTTAGGCAAGTTACGCCACGAGTTATCGACTTGATGTCATAGCAGGCACGTCCACATGATCCCACTGCTTGAATAGCAAAAACTTTCCGTGGTCTCACTATTGAAGATGCAACAGGTTAAGGCGCTCAATGAACATGGTTGTTCAAGTTAAGCACGTGCACGGTCCCACGGTTCTACTTCATATAGCCATATGTTTCCACGGTCTCAAGGCTCGTCATATAGAGTATGACTTGGGCGGTAGTGTCGCACCGAACATAATTGGGTTAAGGCACGAACCACGGTTGGTTCAATGAGAAGTATGCCACGGTTTATGGCACATATGGAACACATTTTGTTCAAGTCAAGTAGGAAGGTTATGTAGTAGCCGTTCCCTGGGTTTCAAAGAATGAAAAGTTCATGCAACCATTTGTCGTCAAGGCGGTCCCTCATTTGGGAGTCTTCAATGCTGCACGTTTTGAATAGTATGGTTCCAATGCACATTTTGCATAGTATGGTTCTAATGCACGTTTTTCGAAGTATGGTTCTGAGCACGGGTTGCTATATATATGGTTTGAGTCATACCATAAATTAGGTCATGTGTTTACGTGAGTCTAGACGTTCTCTTAGATGCATGGTCATGGACAACGTGTGCACAAGAATTTCTTCTTCGACTGATTTATGCTGGGGCACCGGGTCAGTTCGACCTAGAGGAAAATGTTATAGCAGTGCTAGATTATACCACACCAGGATCGTCGGGGGTTTCATTAGGGCTCGCTACCTACATTGAAGGATCCACCATCTATGCCGAGTTATGTCCACGATGGTTTGTTATGCCAGTGACCTTTGATATACATAAGTGGTGTGCTTTGCGGCACTCTGCATGTATGGTGTCGGTTGAGTCGCAAGGAGTATAACCATGACATGAATGAGTCAAAAAAATGATTTTACGGTCTACACCACAAGTTTTATGGAACCTAAGATTTGGCTATAGAAGAAACATGTGCTTCAGCATGAAAGGTGACATCGTGTATTGAGTCGTATGGCACAAGGTTTACCAGTATTGGTTGAGTTATTGGTAGGCTAAGACAAGTCAGGCCGTAAAGGCAAGTTTGGTTAAGTCACATTGAGTTGTGAGGCACGACCTCGATGTTGAAATACAATTAAGTTATGGCATGACCATGTTGTTGCGTATCAGAATATAAGCCAAAAAGGCAAGCACGAATCGACATATTGATGTTGTTGGCACGAGAATAGTCTAGAGGCACAAGAATAAGTAAGTTATCGGTATGAGGCACGGTGATGGTCTAGAGACACAAAATAGGCCAGGAGTCTAAATCTTAAAATTGATCCTAAGGCAAGATTAGAATGACAATCGAAGGAATAAAAGTTGCATACATTAAATGAACGTGTTGGTTCTTGTTTGGGTTTGCGGGATGCTAGTCACCAGTACGGTTGTGTACTGAAAACCCACCAGTTTTCATGCACAGATAACAGGTACCTGCTCGCTCGAGACGAAGCTTGCTTGGACGCGCTGAGGCAGGGAGTTCCTTGGCGTTTTGAGGCGTACGGCCGCATTGAAGTCTTCACCTATACAGGACATAATGTATAGACATCGCCTTCCGAAGAAACTTCAAGTTGCAAGCCGAAGGGGCACCTATGTTTTGTTGTAATTGAGAGAACAGAGTGTTATACCTCAGTCCCAAAATACGTGGGACTGAGCCACATGGCATTGGCCAGCTACGTATTCAACCAGACTCTAGTTCGACTAGAATACGTACAAGCTGTTCGAAATGGTGTAACTAACTATCACTACAATCCAGTCTATATCTCAATCCAAGTAACAGAAACATAAGAAAGAAAAATATGAATACTAGTCTGCAGCACAATAATCATACTTGTCCGAATAGATTCAAAAATAAAATATGAGTATATAAATACTAGGCTGCTAAGGAGATACAAATAACAGTAAATGAAACATATAAATATTGAATATATGTAAAGAAATGAATACCATCAACAATCCTGCACGGCACTCAACAAAACCTACTCAGCCAACCTAGAAGGAATCCAGGTCCTCTACGGGATGCAATAAGGTACATAATATACAGGCCAAGTATACGATAGTAAAGAATGATAAGATAAATATAGTAAGACTAAAATAAAGTGGGTCAAACTAACATAACCAACTAATATGAAAATATAATTTGAGAACATCACTCGAACACGTGGGCTATCATGATATAATCCGAAGATCAGGTACGAAACTCTGGTAACTATGAAAGATCCATAGTTTTGATAAGGAACTGTGGTTACTATGAATATCCGAGGCTCTGGGTAAGAGGCAACGGTAACAATGTGGGAAAGTAGTCCAAGTGCACGGTGTATGTTCTCCCCGCCCATGTGACTTCACGAATCGTATCTACGAGTTGCTTGGCCAAAACTTCTAGCTAGGACAACGAGTCATAATAGAAAAAAATAATGCATGTAATCAATGTCATAATCCAATAATCAGACTCGAATTTCCGTATATCAAGATGTAATCAAGTACGTGAATCCATCAGTAATGTAGTGTCACATGAACATGTCCTAGGGTCAGAGTGTACCCAGCAATGAATTATCGCGATATCGTAAATGTGAATATCTAGTATCGATATTTAATGGCGCTAACGTCTATCGGCACCCGAATGTGATTCAGATGCGAATTACTGAACACGGCCCTAGGTATTGCAATAACATAATCAAACAAATATTTAAAAAGCTAAATATTGTAGACTGAAGTACAAAAATGGCCAGGTACACTTGCCTGGAGTTATCGAAACTGTGGTGAGACTGCAGTACCAAGGTCTATCCCACTATCCATGAGAACATACTCCATGCAAATATCTATCAATCCAAATCACAAACAAATATATATCACACACTATAGTACACGTATGACTAATAACTCCCACCTAGGGATCTTGGGTTATTCTAGTCGCGTATTCCCTTAGTTTATCTAAGGCCCTTATAATTATATCACCTAGAACTAGGTCACACTAGTCTTTATAATCATTATTGCTAATAATAAGAGTGGTAGAGTCAAAATATCAAGTTTGTACCTCGTTATTCGTACAACAAAACCTAGACACGCAAATCGAGACAAGATAATCAACTGTAAGGTCAACAATCATATCTTGGTGATACACATGGTCACCTAGTCAATTTTAGTGATGTGAGATCACTAGAATCGACTGATCTCAGTTTCGACGTACGGATTCTGAAATACTAACATGAATAAGAATTAATTATACTTAAGGGTGGTACATAAAGAAAAATCTACAGACATAGTTGGATGATGAAACAAACATCACCAACGTGTCTAGAATGGTCAAATTAGCTAAAATAGCCTATCCATAAGTCTAATTTGGATACATGGGCAAAATAGTAATTTCAGATCAAAACGATGACCGTCGTTGTACCCGCTTTGCACAAAAAAATGTGGTAGGATACAATTTCACTAAACCTAGCAAATTATATATCCACGAATCCATAATGCGATACAAACCCAACGGTTTATCCAAAATAGGATTCAGATAAGCGGATCTCAAAATGACCCGTTAACCCGAACGTTGGGACCCGGTTTGCATGAAAATACGTGCCAGAGCCAAGGTCCTCTAAATCTAGCAAAATATATGTCAACAAGTCCAAAATAATGATAGGAACCCAACGGTATATCCAGAATTGGATTTCAATGAGCCGAACTTAAAATGACCCATTGACTCGGACAAAGGGACCCAATTTTGTACGAAAATGCGTGTCAGGGCAACGTTGCTCCAAACTCAGCAAATTTTATATGAATTATGCCAGAACGATGCCACAAGTCCACTGGGGGCATCGGAATTGGAATCCGGAGTCTCGGGTCTAAAATCAGAATTTTACAAGTTAGAAATTCTGGTTTCGAGAGGGCAACTTTGGCATCGATTTCAACCAACCAAACGACATCCTACGAAGCTAAAAATTCTATGACACAAAGGTGGTTATACTTGCTGTGCACATGGACTGGTGGAGCATCAAACAGAGCTACAATGACGGAGAAACAAATCTACGAAGTTGGCTTCATGGAATTGTCTAAAAATAACACAATTTAAACGGTCAACTTGGTGGCCAGTTTTGATGTATCACACGATTGAATTAATGGTTGAAATTTTAGGTAAGCGAAGAGGTATATACAAAGATTGATACGGAAGGATCGGATCGACAATCCAACGGTCAGATTGTCCAAAAAAATGCCCAAAGTTGTTCTGATAAAACTCAATTTTTGACTCGAATTTGTACGCGTTACGACGGGATCTCGTGCAAATGCATGAATAGCATCTGTTACGCATTGGGGAGGAGGGTGGCTACCAAAAGGGAGTTTGCTAGGATCATGCGCCTGCGTAGGAGGGGGTTGCAGCGTCGTGTAGCATGCGGGTACTGATGCTAACGTCGCTTGCTGCTCGCGCTCGCACGCGGCTGTTGTGCTCACTGCTTGCTGCCAAGCTCATGCGGTTGTGCCCACACGACCAGGGGGTGGTCGTACGACGTATGACAGCGTTTGCATGGCCCTGCTATTTGGCTTACGCCTGGTCATACGCGCACGGGGGTACCATGTTGGTCCTGGCGTGCGGTGGGATGTCGAGCGGCCCCCACCCTTCGACGGAGCATTCGCGCACACGGCTACTATACGAGAAAGGGATGGTCGAGGCTGCCATGTTGACAGCCACGAAAGGGAGGGGCGGACTAGAGCTCCGGTCGCGTGGAGAGCATTCTCGCGGGGAGACGAGGGGAGCGAGGTTCTCAAGTGGAGGCGACTAGGGTTAGGTCGAGCATGATATTGTATAGAGAGGAGGAGAGTTGTCGTTCGCTGCCAGCTGGTTGGAGAATGGCCGTACGCGCGTGGTCTATTACGCTGTGGTCGGCAGGAAGTCTACAATGCTATGCAGGCACCTCAAAAAGCAAGGAGCTTGCTTATTCCTTCAAGAAAGAGGGTTCATATAATAATATTTGATGTGTGCTAGTAAAAATAATAGTATTTAAGTTGTGGGCCTAGAATGCATTGGTTTAGAATTGTCTGGTCCGAAATAGTAAAGGAAAATAGGAGTTTTATAAAGATGGGCTAGGATTCGATTTGAGTAGCATAAAATACTACCCCAGATGATATATACGCTAATTTTCTTAATTAATTATGTAATTATATGCATACACATATTGCTACACACGCATAAGTATTTGTATAACTTATATGTATACGTATAATAGCATATACCTAAACATGAAGGCATTCACATACACACACATTTAAACATGAATAAGAATACATATACGTATGCATATGGATATGAGCAATTTTAGTTATATCAATTATATAATGTCTACTCATTTAATATTTCTAAATAACAAATAAGGAAATAATGAATACCATATTTTTTATTTTTTTTATTTTATATATATATATTAAACAAATAAAAATAAATCTCAAATTTCTGAAAATGTATCAATCTTGAAAAAAAGAAATTTTAAAACTAGGGCGTTTACACGCAATTGTGTTAGATTGGGCTTGGTGCGATCATGACTACATTTTTAGCCATTATGAACATTGGTGAAATAATAGCATACGGAAGCTCAATTGGATGGCACACGAGTGATATGTGCATAGTAGACTCAAAATAGGTCAAAATTATATATTGGGTCGATTAGGTTGGATCGATGTCGAGCCCCAAAATCAATTTGGAAATTAGGTCAATTTTTACGGTAGTTGGTCAAATGGCCTAAATTGACCAGAAAGTTGTGCGATGTAAATAGAATACAAGGGAGCAAGTTCGAGTGGGACATGATATATTAAATTAAAGATAATCTCATCTACTATAAAACTCGTGAAAGAAGTTCTAAGAGATTGACATCCCTGACACTCCAAAAATTAAAGTCACGGAAAAGTACATTTAATAATCAAAAGTAATTATAACAAAATTATTTATGAAAAATAATTTATTCAATTTTTTTAAAAGAGCCCTAAAATTTCATACGGCTTACACACACACACACACACACACACACACACACACACACACACACACACACACACACACAGAGAGAGATGAATGACTTGTATTGTGAGGAAGATTGAGACCGAGTGTTGTAATCACAGCCTCGTGCCATATTTGTAATCTTTGTTTCAATATCAATAAAGATCATCATTTTGTACATTCTTTGTGTTATTCAACTTCTTTGCTTGGGACTTCTATGCGACGACCCCGTCACAAACTGCTGTAATCGATCGATATGAAATTGCCTTGTGCGGGCGCAACCTAGGCTCGCACGGCATCATGCCCTAGCGAGGACGAATGGTTCTGTGGAACCGGGACGTGACATTATATATATAATCTGTAAAACCGAGCGCCACCTATTATACTTTCTCATTTTCATACTTTTTATTTCAACCACTAGAAATCCATCTTCCCGACCACCTTCCTCTTGACCCTAGGACACCCCCTAACTCTCCAGCACATTACTGAGAAGCCTCAGCCCCTAATTTGGTTGGTACGAGGCGCCGAAGGTGAAGTAGCATGTAGGCAACTCTAGAGGGAGGGTGAATAGAGTTTGTGTCTATAATGACCAATTAAAAATAACTCTATGCTAAGTCCAGAAAACAACTACTAAGAGAATATATAATCAGAGAGTAATAATGCAAAAGTAAAATAGTTTAGAAGAACAAACGCAAACACAACGATATATCCCGGTTTCCCTCATGGAGGACTAGTCTAGACCCGAGAACTCTTGCTCGGAGTTGAAATCCACTATTTGTGAAATAGGGTTCACACATGCCTTTAGTCCGAAGAGCACGCCAACTTCTTACAGACACGAGCCTTTGAAGCGCTCGACTACTTTAACTTTGCAGATGCGAAGCTTGAAATTTTCCAAGTGACTTCTTTGCAACTCTTGCACAGACCTTCTAGCTGAATCACAATGAGTACATTGGGACTAGGAAGTTCTGTGGCTAGGGATTTGGAAAAGTAAGGCTTAGAGTATATAAGGCATAGAATATTGAAAGCTTGAGAGTAAGAGATGATTTGAAATGAGAGGAATCAAACTCTATTTATACTAGACAGGGGAGGCAGAGTTCGACCAGAGTTCTATCCCAAATATTCAAAAATTCGAACGTTGGACAGCTCGTAGCAAGGTGTCCTAAAAAGAAGGTTGCTGATTTTTAGGAGGCCAAGTTCGTCCTGAGTTCGGTTCGAGATCGAGTTCAGCCCGAGTTCGGTCTGCCTCAGACCAGAAGCCTTATATAGGTGAGGGTAGTTTGGTTTGATTCAAGAATTGGTTTGTTTGTATGGTGGGGCTTGGAGGAATATGTTTAGGGGTTGAGTTGACATAGTGCGACTCAACGTACATATTTTCCTAGACTAAATAAATCAAAAATTACAGACTGAGAATAGATTATATTTGCAGTGCACTAGCTTGTAGATGACGTCTGTCTTGAACTTGATGTGACATAGGCGATATTCTGTCTTGCACTTGATGGGTCGTATTGGATCATATCAGATAGCAATTGTTAATTATCTAAATCAGGTTGACTGTGATCCAGTTTGGGTCAACAATCTCCTACATTTTGATAATTGACAAAATAATATTTGTATGTCTCAATATCCATACCTAGACACATGTTGAAGGAGAGAAAATCTTTTACAAGTACGAAGTGGCTCCCCCGTAAATGAATATTTTCGTCCTAGTACAAAAGATTTATCCAAGCACAACAGACAGATAGATACAATGCATATACAATATCACATCTCAATATCACATAGTATGCTATTTTCTTCCCCTTTGTCATTTAGCGAAATAGTACATAGCTCCCCCATAAAGGGATATTAAAATAGATAAAGTGAAAGATCAAACACACAACATAACCATAAACAAACGTAATAGTTAAAACTAGCAGTCCGAAGATCCAGTAGGTGAAACTTACAGTCTTTAAAATAAACATAAAGGAACTACCTAGTGCATAAAAAGAAAGTAAAAAGCAGAAACATAACTAGAGTGCATCAGCAGCATCATAAAGTAGTAGACCACAACCATCATGGAGCAGGAGGATGGGATGGACTGACAGAATCTGACGGATCGCTGGCAGAGCGACGAGGGTCGACAAAAGAAGCATCAGGATCCAGATACCTCATGGCCCAAGGGTCATCAATCCGGTAGCCTTCGCGAGAAGGGTCCCGGCCCATAGAAAAAGGCATAGTGGGATGCCTTGCCATGTTGTATTGGATGTCATAAAGTGTGTTGCTAATGGCGGTCATCTGAAGGGTGGTCCGATAATCTAGCTGAGTATAACGATCGTCTTTCAACCAGAAGCAGTTGCACAACATGTCTCTGATAGAATCCATTGTGGCAGGTGGTTCAGGTTGAGGGGCTTCAGAATCAGATGATGCTTCCTCAGCAGGAGAATGAGGTAAAGGTACAGGAACAGTCCTACGAGCCTTAGAGAGGTATGTAGGAGCTCCTATGAACTGACAGTCGTCTAAGGGAATGTTAAAGGCAGAAAAGATCATGGATAGGTACATAGCATACATAAGTGCTCTAGTTCTCTTTCGAGCACGAATCATCCAGTCCATGATCGTGCGTGAAAAGTTGAATGGGATGGTGAAATGCAAATAAAATAGTACAGAAATCTCGAGGTAGGTTACTTCATCAGTAGATCCGACTTTTGGCAGGATAGAAGAGAATATAATACGATAAAGTTCATAAAAGTGTTGGTTGAGATATTTAGCATGAAGTTTACAAGGGTGAGGATTGGGTTCACACATCATGTCCTTAAAACCTTCTAGGGTGATATCACCAACAAACTTGAAGTCAATAGCATCGATAAGGCGTTCCCAAGAATTGGGTTCAAGTAGTTGCAAATACTCAGCCATGTCGAAATCATCAAACTTAATGTCGATAACAGCTACCCTATAATAAATCTTATGGTCATATGAGTGAGATTGCAATAAAACATTTGTATGGCATAAAGATAAATTCTTGAAGAGGTAGACACTAGTTCATCAAGACAAAGGTCTTTAAAATTAGAGTCAAATTCAGAAAAGATGGTAAAATTAATAAGATGACCCGGCTCCATACTACGTACACAAAAATCAGAATACCATTCGTTAGAAGTTTATAACAAAACAAATATGTACTCATTGTAGGTGTCGGCATTGGAAGGAGGAGGTAGATTGAATAAATGGTGAGGGGGATTGACATTAGGAGGAGGATTTGATGAAGAGGCTTCACTTCTACTCCTTTTTCCTCTAGAAAAGAGTCTAGGTGCCATAGAAAAATAATGAGGGTAGAGAAGGGAAGCTACAAGAAATATACCTCAAATAGAAGTAGTGGAGATGAAGGAGAATCCACAAAAAGCTTCAAATCTTGAGTTTGGAAGGGAGAGATCACTAAATATGAGAGATCTAGGGTTAGAGTTTTGAGAGAAGTGGATGGAGAGAGGTAGAAGATGAAGAGAGACGTTCAAAATTCAAAGTTTTATAAAGTAGGGCCGACTGCAATACCAAAAAGTGGGGTGTTGATCAAGTAGATCGGATGTCCTACAATGGTTGAAGGTTCTGGAATCGACCAGACCAAGTTCGGCTCGAGTTCGATCCTGGTGGATCCAGAACTCCAGACAGTTTAAAAAGGAATAATGATAGTAAGAAAGATAGTCTAGAAATGAAAATAGTTGATTTTATTGGCCACAAAATAAGTAGTGCATGTGACAGACTTGTGAATCATTATTCAGTATATGTGAATCGTCTCAGGTTAGCTGTAGGGGCCGGTTCCCAGCTAGCGGTAGTTCGAAGACACTTGGCACCGTATCGCTTAGGTTTTTATGCCTTGTCGACAGATGGACCCTTTCGGCTTGTACCCAAAATAATGCAACATAGGCAAATTTTGATTTAACAAATATTTGTGCAGGTAAGACTTGTTGTATGGCATTTTCATCCAAGATTCCCAATTCTCAATGAAGAAAGTTGAAACGCTCTTCGGTAAGTGGTTTAGTGAAAAATTCTGCTAGCTGAAGATCGGTGTTAATGAATTCTAGATTAATGTGTCCTTACAATTGGTGATCTCTTAAAAAGTGGTATCGTATTTCTATATGCTTAGTGCGTGAGTGACATATTGGGTTCTTAGTCAAGTTAATAGCACTAGTATTATCACAGAATATAAGAATGTGCTGAAAAGATAAATTGTAGTCTACTAGGGTTTACTTTATCCACAAAATCTGAGCACAACAACGTCCTGCAGCTATGTATTCAGCTTCGATTATAGATAGTGCGACAGAGTTTGTTTCTTGCTAAACCAAGAGACTAAAGCCTTGCCTAATAAATGATACGTGCCACTGGTACTTTTACGATCGACTTTGCATCCAGCAAAATCAGCATCCGAATAACCGATTAGGTCAAAAGATGTGGTTTTGGGATACCATAAGCCCACTGTAACAGTTCCTTTAAGGTATCGAAAGATACGATTAACTGCACTCATGTGTGATTCCTTAGGGTTGGCTTGATAACGAGCACATAGGCAAACACTAGACATTATATCAGGACGACTAGCAGTTAGAGTAAACTACCGATCATACCTCGATACTTACGTTGATCGACTGGTTTGCCGCTTTCATCATGTTCTAATTTCATTGCTGTTGCCATCGGAGTACTGATTGGTTTGATGTTGTCAAGATCAAATTACTTCAACATATCTTTTGTATACTTTGATTGACTGATGAAAACCCCTTGTGAGTTTTGTTTGACTTGTAATCCAAGGAAGCAATTAAGTTCCCCCATCATGCTAATCTCGAACTCATTTGCATGCACTTAGCAAATTCATGGCATAATGCCTCATTAGTAGACCCAAAGATAATGTCATCTACATAAATTTACACTAATAGAATTGTGTCATCAATTGATTTTATAAAAAGGTGTCATGTCAATCTTCCCTTTTGAAAAACCTCCTTTAAGTAAGAAAGTGCTTAGGCCTTCATACCAGGCGTGCGGGGCTTGTTTGAGGCCATAAATAGCTTTCTTAAGTTTGAAAACATGATTAGAAAATTTATAGTTTTCAAAACTAGGTGGTTGTTTTACGAAAACTTCTTCTTTAATAAAACCATTGAGAAAATCACTTTTGACATCCATTTGTAAGAGTTTGAAGTTTTGGAAATTTATAAAG
The DNA here is from genome assembly GCA_029216955.1 of Iris pallida. Taxonomy (NCBI): domain Eukaryota; kingdom Viridiplantae; phylum Streptophyta; class Magnoliopsida; order Asparagales; family Iridaceae; genus Iris; species Iris pallida. Next base: position 6,825,465 of record JANAVB010033814.1, read on the forward strand.
GCACAAAGCATGTAGATTGGTTCAAGCCGTACAACAGGAGCATAAATCTCATCGTAGTCGATACTTTCCTCTTGGTTGTATCTTTGAGCTACGAGTCGTACTTTATTACGTGTGACTAAACCATCCTCATTAACTTTGTTACGAAAGACCCATCGAGTACCAATAATCGAATGGTCAGCAGGTTTGGGAACAAGTTCCCAAACCTGATTTCTTTCAAATTGGTTGAGTTATTCTTGCATTGCAGATATCTAAAACTTATCAGAAAAAGCTTCTAAAACATTTTTAGGTTCTATTTGAGATATAAAAGTAGTGCTAGCTATAGAATCTCTAACAGATGAACAAGTACTTACTCCTCTTGATATCTCACCTATTACCAAGTTTTCTGGACGTTCTGGTGTGAAGTGGAACTTCTTTGGTAAGCTTTTTAGAGAACATGTTCCATATGTTGTATCCTTAAAAGTTATTGATTTGATATGTACGTCATCGTCGTCATCAGGAACATATGTTGTACTATTATTCTCATCAAAAGTAACATTAGCTGATTCTTCAACAATCATGGAGCGCTTGTTGAACACTTTGTATCCTTTACTCTTGGAAGCATATCTAAGAAAAATACCTTCGTCAGCTTTGACAACAAACTTGCCTAAGTTGTCTTTGGTATTCAGGATAAAGCAGTGACAACCGAACACTCTAAAATAAGAAATAGTTGGAGTTCTACTAAACCAAAATTCATAGGGAGTTTTCTTCGAAATAGGTCGAATCAAAACCCTATTCAAGATATGGCATGCTGTACTTACAGCTTCTGCCCAAAAATATTTTGGAAGTGAAAACTGATTCAACATGACTCTAGCCATATCGCCAAGAGTTCTATTCTTCCGCTCTACAACACCATTTTATTGGAGAGTTCTAGGACATAAAAATTCATGATTAAATTAATTTAAATCACAAAACTTTTTGAAATCAAAGTTTTCAAATTCGCCGCCATGATCACTTCGAATTTGAAAAATCATGAGGCCTTTTTCGTTTTGTACCTTTTTAGCAAATTTTTTGAAAACAGAGATAGGATCATTTTTGTTTGAAAGAAAGAAAACCCAAGTAAAACGGGAAAAGTCATCAACAATCACAAAGGCGTAGAGTTTTCCACCAAGACTGGCTATTCTACTAGGACCAAACAAATCTATATGAAGAAGTTGCAAGGGTCTAGCAGTATTTACATAGTTGATGGATTTAAAAGAGGATTTTGTCACCTTATTTTTCTCACATTCGGCACATACCGTATCCTTCTTGAATGTGATATCCGGTAGTCCTCTTACTAGCTTCTTGGTTGAAAGTCTTAATATGGTATCCATGTTTGCATGTCCAAGACGCATATGCCATAGTAACCATATGCCATAGTAACCTTTCATCCTTGAAAGCGTAGAGGCATCTTCCTGCATTGTTAGTATCTTTTGAGAGATAGAATATATATATATGTTATCTTCCCTTATCCTTTCAAAAGTGATGTCTCTAAATGATCTATCATATATAAAGCATTTATATTTTCCAAAGTTAATATCATATCCATTGTCAGCAAGATGACTAATGCTGAGCAAGTTATGCTTTAACTTTGTTACTAAACAAACATCTTTAATGATAGGAGTAGGAGGATTACCAATAGTACCATTACCTATAATATAACATTTTAGATTATTGCTGAAGGATACATATCCTTCCCTTTTTATCGATAGTGTTGCAAAAAGATTTACATTTCCAATCATATGACGCTAGCACCCACTATCGAGAATCCATTTGCTTCTAGAAGATGAAGGAAGGTCCACCTATACCACGAGTAGATGTGACCTTTGGTACCCAAATCCTTGAGGGTCCTGAAATGTTAGTCTTCGGTACCCATGCATACATGTTTAAATCAACTAATCTTCTGATTCTACATTATGGTGAAGTGTGTCCATATTTACCACAGTAGTGACATGTAGCATGCATATTTGTGTTAGGAGTAAGATGATAATGATGTCTATGTATGGATGATTGTCGTGCTGCATGGAAATATGGGTATATAAAAGCATGTTTGTGTGCAGCATGTATATGTATGTTTTTCTTATGTCGTATACTCTTGTGTTGAGCAGTCTTGTGTCTCGTGTATGTGCTGTGACCGTGAGACTGATTTTGAGGTTGAATAACCTGTTTGCCCAGCCTGATCTCTAATCTTTTAGAGGCAGTATATATTTCATCATATTTGGCAGTCAAAGAACTAATTCTTACAGCTGCAATATTGTATTTCTTTTTTTCTTCTGTAAGTTCATTATTGAGCATGGTAAGATCATGTGTTTGTTTCCCAATACGTGATTCAGCATCGTGTAAGCTTAATTTAAATTTGGATAACTCCGCAGTGTTATCTGTGGGTGTTGTGTCTCTAATATTATCAAGTAAGCATGATAGTCTATGAATCTAAGCTTCATGAGTCTTAATCTTATCCTTTGTATGTTTATATTTACTAAGTAATTTCTTATGATCTTCAAGTAGATCACTGAAAGCATCTCCAAGTTCATCAAAAGTAAAGTCATCAAGTGGATCATTTGTTACCTTGTCAAAAGTTGCCATTAGACAGACATTTACAGTATCTTGGGGAGTGTTCTCTTCTTCTTCTGAGTCACTGGCTTCGCTTTCATCCCAGATGCTTGTGTTAGCATACTTTCGAGAGGATGGCTTCTTGTATGACTTTTTATATCGGTTCCCTTTTTTTGCTGCATGACAGTCTTTCTTGATGTGCCCCGTCTTCTTACAACCATAGCATATAGGCTCTTTATTGTCATCTTATTGTTCCCTCTTCCTTCGGTTGAATCGTAGGAACTTGTTAAAGTTGCGAACCATGAGAGCCTAATCATCACCTTCGGAGTCATCATCGTCTGTTTTATCTGGAGCAGTCATTCGGTAATGAACTCCTTGAGCGATTTCATTTTTCTTTGGAGCAGATTCCTTAAAGTCCTTGAGGTCAAGATCATGCGTCATTAGTTTGCCCATCAGAGTCTCTAGAGACATGGTAGTGAGATCGTTGCCTTTGATGATTGCCGTGGCTTTGGGGTTCCAGTTCTTCGTTAGTCCCCTTAGTACCTTGCGTATCTTCTCATGGTTGGAGTAGTTTTTTCCAAGAAAAGATAGAGGACTGACGATGTCGAGAAATTTGGTGAACATCTGTGTGATCGTCTCTTTGGGCTTCATTTTGAATACTTAATACTCTTGTTTTAGCCGAATGATTTTTGTCCTTGAGTTGAGTGGTTCCTTCATGAGTCACTTCTAGAAGCTTCCATACTTTGTGTGAAGTGGTACACGTAGATACCCTGTTGAATTCAGTCCTGTCTATAACACAGAAGAGAGCACTAATAGCCCTAGCATCTAGACTAGCCTGTTTCTTTTCTGGATCAATGTATTTGTCAAGAGATTTCTCTATGAGGTTTCCATCAACTATAATTCTAGCAGGCTTCTTATAACCATCAGTAACTATGGTCCATAAATCAAAGTCTAGAGATTTCAGATAGAAACTCATTCGTGTCTTCCAGTAAGTATAGTTGGTTCCATCAAATAGGGCTGGCCTATGAGTGGACTGTCCTTCACCGGGGTTGGTGAAAATGTGTTGTGTGGTTGCCATAGATCATCTCTAGGGTGTTAATCCTTCATCAAGAGACCAGAGCACTGTAGAAGTTAAAAATCAAGAGGCGCCACTCATTAAAGCGCGCCATCATCAAGTGGTGCTAGATCATCAGGTTGTGCCAGTCTCAGGTTACACCAAAGCCAAAGTGCGTGGCACCACGTGGCAAGCCTCCTCGAAAAGTTGCAATGGCTATCATCATTACTGACAGCTCTGACAACATAAAAATTGAAGAAATTTTATTTGAATCCCGCGCAATGCGGCACTCGAGAAGATTTTATCAGCATATAATTAATGCTGACAGCTAGCCTGCGTAAGTCATCAAGTGGCACACAAATTAATCAATACAGTACAGAAGACCCAATCAGAGGCACCAGTTGTTGAGTTGCGCCCGCGTGCAACCTGGCTAGTTGGCGTCACTTGATCAAATTTTATATCCAAAAGTAAGATGATGTGGCACACATGCCACTAATCTCGAAGAATGTGTCCACTATACTGCCCACGACCATGCACATCTCACTCAAATAATGCCACATATACCCAGCAGTTGAAGTAACCGTTCGCGCAACTGGATAAGAGGCGCGCAACCTGAAGTGTGCGCCACTCAGAATAACTACTTAACAGTTATTTCAAGAACTCTATAAATAAAGTTTCAAATCAGTCTCAAAGCATCACTAAGGATCATAATCTCTTGACAAAGTGCTGTTGCATTCTCCAGAGGCTTGTGTCATCGATATCATATCGTCCAAGGGATAAAGTGATCGTCTTCTGATCAGATTTCTACAGTTGTACTTCTCCAGAAATCAATTGTACACTTGTACTCTTTTCTAAGTCTGTAATAAAACTTTTATTTTTGCAAACAAAGTGGCGACTCTGCTACAAACGACTTTCTCCTCCGACGAGAAAGTGATAACTCAATGTGATACCGCGTCGATCGGCAAGACGTAGAAGACTTTGGTCGTTCAAATAGACCAAACCGCCTACGAAGCAATGATCAGTGATGGGGCTACTAGGCGCATCTCAGTTGCTGCCAAGAGCAAGACGCTTACTGTATGGACTCCTAATCCCTCTGCAGTACCAACCACTACTTCTGCACAACCTGCGTATGTTGTCTCTGTGCAACCTGTACCTACTGCCTCTTTGGTTCTGAACAAAGGGAAATGCTTTTTGGTTGCTCCCTCCTTTTCACCAATACTGAATTCTGAAAAGAACCTATCTAGTGAGAGTGCTAGACAGAACAAAGGAAAGCGCCCATTGGCCTTTCTTCGACTTGTGCAACCTGTGCCTGTGGCCTCTCAGCCACAAAACAAAGGGAAACGCTCTTTAGCTACTCCCTCTTTTTCCTCAAATATGAACTTGGCAAAGAATACATCTATTCCTGCCTTGTCACAGAACAAAGGAAAGCGCCCTTTGGCCTTTCATCATTCTTTTCCGGTTCTTGACTCGACAAAAATAACTCTAGTTGCACCCTTGCGCCAATCATTGCAAAAGCTCTTTTGGGTTGAAACCTTACTCCTCTTGACAAAGACAATCAAATCTCTGCTAAGAAAGTGAGTTATATCCAAACTAAACTTTCTGCCACCCAGTTGTGCCAGGCCAAGTGCACAGAAATAGGTTGTGCAGCACAAAAAGGGATTCTGCCTACTTCCAAGAATGCAATTCAGGATCTTCCAAACCTGCGTATCTCAAGATCCAAGCAAGGCAAACTATTAGTATATCAGACAGATACACAAGTGCCACGCATTTTTGACCTATGCACCTATCTCAACAGGCACCAGCCAGTATCTACTTCAGCAAGATCCAAGCAGCCTGTGCCAGTGGCTAACTTATGCCAGAGACAGACTTCTAAAGTCAAGAACCTCTTACATATGCTAATCAACTTAGCACTTCCTTGTACACTCAGGGAATAGGATATCTCAAGAATCAGAATCATATTCCTAACATTGTTAAAGAATATGTCCCTCCGAATTCTTGTCACCCTATTGTAGTAACCGATCTTCGTGAACTTCTTGAACAGAAGTGGAAGATCACAAATCCGTCTCACCCACCTATAATAAAACCATAAGAACACCACTGTACTCATCACCATGAAGTGGTTATCAAATGTTGTTGTCAGTCAACTAATCGGTCTGTCTTTGACCGTCTTAACTACGCTCAGGTTCCTCAACCAATGATAGTAGATGAAGATGAATTATTGTACACTTTTGTCAACATGACGTCTCGAAGCACTGGTGTTGGAAAGCGTCCAAGATGTAATGCATCCCACAATCCTAATAAATAGTACTTAGATCGGATTCGTGAATACAGCGAAGGAGTATACCTACACACAAGATCAAGAAACCAAGAAATAATTAGTCAAAAAAATCTTTCTTCTGACCAAGATACAATCAGTCAAAGGAATCTTCCTGATTCCAATCAAGTTGCCTTCAGTCAAAGGGATCTCCCCATCATTCATCCTGGGGGTAGTTTCCTATATGACTTTGATGCCGATAGTGAATGTTTTGAATGGACCATCTTTTCTACTAGCTCGTCTTCGATCGCTAGAGAACTGACTGCTTATGTCATCACAGAAGACCAAGATGCTTCCAGTTCTAACAGTCAAGAGCAGATAATTGCTGCTTTGGAGGCTAGTTTGAAGAGCTTGGTTGAGATGTTGACAAGCTTGCATGCTGTAATTATGGAAAAACATACGATTCTACCGGTTGTGAATCTGATTCTGACCCAAGAACCAGTAATGACATCTTCTCCAGTCAATATTGGTTTGGGGGTACAGTCTTCTCATATTGCTTCCATACCAGTGCAATCTATTCCAAGTCAATATGATGCTTGGGGTAGTACTTATCATGCAGTACCTCCTCCTAACACATCAAATCAGTCCACTGCCCATCAGAAGATACTAATGAGGCCGTAAAACTTTTACGTACTCAATTTGAAGCCTTCAAGCAGAAAGACGGCTTACAAAAGCTTGGGATCAAGCAGCCTTATCCTATAGAATGGAAGGAAGTTCAATTTCCTCCTAAATACAAACCCCCTACTATTATGCTGTTTAATGGCAGCACATCCCCAAGTCAGTACCTTAATCACTTTGAGGTAATGACTGATCAATTACAGCCAAATGATGCTCTACTCACTAGGGTGTTCGTCGGATGCTTAACATATGTAGCTTATGACTGGTACCGCAGCTTGCCAGATGGTTGTATAACCTCTTTCTTCGGATTCAAACAAATGTTTCTGAAACGATTTATGAGGGAACAAACGACATGACTATGTCTGCCCTCATCAAAATTAAACAATGACATAATGAAACGACCGAACGGTTCATTGAACGATTCCACCGTGAGGCACTCCAAATGCCTATCGGAACTCCAGATGCTTTGACTATAGACACATGTAAATCAAACCTGTTGACTATAATCAACATGTGGACTAGATAGACGTAGTTCTAGGATTGGCCTTCATTCCTAGTGAATGCTAAAGCAGCAGAAAAAAGTGTTGATAAGTTCAAATGATTAGGTATTCAGATGCCTAATATTGACAGAGATGATCATGCTACATCAAATAGCGGTGGTCGTCAGAACAACCGCAAGGGCAAGGAGAGATGTCAAAGGCAAAGAAGCTCTAGCCGTCAATATAGGTCAATCAATACCTACTCCAATGGCACCACCACAGAGAGCACCACGTCCGAAAGAAGAATACTCCTTCGATGAATTAATGTCATGAGCATCTTTGATTGCCTGATTAAGAGCAATAAACTTTAGTCGCCGAATGCAAAACGGCCAGAGGAAGTAGGTAAAACTGACCACCCTAAATATTATGTTTACCACAGGTTTATCGGACATCCGACTCGAGCATGCTACGTGCTTAAAGGCAAGATCGAGGAGATGGTCAATTCTGGTGCAATAACTCTCCAACAAGACGAAAATACTGTAACGGCTAACGTCATCTCTCTATAATTTAGCAATTTTCCTGCTTAACTTATGTAGGACGGTGTCGTCGCCATCCCGAGAACCACTTTAGAGATTGTTAATCTCCTACCTGTATGAACTGATGGTTTTGTTCCTTTGTCTACCGATAAGGAAGAAATCATGTAGATCCATCCGAATTTAGTGGCTGATTTCGAAGCACCTTCTTCATCCACAAAGTCTAAGAAGACGACCAAATACAAGTTATGTCATATGACTTCATTGGGTGAACATTGTCTTCCACCTTTAACTGATACCTTCATCTCAATGGTAGATTCTTCTTCTTCCTCTGAAAGAATACTGCCAAAGTTAGAGGACAAATATCAATAAGCTTTCTATTTGTATAGTCCACAATCCCGTAAACTAATGACAAAGATGGGATATGATCTACAGAAGCCCCCGGCTTGAATCATGGAAAAAGATCTCCAATACCTCTTTTTCTATGCCTTCCATACAATCAATCGTGTGTTGGCTTGGGTTTCTGGACGAATTCTTCATCCTGTCAAAAGAAACATTCTAAAAACAAGCACTACATGAAGAATTACAACATGGTGTCCTTCAAACCTGTATCTGAATAAGAAGCTTTAACTAGTACCAGTTCAGGAAGACTTTACTTATGAAACTACTCAGAAGGTCAAGGGAACCTTGTTCCAGCTCCGGAGGCTATCCCAGCACCTCCTTCCCCTGCTGTGAATGTTCCATCTGCTTCATCACCTTCAGTGGAATCGACTCCTCCCAAACCAACAGTGGCAGACAAGAAAAAACAGCCAGTCCATTTCGATAAAGTATTAAATAAGACCCCACCTCTGGGACTCGAGAGGTCGTATAACTTTGATATAATGGCTCAGCTGGCTAATACCCCGGCAAGGTTATCAATCTTTGAGCTCTTGCATCTCTCAAAGGAAACTCGAGAAACATTGAGTGAAGCTTTGGTGCAAGCCGATACTTGTGTGACGCTCCTCAAGAAGCCAGAGGAGGAGCCTGTAACCTACTTTCATTGTCATAGTGTGATGGAGCTGATACCCATCATCACCTTTACACAAGATGATATGCTGCTAGAAGATAATCGTCATGACCGACCCCTCTTTTTCATGGGATATGTCGATACCATGAAAGTTGATCGTATCTTGATCGACCCTGGGTCTGCATTCAGCATCATGCCGAAGACTCTATTGGATGCATTGAAGATTCCTGTGCATAATCTTTTCACAACTATCACAACGATCTTGGAATTTAATTCTGGAAGAAGTGAAACCCTTGGAAAAGTTTGCCTGAAAGTTCAAATCGGCAATCTTCGTACAAAGGTTACCTGCTACGTGATCGATAATCATGGTTCCTATAATACTTTGTTGGGAAGACCATTCCTTTATGTGCATAATATTGTACCATCCACTCTCCACCAATGCTTCAAATATGTGGACGTCAATGGAGAAGTCCAGAAGAAAGTAGCTGATCTAAATCCTTTCAAAGGCATCGAAGCATATTGTACTAATTCTCGGATGTACAAGAAAGAGTTCATAAAAGTTGTACTGGTAATAGATAGTGAATAAGATCAGAGGGACACCTCAGATGATGTTCTCATAATCCTAGTCAAAGAACGTACTACTCGTCCACCTTCTTCTCAGACATTGATTATCCATCTTTTCTCTCATAACAAGCAGCCTCCTGCTGGAAAGATGGAACAAAGGGAGTTCACCTCCTATGAGCCACTTGTTATTGACCTTCGTCGTAACAAGCCTCCTCATTCTTCTTCTCCTCCTCTGGTTATCAATCTGACTAAGCCTTTTGTTAAGGCCAAGAATCCTGTTGTAAATGATGATCTACAAATCAATCAAATAACATCTCCTTTGCAGTATACTGATGTCTTTTATTATGCTCGATGTTATTTGGAAATGCTGGATAACTTTGAACCACTTACAATAGGAGCAGTTCAACCTCTCCAAAATGAAGTACTACTTGAACCAGTATTAGACTCCTTCTTTTTAGTTCCTTCCAGGAAAAAGGATGAACTTCTAATACTGTTTAGTAAAGGAACAGAACATGAAACTACTCTCAATAGCGAAGATGAAAATAAAGATAATGGAAGACTCCAACTTCGTCGTTATAGCCAACAATCAAAATATATTATTCAAAAGATGGGTTATAATTTTAAGCGGTAATGGAAGGCGAACTCCCATTCATATTTTTGCTCCAAAAAGAAAATTACTGCAATACTACATCAAAATAAACGTGGATTAGGCTATACCTCGCCAATTCCAACCCCATAAGCTTCTAAATCGGACAAAGAAGAGCGATCTAACTCTTCTAATTCTGTTTCATGGGATTCTGACACCAGCGTCAGACACGTCCATCGCGTGATACTATCTTCCAATAGGTTGTCTGCCGAATTTTCAGAGGATGAGGAGGAGGATGTAGTTGAAGCTCCTGAAGTAGATCTTTGGACATAAAGAATGGACACTCAATGGGAACTTTGTTTTGAACAACGAGAACCACCTACTGAAGTTTAATTAATTCAGGTCGATGTTGGAGAAGAAGGCTCGCCGAAACCTATCTTCATCAGTAAAAGACTCCCAGAAGCAGACAAGCAAGAATTAATTCAGCTTATCCAGAAATACATTGACGTCTTCGCTTGGACTTATGAGGATATGCTAGAACTGGATGCTTAGATTGCTACCCACAGGCTCAACCTCTTGCCCAATGCAAGGCCGGTCAAACAACAACAACGTCAATTCCGACCTGACATGATGGATGCCATAGAAACTAAAGTCAAAAAACTTATCTCTTGTGGTTTTGACAAAGAAGAACAACATCCTAACCGGGTGGCTAATGTCATCCCAGTTATGAAGAAAATAGGGAAGGTTCGAGTCTGCATTGACTTTAGAGATCTCAACGATGCTTGTCCTGAGGATGAGTTTCCTCTTTCGATCAATGATGTCATGATCGACAATACTTGCGGATTCGAAAGAATATCTTTTATGGATGGATTCTCAGGTTACAATCAAATCAAGATACATCCAGAAGATGAGAAAAATACATCTTTTCGTACTCCTTTCGGAGTCTACTGTTACACTGTCATACCATTCGGTCTTAAGAACGCTGGTGCAACCTACCAGCGGGCTATGAGTACCATCTTCCGTGATCATTTGCAGAAAACTGTTGAATGCTATGTCAATGATATTGCTATCAAAAGTCGTCTAAAGGAAGACCACATCCAAGACTTGAGAATTATCTTCGATCAAATGTGCCAACACCAACTCAAGATGAATCCCACCATGTCATTTCTGGGAGTCTCTAGTGGCAAATTTCTCGGATTCGTCATTATCTTTAAAGGTATACACGTTGATCCCGACAAGATCAAAGCCATTCAAGAGATGCGTCCTCCACGCAACCTAAAAGAGCTACGAGGATTCCACGGTCGGCTTGCTTATATCAGGAGATTCATTTCGAATTAGTCTGGACATTGCAGACCATTCACTCAATTGATGAAGAAAGGTGTGTCTTTCATTTGGACTGAAGAATGTCTGCAAGCATTTGAAGACATAAAGCGGTACTTGATGAGCCCACCAATCTTAGTACCACCAATCTCAGGAATACCCTTCTTGATGTATGTTCGAGCGATGGAGCATTCGTTAGGTGCATTACTAGCTCAGAAGAAAAAAAAAGGTCATGAGCAAGCTATCTATTATATCAACCGTACAATGATCGGGGCTGAACATCGATATAGTCCAGTGGAAAAAGAATGTTTAGCTTTGATGTTTGCTGTTCAAAAGAGGAGGAATTATATCACTAGCCAAACTATTCATGTTATTTCCAGAGTTAACCCTCTTCGGGTCTTAATGAAGAAGCCCAGTGTACTCAATTCTAGGCTTGCTACATAGGCCATATTATTAGCACAATATGATATGGTTTATGTTCCTCAAAATTCAGTTAAGGGTCAAGCCCTTACTGACTTCCTAGCGGCTCATCCAATTCCCGAAACGTCTAAACTCTATGATGAGATTCCTGACAAAACTTTGGAATCTAACATGATTTTAGAAGAAATTCTTGTCTGACGTCTATTCTTCAATGGAGCATCCAGAATCGGACCAAAAGGAGCCATTATTACAGGAGTTAGAATTTTACTCGTATCACCGGAAGGATTACTATTCATAGAGCTTATTCCTTGGAAGAGTCATGCTCCAACAATGTGGCCGAATATAATACACTGCTTATTGGTCTCCAATTAGCTAAACAATTGGATATTGAATATCTCGAGGTGTATAAAGACTCTAAACTGATTATCAATTAGGCCAGAGGAACATATGAGGTTCGACATCAAGATCTTGTCCCATATCATGAGGCAACAGTCAGAATGGCTTCATCATTCAAAGGATTCTTCATTGAACATGTACGTCGAGCATGCAATACCGAAGCTGATGCATTGGCCAATCTTGCAGCAGTATTGGCAATTCCAGTCAGAAGACAACAGATGATTGTTATTACTAATAGAGAGTTATTTTGCATCGAGAATAATTCAAACTTTGAGTTCAACAATTCAATTGAAATCAACGTCTTTAGCGAAGACTGGGGAGTTCCTTTCATTGACTTCGTGGTACATGACATCTTACCCGAAGATCCTAAAGAAGCTATAATCTTTCATCGAAGATCACTCCGATTCTATTATAATCATACCACCAAGACCCTTTATCGACAAATATTTGATGGTTTACTACTATGGTGTCTTGTAGGAGATGACACAAAACAAATACTACGGGAGGCTCACGATGGTGGTATTTGTGGTGCACATCAGCCAGGTCCTAAACTGCAGGATCGTATTCGATGTATGGGTTACTACAAGCCCACTATGGTATCAGATACCATCGAGTATGCAAGGAAGTGCCGAGCTTGTCAAATCCATGCAGACTTCATCCACCAATCATTGGAATTTCTTCATCAGACTGTCGTATCATGGTCCTTTGAAGCTTGGGACATGGATTTTATTGGTCCTATCAATCCAACGTCGTCTAGAGGACATCGGTTTATACTGGCTATAACTGATTACTTTTTGAAGTGGGCCGAAGCTATACATTTGTCCGAAGTTAAGACCAGTAATGTCATTAACTTCGTCAAACATCATGTGATATATAGATTTGGGGTTCCTTGACCAATTGTTCATGATAATGGACCACAATTCATCAGTCAGAAGTTTACTCGATTATGTGATGACAACAGAATCGACAATGTCGCTTCCACTACCTATAATCCTGCAGCTAATGATTTGGCTGAAGCATTCAACAAGACTATCATCAAACTCCTCAAAAAGTTTGTTTCTACTAACAAACGCAATTGGAGTAAAAAGATTGGAGAATGTTTATGGGTTTATCGCACTACTATACACAATCCTACTAGTTCTACACCTTTCTCTTTAGTGTATGGGTGTGAAGCTGTTCTACCATTAGAAATTCAGATTCCCTCCCTGAGAATTGCAATTGCCAATGAACTCACAATAGAAAACAACGATCATCTTCGACTTCAAGAATTGGAAGCACTTGAAAAGAAAAGGCTGCTAGCTCAACAACATATCGAGGTATACCAGGCCAGCATCTCAAAAGCTTTCAATCATAAAGTCAAAGTACGAGCGTTTCAGAAAGGCGAACTAGTTCTTACTGTCAGATGTCCTATGACTATGACACACAAGAGCCAAGGAAAGTTCCAAGCGAAGTGGGAAGGTCCATATGTTGTAAGCAAGGTTTTTTCGAACGGAGCTTATCAACTAACCGGGATAGATGGCCAAGTCGCTATGATGCCTATTAATGGAAAATTTCTAAAGAAATACTATGTTTGAAGGATGTATAAGATATTTTATGAATGTTGTATATATAAAAAAAGGGTAATGAGTTATTGTCTCTTATTCACTCTTCTGATAAACTTTTAAATCCTTAGCGGAGTATATCCACATCGTATCACATGATCATAAACCGTATCTTTGAAATCCCAGCTGATTTAAAGATAATCAGAATAAATATTTGAATTCACGTTCATATTTTCTCTGAATTCTAATATCTATGTCAGCGACCTATCACGTCCATATTACCTCTGATAAAGTCGTCTATTGAAATGACAATATTTTAAGAATTATATTCTGTCATGTCCACGTTACCTCTGTACAGATATAATAAATATTGTTATTTTCTAAGGAGATATGTCATGTCCGGTACCTCTGAACATACTTCATATTTTTCATCTATTAAATATGTCTATCACAGACATGCAACAAGTAATGGAACCACAAAAAAGATTATTAATTTTTATTGATGATACAAAATATCAAAAATACATCTTGTGAAAGATGATAAAAAAACCAACATGAATAGTTTCATTGGGGAGGTTGAGTACTGAGCTCAATGATCAATCTTTTCAAATTCTCAGCTCTTTCTGGCCTGGAATTGAGCACCCGTTGTCTAGCTTGAGTTCTTCCAGACTCTGGATCAAATGGTAACAGTAAGGTAGCTCGGCGTTCTAATTCAGCATTTTTAGTTTGAAAAAATCATCTCTTTGCCGCCTCAGATCATCTAATTGGTTCGCAGCAATTTGATGCAATTCTAGCACTTCTTATTCACGTCGCCAAGCTACTTTAAGTATTTCTTGGAGCCGGGCCATCTCAGCTTCTAGCTCCCGAATGCGGGCTTGACATTCAGCAGCCTCTTTCTCCTTCTCTGCAGCTTTGGTCTTGTGGCGCTCAACAGAAGAAGCTCCTTCAACGATATGAACTTCCATTTCTGTAGAGCACCGTGAGAAAGCCACCACAGAAGCTTTGAAATCAGCTTTTTATCTTGCAACCTCACGAGCCATCGCCTCGCACTTGACGTCTACAAGCTTCTAAATATTTCCTCTTACCAGGTCTTTGTAAGATTTGATGGATTCCTGAAACGCATCCAAGATATGCTCCAGATAAATAGCTCTATCCAGATCTTTGATTTGTCACGACCCGCACCTAGTGTAGGGGCACGAGAAGTGGATACGTCCATCCTATGCCGCAGTGTCGGCGGTAGAACACTATTCTAAGTTATGAACATAACTAACCATAACATGATATACTCTCCAAAAGGAGCCCGAATCATAGGAGGTACAACTCAATCACAAATCTAGAGATGGAAATAGCACGATGTAATAGATAGGAAATCACTAAAGAGAAATACAATCAGAAGGAAATAAGTCTATGTTTCTAAACGACACAACATCTCAACATCCAAATAATACAAACTCAGAAGGGAATACAATATCATAAAGAAATAAGATAAAACCTAGCTACTCTATTCTAAGCAGTAAGGATGACGTCCTCAGCTACAGATGGATTCTCCTGTGGGTCCAACTCACAGGTGTCGTCTAAGTGGGCTCCATAGTAGGTTGGGTAGAAATCTTCAGTATTATCTGTAATATTTTCAACAGGTCCAGTCAGGACAGGAGCGAGCACAATACAACTCATGCAGTTCATATCATGGCAGGAAATATAGAGCATGTAAAAGAGTAAGATACATGAACTGTAAGAAAATGTACATAAAAACAAGAGATATTTGATAACTGAAAATATATACATGATAAGTAAGAACTGTAAGTAACTAGTGATTTAGAGTACAAGATGGCATGTAATTGGCTTGGGTTGAACATGATATAAAACATGTTGCACATGAAAACACTAGCCATAAAGGCTGTACCGTACATGAGAAACATGATAATCACATGAAAAGTAACAGAGTAAACATGATGGCTAAATCATATAACCATTTATACTCACCCCTACCCACAATCAATACACAAGGATCCAGTCAAGTTACATTACGAACATGATGGTTTTGTTACACATAAAGCACATGAGAAAACATGGACGTGCATGAGAGCACATGAAAGTATATGAGCATACATGAAAGCACATGAGAACACATGAGAATACATGAATAACGTAAGAGCAAGGAATAGATGATGTACATGAAATACATGACATGAAATACCCGATGCGCCCGCTAAGGGGGATAACATCTCATGAAAAGATCCATATAGTACCAATCCGTGATAATAACATGACAACATCATGTAAAGTGATCTAGAGCATGAATATAAGTCCTAGCAAGTATGAAACGATCAGAGAATGTACTCGCCAGATATCCCATATAGCTGATGAGAAAAGATGGCCAAATCGGAGTAACTGAGTCCTATTTAGAGCAACACAGGTCACAATATATCCATAATGGTAAAAATAAAGTTTACAATGCATTCTATATGATTCTAGGTCAATCTAGGCCAAACTCAACTCTTGGTCAACTCTGGTCAACTATACAGTCAAACTAGGTTAACTATAGTGAACTGTTGTCAAACTATCTAGGGTTTGGTCAACAATGGTCAACTAGTCTAGGTTAGTCAATTCCAGGTCATTCTGGATCAAAGTAAACTATCAGTCAACTGTCTAGTCAAACTAGTCAACTCTATTCTAGGTTAGTCAACTCTACGTCTAGCCAAGCCAAATCCTATACAATACAATAGATCAATATAGATATGCTATATATACAATCAATATATATAAAGTATATATACAAATCAAATATATATATATATATATATATATATATATATATATATATATATATATAAGAGGGAAGAAGAGTGTGTGTGACATATATATAGGTGTGTGTGGCATGGCAGTGAAGGAAACAGTGGGCAGTGAGTAATAACAGTGTAAGTGTCAAATGTGAGTGAGTGCAAGACTTACAGTGGTAAAGTGTTCTCATGTTTTGCATCAAAATCCCCTTTCATTCTCAGGTTTGTAAAGTTCACTCAAAATCCAGTTTTAACCAAACGAAACCAATGCTCAGTTATGCATATGGACTCAATCTCAGATTTTAGGGTAAAAATCAGTTTTAAACATGTATGGACAATTTTAAGGTTCAATTTAATCTCATGCTTCTAGTTAAGGTAACACTCAGTCATTCTTAGTTTTCATATGTTGCATACAACTCAGTTTTACATATATACATCTCAGTTATTAAATGTACAAAATCAATCCTATTCTCAGGTTATTCCCAATAACCCCCAAACTCAGGTAATCTTCAGTCCTAATCTTAGATTTGTCAAGATACATATGAACCCTACATATCTACATACAATTGAACCAACACATCAATACAACCTAAATATCAATATTAAACTTCAGTTATCGAATTAAAACTCAGCATCAAACAAAAACCCAAACACAGTTTATAGAGAGTATCAGAAAAAATGATAGTTTAAATCCCAAATCCAAATTCGAACATCAAAACAAATCAAAACCAAAAATCAGTCGTGTACAGAGATGTGATACATGTGTACATGTTTTACGGGGATGATTTTGTGTCCAAATTGCTGGACACGAAGTGTCCAAACGAATTTTGAACACAGCATCAAAATAGGCAGTGAAGACAGCCGCGTACGGCCATGTCGGGCTCGATTGAGATCGATACAGTACACGAGGAGCCTCGTGCTCGTGCACCAGGTTAGGTCAAGTCTAGGGCTACGGTTTCGAGTCCTTGCAACATGTCCACGTCGTGTCTACGTGCGATACGAAGATCGTATCAGGGTGCTCTGTTCGCGCATGCACAGTCAGTGCAAAACCAGTGCAAGTCAGATCCCGTGTCCAATACGACACGAGAGTCCATGAAACTCGAAGGGGGCTTGTCAGTTGCTGCCCCGACCTCTGTGTCAAGTGGTACGTGTCCACGTTGCGTATCGTGTCCGCAAACAGGGTCGAGTAGCAGGGCAACCGTACGGGGGCTCGTGCTGCGTGTCCATGGCTATTTTAGACACGGATACGACAATAAATTGTGCTCAGACATACAGAAATACAAATCATACATATAGGGCTACTTAATTATGAAATTTGTTTTGAAAAAGGAGAACAAAAAGTTCACTTAGGCATTTCATCGAACACTTCAATATATACACTGATACGTGTCCGATACGCGTATCAAATGGGCACGAATTCCTACCAAACTCGAGGAACAGCTAGGAGAACCCTAAATGAATGCATCTATGAAGAAAAACTAGGAATTTAAAGGGTTTAAAGGCCATTACCTATTGATAGTCAAATCTCAATAAAAAGCCAAGGAATGAGACTTCTCCTCTAACTTGCAACGGTCCAAAGCTTCCAAATCTTTGCTAGCTACCCACCAATGGCTTCCTCTACAAAGGGGAGTGTGTTACAATTGATTTGGTCCAATTTAGAGTTGATTTGAAGAAAGGGGCTAAATTGGGGAAGAATACTAAACTAGGGTTTGAGAGGCTATGAAAAGAGGCAAGGTGTGAGGAAGAGATGTTTATATAGAGGTGGGGATCCTTTGATGGTAGCCTAGGGTTCATTCTAGGGTTAGGGTTAAGTTTCATGAGGTTTAAAGGCCTCTAGCTAGTTTAATTCTAGGCCTTAAGCTAAGGGCCCAAGCTAAAATATCTACCTTAACAAATATCTAACCTCAACTTAATATCTAGATATTCTTAACCTTGTCATGATGGAAGCGTCTAATCTAATATCTAGGCTTATGGTTAACATCTAGATTAGGTTAACTTCTAGGTTAGTCTCTAACAATTCAATTAGCACAATATTAATTAATCAAAATTCATTTTCACTAAAAGTCCAAAAATAACTAAAATACCCCTAGGCCAAAAATGATAATTAGTCATTCTAATCACATGGCTAGGTCTCCTTGGTCATGGTTAGGCTCTAGGTCAAGTAGCCTCTAGGGTTACACTAGCAATACATTAAAATCACAAGTCACAGATTTAAATAGTTTTAAATTGATTAAAAATCACCAAAAATCATAACATGATTTAAATAATATTATTAAATGATTATAATTACAAAAGTTCAAAACTACCCTCATTTTAGAAAAGTGGGTGTTACAGATTTTGCGAATAGCTCCGATTATACAGGAGAAGGGGCCCCTTACCAACTCATAAGGATTATCCTTCTCCATAACCATCTGAACTAGAGGCCTCAGGGATGTAAAGAAAGAGTTGGTATAGGATTCCACGATAAGCCTATTCATCGCTAAGACACCCGACGTAGCCACTTTCGCTTGAATCCCTTCTTCTGCAGCTGGAGGAATCGCAGGCTGTGCACTAGGAGACCCGAGTACAAGCATCATAGACGAACTTCCTATAACGCCCCAGTCCCATAATACACAGGACTAAGTACGTCAGTATGCCAGCTGTACATATACAAAGAATACACCAATATATGGTATCCACGTATTTGTACATAAGCTGTAAATAATAATACATGATAAGCCACAATATAATAACTATATCTCATCCACAGCTCAAGACAGAAGGAATAATAAGTCTCAATAATAAAAGAAGTTAAGAGATAGCCGGGTATACGTACCCACTCCAAACAGCTATGAAAAATAGTCTCAACTAATGGAGTCCAACCTAATCAAAACAGAAAAAAAAAATAAAGATAAAAGATGTCCACTACATAGTCTCAGATAATAAAGAGGAAAACTAAGTAACAGTGGGAGATGCCTCGTCATCGACGTAAGTATGATCCAAACCTGCTTCGTACTCCAGGGGATAGTCCTGCTCGTCTAATCGTGGAGAGATCTCTAGGTCCTCAGAGGGACGTAACAAGATACAGAAAAATATGCCAAAATAATTGAATGTGAAAATATACCACTATGACACTACAGGTTTTCCTAACTATCTATGTGAGATGCACTTTGAGGACAATGTTTTACATAGGGGCTGTAGGATCAACAGAGTAAATAAAGAATGGCAGTAAGTAGCACTCATCCGAGTCGTTATCGGCCAGGGGCAGAAAGTAGCGCTCATACGAGTCACTATCGGCTCACAAATGTGTGTAAAAAGTAAATATAGCCCCTATGCTAGTAGTTGTCCCCTCCCCCCCCCCCCCCGATGCTCCTATCCAAGATGTATCCACAGCCTGTCTAGTTGGCAACTCCTACGGCTTCTAACTCGATACACTAGTAGCAATTAACTCCTATATGTTGCACGAGCCATACGTATCGATGGCCAATCGAGTACGTAGGTCCGTGTCCTATATGAACTCACCCACCTCGTGATACGCATGTGTCAAGGCCATAGGAGATAAAAATATCCCCCACTCATAAGGTGGTCGTCTAACACTAGGTTGACATGCATAATAGAATATAAAATAACGAAAACGATTAAATCTAGTCGCTTGCACCCAAGTGTGACTTGGACGCACAATATAGACAAAATGACAAATAAGAGAAAAATATGCAATAATAAAATATACTAAAAATAAATGAGCACAATCAGAATCTATAACAAGGTATACTTGCCTGCGGTGCGAGGAGGGCAAATCTAAATGTCGCAAGCATCAACACAAAAGTCACAATTCACATATGACTCCGGATGCTGAAACAAACATCAAAAATATTCTCAGTAAAAAAGATATACCTAGAAAACGCCTGTCCGAAGGTCAAATTCCGAAACAGAGGCAAAATCATAATTTTGGGTCAAAACGATGCCTGTTGTTGGACCCGCTTTGCACGGAAACGTACGCCAGTATCTACGGTCTCTAAAGTCGTCAAACTACATGTCTACGAATCAGGTTTGAGGAGACGAACCCGATGGTATGTCCAATTTTGGATTCCAATGAGCCGTGCACAAAATTGTCCGTTAGATCGGGTTGTGGGCCCGCCAATTTTGGCGTTCTGATCAACCTTCTCAGGACCAAACTTGGCATATAGGACCAAAAAAATGATACAGTCCTGCTGGCGCAAGTTTCGTGTTGATCCGACAAACGTGCACAAAGTTATGGCCAAGTTTGCAAAACGTCGATACGAGGGTATCTTGACGGATACGCATTGATTTTGTCGCGCACACGCAACAAAATCGAGTTCCGTTATTTCCCACACGTTGGCAATATCCAATCGTGCCTTTTGATGCGTATAGTGCGTGACCACGTCGCCCGATTTGTCGGGGCGCACGCCGTATCGGAAAGTTTTTCTAAATTTTCAAAACAGAATAGACAATTTTTTTGTGAAACTTTAACCAAGTGTAACTTTTTACATACCGGATGAAAAGTGATTCCAGAAGGTGCGTTACAATCTCGTATATATTGTTTTTGATTGTCTTTAATTAGTTTGACAAATTATTTAGTAATCGGTCCGAAAAAACGGCTTCCAAGTCAAAAAAGTGTTTTTCCCCAACTTTGTCTCGATTTTTCGAGCAAGTTAGAGGGCCATGTCGAAATTCATCTGGGGGATCCGAAGAGGGTCATGGCGGCTTCTAACAGAAATTCATTCCTTCAAAAATGATCAAACGTAGGTAAAGAAAGGGAAGTGAGAAGGGGGTTACCTCGCTGTCGAAAAATACGGACTACATAGTGGGTACAGTCGGCCTGGGGGTGGCTGGAGGCGTCCGCGCGGTGGTGCGGCGCTGTCAACAGCCAGGTGAGTTCGCCGGGGTGGAGGAGAGCTCGGGGATGTCTACAGGGGATTTGCAAGTTTGCTAGGGTTGCTTCAGATTTTTCCTATGCTAGGTTTATAAAGATTGTTACCAATCCGAAGCCGAGCCTGACTTGGCCTTGCGGGTTTGATGAGGATTTGGTTAACTCCTCTAATTTGATTTTGATAGTGATAAGGGTTGACTAGAATTTAAGTTGTGTGAAGATTTGCAAAAAAAACAACTGAATGGAATCTCCATTCAATTCTCAGTAAGGGGGTGTCGGGCATGCACGAGCACTGTAGCTTCGGCTACAGTGCTGCCCCTATAATATTTTTTTATACTTATATATATATATATATATATATATATATATATATATATATATATATATATATATATATATCTTCTTATACATTCTTAAAAGTACTAAGTAGCTTAAAAATATATAAAAAAAATTATATAAAATTTCTAATTTATAAACCACCTTATACAAGCATTCATACCTATACTATTAACAAACTCATGACTTAATACTAAATTATATAACAAAATTTAATAAAAATAAAAATATATAGTAAAATAATTAGGAAAAAGATGGGGGGTTACATCCTATCCAACTTAAAGAAAATTTCATCCTCGAAATTAAACTAAGGTAGGGGGTCAAATGCAATACAAAAATTGGAAGGGTCTAATCATGCAAGACGTACCTTGGTCTTCGAACAATTACGGGTAATAATTTCGGATGTCGTCCTCGCGCTCCCAAGTAGACTCCCCTGACGAGAGATGCTTCCATGCCATGCGAACCAATGGTATAGATTGCTTCCGCAACACCTTCACTCGACGATCGAGGATACCTATCGGTTGCTCTTCGTACGACAAACTCAGTCCAACTGTGATCTCAGAGTGATCAAGCACATGATTGCTGTCTGCCACGTACCTCCTCAGCCGAGACACGTGGAACACGTCATGTACTCCCTCTAGCGACGGTGGCAAGGCCAATCTATAAGAAACTTCTCCCACACGCTCCAAGATATCAAAATGACCAAGGTATCTTGGACTCAACTTGCCACGTCCGCCGAATCGAATCGTGCCTCTAGTGGGGGATATCTTCAAGAAAATATGGTCGCCTCTCTTGAATTCCAATGGTCGACGATTATCTTTCCACTACTTCTGTCGATCCTACGCTGCTCGCAGGTGGTCTTGTATCTTCTTTACCTTCTCCACTGTGCTCAAACCAGCCCGGGACCCAATATCTGTTGCTCTCCGATGTCGCTCCAACAGACAGGAGATCGACACTTCTTACCATACAATGCTTCAAACGGAGCCATCTGAATGCCCCCTTGATAGCTATTGTTGTAAAAAAACTCCACAAGGTGAAGGTAGCCTTTCCATGTTCCGCCAAAGTCAAGCATACACGCTCTCAATATATCCTCTAGCGTCTGAATCGTACGCTCTGACTGGCCATCTGTCTGCGGATGGTACGACATGCTAAACTTCAAACGCGTACCCAAACTGTCCTGCATACTCCTCCAAAAGTGTGAGGTAAACCTCGAGTCACGGTCCTACACAATGCTAACTGGTACACCGTGTAGCTTTACTATTTGCTTCATATATATATCCGCCAAAACTTCTGTGGACTGTCCCACTCTAAAAGGTAAGAAATGGGCTGACTTGGTAAGTCTATCAACAATCACCCATACTGCGTCACGTCCTCTAGGACTCCGGAGAAATCCTGTGACGAAGTCCTTCATAATGTGCTCCCACTTCCACTCGGGAATAGGTAGCGGTCGCAATAATCCGGCCGTCCTCTGGTGCTCGACCTTCACTTGCTGGCGTACCAAACACTTGGCGATGAAACGAGCTATCTCTCGTTTCATTCCGTGCCACCAATAATACTATCGTAAGTCCCGGTACATCTTAGTTCCTAAGGGATGAATAGAGTAAGTCGAACTGTGTGCTTCTGCCATCAACTCCTTCCGCAACTCTCCATTAGGAACATAATACGATCACCACATCGCAATGTCCCATCGGGATGAATCCTCAATCCTGTCTGCTCTCCTGCCTCAGTCCTCTCTGGAAGTCGTCGGAATCTAACATCCGTAGGTAATGCCGCCTTAATCCAATCTACTAATGACGATTGCACTTGGAGATTGGCTAACACGCCATTTGCTCCAGGAAATACTACCTCAATATCGAGCTGCTGCAAGTCTCTGATCAAGTCCTTCTGTGTAGTCAAGAAGTGTGCCATGGGCTTACGGCTCAATGCGTCTGCCACAAAATTAGCCTTGTCCGGATGATAATGTAGCTCAATCTCGTAATCTTTCATCAACTCCAACCAACGTCACTGTCGCATATTCAACTCTTTCTGCGTGAACACGTACTTGAGGCTCTTATGATGAGTGTAGATATCCACTTTCTCACCGTACAAATAGTGTCTCCATAGCTTCAAAGCAAAGATAACTGCTATGAGCTCTAGATCGTGGGTTAGATAATTATTCTCGTGCACCCACAACTGTCTCGATGCATATGCTACTATATGACTGTGCTGCATCAATACGCACCATAATCCCTTCTCGGATGCATCGCTGTAAATCATAAAACCTCATAGGCCCGATGGTAGGGTCAAGATAGGTACAGTAGTCAAGCGCTTCTTCAACTCGTCAAAAGTGGCTTGACACTCATCTGTCCATACAAACTCCTGATCCTTGCAAGTTAGTCGAGTCATAGGCCCCACTATTCGAGAGAAATCTTCTACGAACCTTCGGTAATATCGTGTAAGTCCAAGACTACTTCTCACCTCAGAAGCCGACGTGGGAGTGGGCCATGCCTTGACTGTTGTGATCTTCTCAGGATCTACCGATATGCCATCTCCAGTAACAATGTGCCCAAGAAATGAAACCTCCTTGAGAAAGAATTCACATTTGCTACGCTTCGCAAAAAGTTGCTCATTCCTCAAGATTCCCAAAACTGTTCGTAGATGCTGCTCACGCTTCTCTTGGCTCTTTGAATATATCAAGATATCATCTATAAAGACAACTACAAATTTGTCCAAGTACTGGTGAAAGATCTTGTTCATTAAGTTCATGAAGACCGCAGGAGCATTGGTCAACCCGAAAGGCGTGACCAAGAACTCGTAGTGTCCATACCTCGATCGAAAAGCCGTCTTCGCTATGTCTTCCTTCCGAACCTTCAGTTGGTAATAGCCCGATCGTAAGTCAATCTTGGAGAATACTTTTGCTCCACTTAGTTGGTCAATTAGATTGTCTATGCACGACAAGGGGTACTTATTCTTTACCGTCACTGCATTCAAGGGTCTGTAGTCGATGCACATGCGCACTGTCCTATATTTCTTAGGAATAAAAAGAACGAGTGCTCTCCATGGTGACGCACTGGCACGAATAAAGCCTTTTTCCCATAAGTCATCAATCTGTGTCTTCATCTCTACCAACTACTTGGGTGCTAGCCGATAAACTCGGGACAAAATAGGCTCGGCTCCCGGAACAAGCTCAATTGAAAACTCAATGTCTCGGTTGGATGGTAGTCCCGACAATTCCTCGGGAAATACGTCTTCGAACTCTGTGATGACAGGATGCTGAAGGTTGTCCTACATCATCATGTGAGTCCCTAATATTGGTGCTTCACTTCTCAACGCTTCCTCTTTGGTGAACTCGAACTCCGCATCACTCGGGGGTCTAAAGACGATACTGCACCTATGGCAGTCAATAAGAGCAAAATGTTGGCTCAATCAGTCCATCCCAAGAACTACATCAAATGTCGATATAGGGAATACAAGTAGTCGTGCTCTCATCTCCTTACCACATATCATTATAGGGCAATCTCTACAAACACCACTAATAGGTACAACTCTATCTCCAGTGAGGATTCTAATGTTTTTATATAAAGATAACATAGGTATACTTGGTCTAGTGGCAAAGCTAGTGACTATGAATGAATGGGTGGCTCCAGTGTCAAATAAGGTGATGGCTGAAAATGATGCAACTAAAACCATACCTGCTATGACTTCCACCTCTGGTTCTGCCTCCTCTGCAGCTAGTACAAAAGCCTTTCCAACTCTCTGATTTCCCATCTGTGCTATAGCCTGCTGGAATTAGGCTGCCTGAGGGGGTAAAGGTGGTCGTGGTGCTCCTGACCCCGCAATCGCTGGCCTCTGCTGCTAATTCTGTGGAGCGTTCCTCTGAAATGGACAATCTCTGGTCTGGTGCTGGTTCGATCTACAAGCTAAACAATGTCCCAGCCGTCGTCTATAATCCCTCTGAACATGTCCAACTTTGCCACAGTAATAGCAAGTGACCTTCTCTTGTGTCTGGTATGGCCCTATCCTCTGCTGATGCTGATGTGTGGGAGGGCGTATCACTGGCCCTCCTGTAGTGGTCTTAGTTGATCCCATGGTCGAAGTAGCTCGTCGGTTTGTCTTCTTTCTTATGGCCTCTTGAGTTCTAGCCTCTGCCAGAACAGCTGCTTGGGAGACCCTTGACTCGGAGCTGGTATATCTCTACAACTCCATACACAAGCCTCTATGAAATCTCTTGGCCTTCTTCAGCTCCGTCGTAACCAACCCTGGTGCAAAACGACTCAGCCGACTAAACTCGGCGTCATACTCATCAACTGTCATACTCCCCTACTCCAAGTGTAGAAACTGGTCATACAGTGCATCCTCGGCAGTGTCGGAGAAAAACTTTTTATTGAATATCCTTTTGAATTCTTTCCAAGTATGATCAACTCCTAGCCGTCTCTCCTCAGCGATCCACCAATCGTAGGCATTTTCTTCCAATTATAACTTCACTGCCATCATCTATAAATCTGTGGATAACTCTGAAGCCTTCAGGATATTTTCTATCTTAACCAGCCAATTGGTGATCCCGATGACGTCTTCAGTGCCCTTGAAGTATGGAGGATTCATGTCGCGGAACCCTTCGATAGTACCCACAGAGGCTTGGGGTGCTCGGGTCAATGCTGTCTCCAAACTCCTCCTAATAGCCTCGCTCTGCTGCATCTGAGCCTGTACTAAGCCCTGGAGGATCTGGTTTGTAGTAGTCCCACCAGCCTGAGGCATGGGCTACTGTGGGGGCATGCTTGGCATCTGGGGCATAAACTGTGGGACACCCTGAGGCCCGTACTGTAGAGGATATGAAGGATATGGAAGGGGATACTGTGGTGGGTATGTAGGAGGATATGGTGGTGGCTATGGTGATGGGTATGGTGGGGGCTGCTGGGGTAGATATGATGGTGGATACTGTGGAAGCTGCTGTGGTGGATATGATGATGGTGGATATGGGGGTGGAATCTGTGGTAGAAACTGAGGTGGATAGGGTGGCGGAGGTGGTAGGTACTCCTCTTGAGCTGTAGGGTTTCCGAGGTCGGTCTGCCCCACTTGGGGGGCCGGGGCTTGCTGTTGTGCAGTGGGTGGTGTTATCACTGGCTGCAAGGCTGGTCTGGATGGTGTTGGAGTGATCGGGGACATGGGTGGCTGACCCACTGGTCCTTTTTGAGCAGTGGTGTTTCCATCAATAATGGCAAGAGGAGTAGCGCATCCACTACGAAGATTCATCCTATATTAGCACAAAGATTTAAGTTTTTGTTAGAAAAAAAATCAAACTGGATGTAATCAAGCAGTTAAACGAGAAATTGGGAAGAGGTCAAGGAAGGTACTAATAAGTGGATGAGATTCTATGTTCTATTCCTATTTGCAGGCTTGTTGGGCACAGTCATGTAACCCAACCATATTATACGGACCTGCATGGGCCACCACAAAAAGATGTAACGCCCAGTCCCATAATATACAGGACTAAGTACGTCAGCATGCCAGCTGCACATATACAAAGAATACACCAATATGTGGTATCCTCATATTTGTACATAAGCTGTAAATAATAATACATGATAAGCCACAATATAATAACTATATCTCATCCACAGCTAAATACAGAAGGAATAATAAGTCTCAATAATAAAAGAAGTCAAGAGATAGCCGGGTGGACATACCCACTCCAAACAGCTATGAAAAATAGTCTCAACTAAATGGAGTCCAACTTCCTCAAAACAGAAAAAAAAAATGAAGATAAAAGATGTCCACTACATAGTCTCAGATAATAAAAAAAAACTAAGTAACAGTGGGAGATGCCTCATCATCGACGTAAGAAGGATCCAAAGATGCTCCATACTCCTAGGGATAGTCCTGTTCGTCAAATCCTGGAGAGATCACCAGGTCCTCAGAGGGACGCAAAATGATACAAAAAAATATGACAAAATAACTGAATGTGAAAATATGCCACTATGACACTACAGGTTTTCCTAATCGTCTATGTGAGATGCACTTTGAGGACAACGTTCTACGCAGGGGCTGTAGGATCAGAAGAGTAAATAAAGAATGGCAGTAAGTAGCACTCATCTGAGTCACTATCGGCCCACAAATGTGTGTAAAAAGTAAATGTAGCCCCTACGCTAGTAGCTGTCCCCTTCCCCCTGATGCTTCTGTCCAAGATGTATCCACAGCCTATCTAGTTGGCAACTGCTACGGCTTCTAACTCGATACACTAGTAGCAATTATCTCCTATCCGTCGCACGACCCATACGTATCGATGGCAAGTCGAGTACGCAGGTCCGTGTCCTATATGAACTCACTCACCTCATGATACACGCGTCAAGTCCATATGAGATATGAAAATATCCCTGTAGGGCCTAAAAATTAAGTTGTGCCATATATTTACTCAGCAAACAAGTTGTGTCCCAAAAACAAGCTGCGCCACTGTTATGAAGCTCAGAGATCAAAGTATGCCACTGATCAGGTTGCGCCACATATTAGACTGCGCTCAGTCATATTGTGCCAAAGTCTACGTGGCGTCTGACATTTAATTACCATCATTACCTGACATTACTAACAGTTGACAGCACAGTAAACGAAGAAAATCGCTCTGAATCCCTCAAAATGTGCCGCTCGAGGAGATTTTATTGACAGCTGTTCTGCACACCTTGTGAGTTGCTCCTAGGCGCAATCAAAAAAATTCCTTAGTTGCGCCTAGGCGCAATCTGGATAAATCATTTCCATATATTCAAAAGCTGCCACGTGTCTAGGCGCAGCCTAATCAGGCGCAGTTTGACTTGTTGACTAAAGCTCGCACAACCTGATAAAGTTGAGACAACTTTCATTCTAAAGCAAGATGACGTGGCGCACATGCCACTAATCTCTCAAAACGTGTCCACTACTCTGTACACGATCACGCGCATGCCACGCGTCTAAATACAGTTAGTACACGATTGAGTAACTAAATGAAAGTTGGCACAACATGAGGTTGGCGCAACCCAAATTAGCTCAGTTCAGCCTCGCGCACATCAGAATAACTGCTGAAATATTTATTTTTAGAACTCTATAAATAGAGTTTCCAATCATTATCAAAGCATCAGACAGAGATCAGGAATTTTTGCAAAATTGCTGCTGCATTCTCCAAAGGCTCTATTCTTCAAGTTCACATAGTCTACGGGATAAAGTGATCGTCTTCTGATCAGATTCCTACAGTTGTACTTCCCTAGAATTTAAATTGTACTTTGTATTCTTTTTCTAAGTTTGTTACAAAACTTTTGTTTTTGTAAATAAAATGGCGACTCTGCTGGGACGACTTTCTCCTCCGATGAGAAGGTGACAACTCAATATGTTGTTGCGTTGATCGGCAAGACACAGAAGACTCTAGTTGTTCAAGTCAACCAGACAGCCTATGAAGATATGATCAACAAGAAGAGCAACAAGCGCACTGTGGCTATCACCAAGAATAAAACTGTATGGACTCCTAAGTCTTCTACTGTTGCTGTTGCCCTGGCGCAACCTACTTCTGTTGCCAAGGCGCAATCTGCCTCAGGGGCTCAGGCGCAGTCTGCTTCTACTGCCTGTGCGCAGTCCACTCTTCCTGTTTCTGTTGCCCGTGCACAACTTACTCTTCCTGCTGCCCGTGCGCAATCCACTACTCTCTTTGCTGCTAAGACGCAGTCTGTTCATGCTGTTGCTAAGACACAGTCTACTCATATTTCTACTAATGTACAACCAATAGCCTATATTGCTAGGGTGTAACCAGTGGCCCATATTGCTGTGGCACAACCCAAGTAATTAGTTGTTCGGGTGCAGTCTGCTGCTCTGGCACGACTCAAGGGATCTAGTCTTTTGGCTATTCCTACCTCCAATTCTCTATTTCTGAACTTGGAGAAACAATGTTCTAGTGCCAAAACTTGACAGAACAAAGAAAAAGGCCCTATTACACTTCCTCAATTGGTACAACCTGTACCTAAGATGGTCTTACAACAAAACAGGAGGAAACGCTTCTTAGCTAACCCTCTACAAAATAAAGGAAAGAACCCTTTAGTCATTTCTCAAACTTTCCTAGTCTATGAGTCAGAGGAAGATATATTAGATTCCATTCCTTTAAACAGAGGTCTTCAGATCTCAGCTATGGAAAGGAATACTGATCAAAGAGGCATCTTGCCTACCCCTATGGGGTCTGGTCAAGATCTTCCAACCTTGCAAATTTTAAGATCTAAGCAAGAAAAGTTGATGGTATCTCAAACAGAGACACCCGGAGCAGAATTCTCTGATTTACGTGCTTATCTCAATAGGCATCCATCAATATCAACTTCAGTGAAATGCAAGAATTCTATGCCAAAGGCCAATCTGTACAAGAAACCAAAGTTTGAAAAGAAGGACCCAATCACTTATGCTAATGAGTTAAGTACCTCTTTGTACACTCAGGGAACTAAATATCTGAAGAATAGGAGGCATGTTCTTAATATCATTAAGGAATATGTTCCTCCGACTTCTTCTCGTCCTGTAGTGGTAAATGATCTCCGGGAACGTCTTACACAAAGACGGGAGATCACAAGAATGTTTCCTTTACCTCTAAATCACTCTTCAGATCGCCACTGCCTTCATGAAGTGGTCATCAAGTGTTGTTGCCAATCAGCTAAACAATCTATTTTTGATTGTCTGAACTATTTTTAACTCCTGAACCTATAATGGAAGATGAAGACGAACCATTATATGCTTCTGTCAATATGACTTCCTAAGGCACTAGGGGTAGAAAACGTCCAAGACGTAATGCGTCCCGTAATCCCAGTCAACAATACTTAGATCGGATTCATGCATCCAGTGGAGGGGTCTTTCAGTACACCAGGTCAAGAAATTAAAATTTGAACCAAGGTGTCTTTAATCAAGAAGATCTCCCCATCGCTCATCTAGGAGAAGACTCTTTATCCGAGTTTGATACAGATAGTAAAAGTTCTGAACAAACTATCTCGTCAATAGTAGCAAGAGAAGTGACGGCATATGCCATTACAGAAGATCAAGACGCTTCTAGTTCAGCCAATCAAGAACAACGAATTGTTTCACTAGAGGACAAACTGAAGACCATGGCTGAAATGGTCGTAAGTATGTATACTATAATCGTGGCTCAACATACAGTGCCACCAGTAATAAACCCTGCTACAAATCCAGAGCTTATAGCATCTTTTGTACCTGTTAATGTTAGTCTGGGGTACCATCTCCTCAGGTTGCTTCGGTACCAATTCAAGCTGATCCCAGTCAGTCTAGTGCTGGGGTGGTAATTACCATGCTGTTCCTTCTCCTAACAATTCAAATAAACCTACCAATTCTCAAATATCAGGAGATGCTAATGAAGCTGTAAAACCCTTACGCACTCAGTTTGAGGCCTTTAAGCAAAAGGATGGCCTACAAAGACTTGGCATAAAACAACCTTATCCTACAGAATGGAAGAAAGTTCCATTCCCTCCTAAATACAAGCTTCCAACTATTATGCTGTTTGATGGCAGCACTTCTCTATATCAGCACATCAATCATTTTGAAGTAATGACTGACCAATTACAGCCAAATGATGCTCTCCTTACCAGAGTGTTCGTCGGTTGTTTAGCCGGTGCAGCATACGACTGGTATCGTAGCTTGTCTGATGGCTGCACAACTTCTTTTGCTGGCTTCAAGCTAATGTTCTTGAAACAGTTTTATGAGGGAGTCAACGACATGACGATGTCTGCCCTCATTAAGATCAAACAAAGACACAATAAATCCACAGAGAGTTTTATTGAAAGATTCTGCCGAGAGGCACTTAAAATGCCTTTAGGAACCCCATCTGCTGTAACAATAGACACCTGCAAGTCAAACCTGTTGCCTATTATCAGCATGTGGATGGGATCAACACAATTTCAAGATTGGCCTTCTTTCATTGTGAATGCCAAAGCGGCAGAGGTCAGTGCTGAAAAATTGAAGCAGTTAGGAGTTCAAATGACTCATCCTAATCGAGATGAATATTCTATACCCGGTGGTAATAGTCGCCAGAATAACCGCAAGGGTAAAGAAACATTGGCCATCAATCTCAAGGGCAAGGAGTCAATGGCTGTTAATGTTGCTCAGACAACACCCACTCCATCAGCACCACCACAAAAAATGCCTCATCCAAAAGAAGAGTATTCTTTTGATGAAGATGACACTTTGAGCATCTTCGATTGCTTAATTAAAAGTAATAAGCTTCAACTACCAGAGGCAAAACGGCCAGATGAAGAAGGAAAAACATATCACCCTAAATATTGTGTTTATCACAGATTTATAGGGCATCCAACCAGAGCATGCTACGTGCTTAAAGGCAAAATCTAGGAAATGGTCAACTCTGGAACGATTACTCTTTAGCAGGATGAGAAGACAGTGACAGCTAATGTTTTTTCTGTACAATTTGGTGACTTTCCACCACAACTTATATAAGATGGTGTTGTCCCTATCCCAAGGACTACTCTTGAGATCGTGAATCTCCCACCTCCCTAAAATGAGGGTCTTGTTCCACTATCAACTGACAAATGAGCGATCATGTGGATTCATCCAGATCTAGTAGCAGAATTTGAAACGCCTTCCTCTTCCAAACAAAAGAAGCACTCTAAAACTAAATCCAAGAGCTGCAACATGGTATCCTATGAACCAGTAGCAGAAAAAAAAATCTAATTGGCACTAGATCTGGGAAACCTTATCTTCGAGAATATCCCGAAACTCAAGAGAATTCTGCCCCATCTCCTGATGCTCCTCCTACATCATCTTCTCCTGTTGAGAATATACCATCTATATTCCTGCCGGTAGTAGAACCAACTCCCCCTAAACTGACATCAGCTGCCAAGGGAAAACAACCTGTTCGCTTTAACAAAGCACTGAAGAAGTCCTCATCTCTTGGACTTGAAAAGCATATAATTTTGACATATTGGCTCAATTAGCTAATACTCCAGCAAGATTGTCAATCTTTGAACTCTTACGTCTCTCAAAAGAAACTCAAGAGACATTAAGTGAAGCTTTGATGCAAGCTGATGTTTGTCTTACTCTTCTTAAAAAGCCTGAAAAGAAGCCGGTCAGTTATGACATTGTCATAGTATATTTGAATTAATGCGCAATATTACTTTTACACAAGATGACATGTTGTTAGAAGATAATCGTCATGATCGTCCTCTCTATTTTACGGGGTATGTGGACACCATGAAGGTTGATCGTATTCTGATCGACCTGGGTCTGTTCTTAGTATCATGCCGAAGTCTTTGCTGGATGCTTTGAAGATCCTAGTACAAAATCTTTCTACAATTATCACTACCATCTTAGGGTTCAATCAAGGAAGAAGTGAACCTTTGGGGAAGATACGCCTGAAACTTCAAATCGACAATCTTCGTACAAAGGTGACTTTTTATGTAATTTACAATCATGGCTCATACAATGCTTTGTTAGGAAGGCCATTCCTCCACGAACACAATATTGTACCTTCTACTCTCCACCAATATTTCAAATATGTGGATGGTAATGGAAAAGTCCAAAAAGAGGTTGCAGATCTGAATCCTTTCAAAGGAGTTGAAGCGTACTGCAACGATTCTCGCATGTACAAAGAGGAATTCATGAAGGTGGTACTGGCAATGGACACAGATAAAGAACAAAAAGGCGTACCAAATGATACTCTGGTGATCCCTGTCAAAGGACGTATTTCCTGTCCTCAGTCTTCCAAACCACTGACTATCTATATTCCTTCCCACGAGAAGCAGCTTCCTAGTGATAATCAGAAACAAAGGGAGCTCACCTCTTCTGAGCCGCTTGTAATCGACCTTCGTCATAAAAATCTTCTTCCTCCTTCTCGCTCTTCTTCTTCCCCTCTGGTTATCAATCTGACTAAGCCTGTTAAGGCTAAAGATCCTGTTGTAAATGATGGTGTAAAAATCAATAAAGCATCTCCTTTGCAGTATATTGATGTCTCTTACTATACTCAATGTTACTTGGATATGCTAGATAGCTTTAAACCACTTACGATAGGAGTCGTATCATCTCTGCGAAATGTGTTATCATTGGATTCAATACAAGAATCGTACTTCTTAGTACCGTCTCGAAAAAAAGATAAAAGGCCTATACTTTTTAATAAAAGAGAGGAACAAAAAATCATGTTCTATAATGATAAAAGAGATGATACAGGAAGACTACAATTACGTCGCTATAGTCCACAATCCAAAGCAATCATCCGTAAAATGGGTTATGATTTCAGAACAGGCCTCAATAGTGGTAAAGGAAGGCGAACTCCTATTCATATTTCTGTTCCAAAAAGAAAATCACAACAATACTATAGTAAAACGAAGCGGGAATTAGGTTACACTTCACCACTTCCGACCCCAGAACCTTCCGAATCTGATAAAGTAGAACGATATAACTCTTCTGATTCTATCTCATGGGATTCTGATACCAGCATTGGTTATGTTCAT
The DNA here is from genome assembly GCA_029216955.1 of Iris pallida. Classification (NCBI taxonomy): domain Eukaryota; kingdom Viridiplantae; phylum Streptophyta; class Magnoliopsida; order Asparagales; family Iridaceae; genus Iris; species Iris pallida. Next base: position 6,859,284 of record JANAVB010033814.1, read on the forward strand.
CTGGTGATAGTATCTTCTAACATGGTATCTGCCGAATTCTCGAAATATGACGAAAATGACATTGAAGAAACTCCTGAAGTGGACCCTTGGGCACAAATGATGGACAATCAGTAGGAACTTCATTTTGAACAAAGATAGCCACCTACTGAGGATCAACTAGTCCAAATCGATATTGGAGAGAAGGATGTATCACGACCAATCTTTATTAGCAAAAATCTCCCAGAGGATGATAAACAAGAACTAATTCACCTTATTCATGAATATATTGATATCTTCACCTGGAGTTATGAAGATATGCCGGGATTAGATCTTCAAGTTGCTACTCATAAACTTAATATCTTGTCGAATGCCAAGCCAGTTAAACAACAACAACGACGATTCAAGCCTAAAATGATGGATGCAATTGATGATGAATTCAAAAAGCTTATAGCTTGTGATTTTATTAGAGAAAAATAGCATCCTGACTGGGTAGCCAACGTTGTACCAATTTTGAAGAAGACCGAAAAGGTTCGGATTTGTATCGACTTTCGGGATCTCAATGATGCTTGCCCTAAAGACGAATTCCCTCTCCCAATTACTGATGTCATAATTGACAATACATATGGAATCGAACGAATCTCTTTCATGGATGGGTTTTTTGGATATAATCAAATCCAGATGAATCCTGAAGATGAAAAACACACTTCATTCCGTACTCCTCGTGGAGTATACTATTATACAGTCATACCTTGCGGTCTTAAGAACGCAGGTGCAACGTACCAGCGGGCTATGAGTACTATCTTTTGAAATCATTTGTGAAAGACTGTCGAATGCTATGTTGACGATATTACTGTCAAAAGTCGTCTAAAGGAAGATCACATTCAAGATTTAAGAACTATTTTCAATCTAATACGCCAGCATCAACACAAAATAAACCCCACCAAGTCTTTCTTGGGTGTCTCTAGTGGCAAATTTCTCGAATTCATCATTACCTCTAAGGGTATACACGTTGATCCCGAGAAGATCAAATCCATTCAAGAGATGCGTCCTCTATGCAATCTAAACGAGCTACGAGGATTCCATGGTTGACTTGCGTACATCAGGCGGTTTATTTCGAATTTATCTGGATGTTGTAGACCATTTACTCAGTTAATGAAGAAAGGTGTATCTTTCGTTTGGACGGAAGAATGTCAACGAGCATTTGATGACATAAAGCAGTATTTAATGAGTCCACCGGTTCTTGTACCACCGATCTCAGGAATACCTTTCTTAATGTATGTCCGGGCAATAGATCATTCATTGGGAGCTTTGCTGGCTCAGAAGAACAAGTAAGGTCATGAACAAGCCATCTACTACCTTAGTCGGACGATGATTGGAGCTGAACATCGTTATAGTCCGGTGGAGAAGGAATATTTAGCCTTAATATTTACAGTTCAAAAGATAAGATATTACATCATAGGCCAAACTATTCATGTTATATCCTGAGTCAATCCTCTTCGGGTCTTAATGAAGAAACAAAGTACACTCAATTCTAGGCTTGCTACGCGGGCTATATTATTAGCACAATATGATATGGTATATGTTCCTCAAAAGTCTATAAAAGGCCAAGCACTTGTTGACTTTCTAGTAGCTGTCACGACCCGCACCCACTTTTCGGATACGAGACGTGTCCAAGCTAACCTACGCCGCAGAGTCGACGGTAGAACGCTGTCTAGTACATAACCAAGTCACAGAGCAATCTAGATCTCATCCACAAGATATGATACACTCCACTAACACAAATGAAACTGAATAATGAATGATAATATAAATAGAGTATCCAGTTTATCAAGAATTTCCAATTACGTCCGGTGGACACAAATCCACTACCAATAGACGATAATAACATAGAAACATGAAAATGAAATAAATGAGTCCAAACTGTCAAAAGTACCCTCAGCTGTAGTGGCACCGTGGTCCAATGCTAGCCCAAACCTGCTCGCGTGCACTCGGCTGAATACTCGGCTAACCTGAAGAGATTATCAGGTCCTCAGAGGACTAGCAAGATACATAATATACGAGCCAACATGTAACAGTACAATATACAGAGAAGTAAAGATCAATCAAGGTATCCAACGAGACAAGGTGAACTAAGACACAAGATCTAAATACAAGGATCCTAAGACACTGGCATGCCATACTAGAAATGGCTGGCTATAAACTGCAGTCAAGGCAAGTACTCACAATCTATAGTGTCTCAATCGCAGTCAAGGTAAGTACTCACAACCAAGACAGTAGCCAATCCTAGTATAAAACCCTATAGACCGTAGTCAAGGTAAGTACTCACAATCTATAGAATGTCAAAGTCAAGTCCTACTCAAATCAAGTCAAGTTATAATCTAGTCGAGGGAATCATGGTGTAGGACTAGACGACTCTATCAAGCAATGCGTATGAGACTATCACAGTGTAACAGGTAGAAAAATATCATAACAGCAAAGGAACAAGAAACTAGAACCATGTAAAGAAAAACCATAACAGGATGAGTGTACAAGATATGGAATAAAGCAATCACGAAAGTAAGGAAAAGAATAGCAGCGAGAACGTGAACATGCATATAAATTGTATTGTACGAGTTGGCAAGGTATACTTGCATGTGGTCCTGAGCTGTTGGTACAGCCGAATGTTGCGTAAAAAGTCCAATAAAACCTGTTTATAAATTAATAGAATTAATTTACAGTTTAGAGAGTACAACTGAGCCTATCTAATTGGTTATTAAGTCTCTAGGTCGATTCTAGACCAATTTGGTTTTATACTGGATAGATTGTACTATGTTACCTATTACCCATTTGGTATGACAAACCTACATATATCTATTCATATATATATATATATACATATATGGACATGTATCCTGGTTTACCTATGTATATTTCCCTAATTATATAACTAGGCATATAGGTAACCTCCATTTATTTAATAACATACCATGCTATATATGCATATTAACTTGTGATGTACATTTCCCTTTTTCCTTGAACTCAACTTGTCTAACTCACCCTACTAATACACTCAGTCTCTTACATTCTCCTACCAGTGCATACTACTGTTATAGCACACCTGTCTGCCATACTATAATTCACAGTTACCTACTATTAATCCTCGATACACACATATGAAGTCTTGCACCTAGGGTGTCCCTCCATACTGGTATGGCTTAAAATACCCTTTACTGATATCCTAACATATTCTCGGTATTCGAAAGGTCCCAAAGACACACACAAAAACCTACATTTTGGTCACTGCCTCCTACTTCTTTGATACCCATATGTACATGCCCCCCTTTCCTTCTCAAACATTTTATGGACACCACTTAGCATGTCCTATCTTCCATGTAGATGGAAGTCCATAATTTGTACACTAAATAGCCCAATACCCCTTTGTTCTATGTACCCTGTCTTACCTTAGGTACTTGAGTGGCTTGGTTCAGGCTAGGGAACACATAACTACTGTCCACTTTACATTGTACGCAATATCATAATACCTTGCATCAAAGAACTAACAACAGATATTGAGATACTTCTATGCTTGAATACATTCACAAAGAACCTATCGCTCCCTTGAAAGCATTTGGCAATATGCCCTTGGGCTTCATACTCCAGTTAGAAAGATGCGTATCACATGAAACAATTTAGTTATTATTTTACCTTCAATCCTGAAGGATGCTCTGCTTCAAAAGCTCCAACCTAGTGTAGAATTTCTACCTACTACTACCTACAGAACTTTTGCATTGAGCTCCAACACAACAGCTTGGTGACTTGGTCAAGGATATAAGGAGATCAGATTTCAACTTCTGTAAAAATTAATGCAAATAACTAATAACTGCCTTTAAGATCGATCTCCCAAGACATCATTCAACAACTGAACTCCAATTGTTTCAGTTATGAGTTAATGGATTATGTATAGATGTTTATCAACTATCAAGAGATCCTGAAACTACTATGCCTCTCTAACAATAACACATAGGTTCAACTGGTACCCATACTCACCCGCCACTAAGTCCCTTGTTGCAGTCTCATACCTGGGTTCTTATCTAGGCTGGGATAGGCCTTCAAACTGCTGTTTGCAGTTGTCACACTGAAATGCACTTTCCTTTCCTTGCACGCCTACGAGTTTGGTTTTTATCCTAGTATCCTCTATAAACGTGTGGGTACTGGTGCATTACACATATGTGCATCCTAGCCCTCTAATCCAAGGGAGTACCTGTCCTCATGTCCAGGACACCCTCATACCCCTGCCCTATCCTGTGCAAAAAATACTGTGAACTGCATATGCAGTAAGGCTCTATGAAGGTAATGCAATATGTGCTGTTGGCTGATTGAAGGTGCAGGGCATGAATGCAGGGGATGATGTTCAGTGAAGTACAATGTATTCCTATGAATTGTAGTTTGTCCATTCGAGTGCAGGTATTGTATGCAGCTATATTGTGCATGACTTGGCGATTTGCAGTATATGTGCAACTGAGTATGATACGGGTGAATCAAGTTATGACATTTGGACTCAGGTTTGCAACTGCATACTCTCAGGAACTCAGTCCCTATGCTCTAATTCGACTTACAAGCCATAAGATACCAAGGCCACTCTATAATTGATATGGCTTTTGGATTACATGTTTCGACTTTTAATGGCTAATGGTGTATCCATAGTTGCTGCTGTAATGGCCCACACCCACACCTGTACACATATTCACCCTATGCTGTCTACTGCTATTCCCCCACCCCTCTTATACATACTGCAATATTGTTACTGCTGGTTCTTGGCAATTGCACACTCCCACCTATGTGGACACATTGCACATAGAAAACTCTTCCAAGTCCTGCATATATAGACTTGCTTACTTCCCCTACCCCAACTGCTACACCATTAACCTCGCTACCCCTGCTACCAACTAACATGTTTTCCTATAACTAGGAGACTTGCAGTTCATCCATTTTATGGTAGGGTCCTATACTTATGTACATGGGTGAACCCTTGTTAGTATGGGTTGATATCCAAGGATACACACCTGCACTGAATTTTCTCTTTCTCCCTGTACCTGGGCTGGTGCCTTTCCTCACAAAATTGATGTACATTCACCCATGGATCATGGCACAAGCTTCATACTCTTTTCCCTGTTCTAGATTTTGAACTAAAATAGGAACACAAGTCTACTTTGTTTAGCAACTACTAAATTTCTCTAAGGCACCAGATTAAGGTTCTAGCCTTGAAGGGCGTGGATTCAAATTCCGTTAGCTATCAGTTCTATACTACTACAAGCAATAGCCATAAAGACACGGATATAGATTCTTATGGACACCAAACCATGGGTTTACATGGTTGTCTGGATAGGGTAACTGGAAAGGAACTTTGTCATAAGTCAGTTGCAAACTAAATTTCATTGGAGATATTTTAGTAGCTCTTGGTCGACTTCTGTTGCTTAGCATGCATACTGGATTCTAGCTGAGGTCAACAATCATGCCTCAGGTTTGGGTAGACAATGACGAGACCCAAGTACCTCAATTCACAAATCCTACAGAAGATTATGATATTCAGATTGGTATTTCATCAGATATGATCATACATTAAACATAGGAAATGAAGTCCAATATGTATGTTAAACATGTATTGACGACTCATCTAGATAAACACAGAAATACCCACATTAACATTGTATGTGTGTCACTCTCTCTATAATAGTACTGCTATAAATATGAAGAGGACTCATTTTCCCTTATATACGACTCTGCTACATGACGACAGGTACTATGCGTTCGTGCACATTCAAAGTCCTATTTCCTGGCGCCCTATTCCCATTTACTGATACGGTCATTTCTGATACGTAGAGATGGTGGCTTTGTTATCATCAACTCCTGGCCAGAGATCCCATCTCAATACCCTTTATTGCTTAGTCTCGATGCCAATTACCCTTTTCATCTAGTTTCGTTTAAGAAATAAACCAAACACCTAATCTGTCACCCGGATATCCCCACTTACCCATGTTTGATACAAGATTTCTAATAAAATGATTTCTGATATAGAGGATTCTTGACTCCTCCCTCACAATGGCCCCAAATCTCAGAAACAATACAATTCTAACCATTAGTGTATGCAAGGAGGGAAGTCCCAATGATTTGATTTATCAGTCATGGACTGATTTGGGATCACTTGTGTTTCAGCAAGTGTCATGACCCTTAATGATCTCTCATGTTACCTACTGTACCTCTGTTGCAGTAGGTAGTTCATGTCTCAGGACTCCTATTGCACTGTTACATGCTATGTCTAAGGAATAATTCAAGGAAGGTTTATAAGGAATAACGACTCGATGTACCCCTGATATCCTGGGCTTATTGCAATGCCTAAAGTGCTTACTTTATGCTGTAATCTCAGGCCCATAGCAGTAATTCTAGCCTTCCTATGTGTAGAGCTCGTGCTTGGTACTACCTGTGTATAACCATGCTAACAAGGAAAAATAGCAAATAGGTGGTGCTTCCTATTTAGGGAGGAGGTTTTGTGATCTTACCTCGATGAGAAGTCCTGCGGATTTGGTGATGGTGTACTGCTGGTCTCGAGATGGAAGTCAGGGCTTTGCAAAGATTAAGAAATTCTCTTAGGGTTCGTAGGAGGAAGGTCGACTGTCTCCTTCTCTATTTATATAGGGATTTTGATTAGAATATAGAGGGGAAAGAGATAGAGTAGATTCGAATTTCAATCGAATTTGGTGTAGTCTCTGATCCTGGTTGTGGATCACAGCAGGAACCTTTGGATTTGAATTGAGGATTCAAATACAGAGCTATCCCTTGAGTTCGTTTAAAAACTGAATTTGAATTGGTGCTTTTGCACCAAGGTCCCTGATATAGTTGTTTTTGTAGAACAACCCAATTTCTATTTGTGTTTTACATATCACCCCTCCTTACTATGTGGCCTTCACAAATCATAATGACAATTAATAATAATATTAATAATACTAATTCTTGATAATAAAATAAATAAAAAATTGGGTCAAGGGCTCACAAACCTACCCACCTTAAATTAATTTCGTCCTCGAAATTCAAATAAAACTATGATATAAATGGATATTCAAAACTTGTTGCTACTAAAATATTTTCAAGTTCTCACAAAATCTAATATAGGACTCTCAATGGTACTTATTACTATAATCTATTATGAACTTCCGTCAGCTCCTCCTTGTAGTGCAGGCTCATCCTCCATGATCGTGGCAAAAGCTTGCCCTCCTGGTGCTACAAGTCGACGTCTTGGGCAATCTCGCAACTGATGCTGATCCGAACCACAGTTCAAACATTGGCCCAGTCTCCGGCGGCAGTCGCTCTCAATGTGTCCCTTCTTTTTGCAATGCTGACATGTTGGAAGTTCTCGATTCGAGGCGTCTCTTGGCTGTTGATGATGCTGCTGTGCTAGAATGTTGGGGTATTTCACCGCTTCTGATCGGCTGCTGCCTCCTCCATATGTGTCTCGGTCTCTCTTCCTCTTGCGCTTCAATTCTGTCTCTACCGCCTGTGCGACCTTCAAGATCTTCTCGTAAGTTGTGGCCTGGCTGGTGGCGATGGCTATGTGAATTTCATATGAAAGTCCTTTCCTGAACTTCTTGGCTTTGGCTGCAGGGGTCAAGGCGTCTGCAAAGCGACCGAGGCGGAAGAACTCTGCGGTGTATTCGTCGACGGAAAGGTTGCCCTGTTCCAGGCTCTCAAACTCGTTCTCCAACTCTTCACGGGCTGCTTCAGGATAGAACTTCTTCTTGAACAGCTCTTTGAACTCCTCCCAAGTCACGTCTGGCGCGGTGAACCGAGGCTCATCTCTGTACTACGTGTGGGCGATGTCGTAAAACTGCATGCTGGTATTCTCGACCTTCAGGTCTTCAGGAACTCGAGCCCTCCGAAGGTTGCGGTCTACGTTCTCTAACCACTCATCCGCGTAGAGAATCCCTTCCGTTCCTTTGAATTCTCTGGGCCTAAGGTCCGTAAAATTCTTGGAAGTTCCAGGGCGCGGTCGTGGAGCGTCTCTAGTCTGGATAGCCTCTCTCAAAGTATCACAGAAGACGTCAGTCTGTCGCATCTGAAAAGTCATTTTAGAAGCATGGAAAATGATCCATGCGGCTAGGAAATCCCATGCGACTCAGAAAGCCCATACGGCTCAGAGAGTCATGCGGCATAAGGGACTATGCGGCCCAAGATATCCCATGCGGCTCAGAAGACACGTAGCGTAACAGTGCTCCCCTCCGCCCTATGCTACATTAATTACTTTGACGGCTGACAACTCTGAAAAAAATGACAGCCCTGACACAAGAGAGGCAATTATGACTCTGTCATAATGACAGACCCCTAGGGAAGAGAAAGAGATCTCTGATACAATCCCCCGAGATCCATAAAAATGCCACGTGGCCTTGCCACGTTGGCGTTCGTATGTGGCTCGAGCGAAGACTTCCCATGCGGTTCAGAATGAAGCCGTCCTATGCGGCTCAGGCCGAAACAGTCTCATGCGGCTCAAGTGGAGACCTTCTCATGCGGCTCAAGAGGACCATTTCCATGCGACTCAGGCGGATGCATCCCTATGCGGCTCGTAATGATCACCTCTATGCGGTTCAAAGGTTCGAGGGGGGTGCCACTACCAAAGAAGCCCTGACACATGGCCCAAACCTTATGCGGCCCAAACCTTATGCGGCTCAATCTTCATGCGGTTCAGATCCCCCAGTGGCTCCTAAGACACGTGTCCTAAGCCAATCGATTTCCCAGATTTATTGCAATCAGAGATTGGGTCAAATCCCAATAATCTGGGACACGTGGCAGAAGAATAAATCAAATTTATTCGCAGACATCAGCAGATCATCATAAGGAAGATTTATTACAATCAGCATTAATTACTGATGAGATTCGGTGTAATCTACACTTAATGGCCCAGATTCATTACACTCAAAACTAATGGCCTAGATTGACCAATCCACAGGCCGCCGCCATCTCCAGGAAGCAATCATTGCAACCCTAATGATCACACCCCATTCCTATAAATAGGAAGGTGCCATTCCCTTGCAAAGAGATTCCCTGGCAATATATACAACGGAGAGAGTGCGATCAGAGAGGACCCCTTTTCGAGATCAGAGAGCATTAGAAGACTTGGAGAAAAAAACAGAGAGAGAGCAGAGAGAGCATTTCTTCAACGCCGAGCAAATCTTCTGGAGCCAAGGCTGCATATCGATCGTCCAAAGAGTAAGGCAGGGCTGTCGTCGCCTTCCCGAGCCTCTATCGTCACCCCCCAGAATCTAAAATAAACAATTGTACTTAGTCTGCTGTACCTAGGCTTTCGTTCCTAGGCTTTCTTTGTACAAGCGAGTTTGTATTGTGAGTCTAAGTTCAGTCCTCCCATAAAACTGTTCTGTACTTTTACAATCAATGGCAAACACGATGTTGACTCTGCTGGGGACAAACTTCTCCACGGCTGAGGAGTTGGTGACACAATCGGATGCAGCCAAACTTGGCTCCACACAACAGAAGATGGTCGTCTGCTTCGACCAACAAGCGTTCGAAGAGATGCTCTCTGAAGGAAGCGCTGGCCCGGTCCAGAAGCGCACCCGCACCACGAAGGCCCGCAAAGAGTGGAGGCCAAAATCGTTTGCTCCTTCCCAGGCCCTCGATGGAGTACTCTCTGCTACCCAAGACGGTGAAGGTGATTCTCGTGCGGCCCCACTTCAAGCCGTAGAAGACTCTGCTGTCCCCAAGTTCGGTAAAGGAAAGTACTACGATGCTGGACTTGCAGGGACAAAGAGCGATTCTATGGGCTCCAGAAAGAAATTAAACATGGGCATTAGCCGCAAAGCGAGGACTCATGCGGCCAAGATTGCCAGCCGCATGAATAATGACCATGCGGCTGAAATTGCTAGCCAAAAGCATAGTACTCATGCGGCCAGGATTTCCAGCCGCATGGAGAACACTTATGCGGCCAGTATTTCCAGCCGCATGGAGAAGACACATGCGGCTACGACTGCCAGCCGCATGAGGATCGCTGATTCCAGCGGCATGACGCCTACTCCACGTGGCTCCGTCTTCGATCGACTCACCTATGGCCCTGATCTCCTGTGCTCCCAAGAAGACATGTCTGATTCTCTCCAGCACCGCTTAGACTCTTCCTACTATGTGCCCTTACGCACTAGAGTGAAGAAGTCTAAGGCAGCACGAGCTTGGCAAGCTCGGTCCGTTGACCATCCGAGCGCCCCGTGTACTGTTATGCGGGCCTCTAATGGGAAGTTGTACAGAACCACTCGATTCCAGCCCCCGGCGGCAAACGGACATGAAGGTTTCCAAGAGTCTCTCAAAATCCAGGGAGCAAACATGGTCGATCCGGACCCATCTGACTTGCGTGAGGCCATCCTCCACAAACGCAAGGAAAGAGAAGGTGCCCCAGGGTGCAAAGAGTCCTCTCACGGACGTCACTGCACCCAAATCATTGTCAACTGCTGTTGCAACAAGGCAATGGTACAAGAAGACCGACGGTCCGTCTTCCAAAGACTGTAACGACCAAGCTCAGAGGATGAGACGCCTCCTGTTGTCCCCTGCAACTCTACTCAGAAAATCCCCGCCGAGGGAAGTGGGAAGAAGACAAGTATCTCCAGCCCAAAGATATCAACCACTACAGCTAAAAGACTTTCTTCTAAACGGTTGTCCACCACCGAAGTTTTCTAAGGCACCCGTTCAAAGAAAAAATCTGCTACAATGGGAGATTCATCATCCGCATCACTGGAGGTCGTGGGAACTGGGGGTAGCACTTCTCCGAACATCCACGACAATCCGATGTTCCAAGGAGACGAGCCCGGGGAGACAACTCTTCCATCAGGTACAACAGGTGCTGATGTCCCCGAGGACATTCATGACTCTCAAGATGAAGCAAGCTCTGAAGCTGGGGGTACTATTCCCTCCGAGTCCGAACCTGAAAAGAATATTCCCACATACCCCGATGACTTCTCGGTGCATGGGTATGACTCGAAGGGCACATCCTCCACCGTTTCTTCCATCACTCCTCATGTAAGGATGGTGTTCATGACGGACAGCAATCAAGGTGGTTCTAGTGATCGCCAACGCATCGACACTCTGGAGGCTATACTACAGGCCTTGGTCAAGTCTGTAGATGAAATCAAAGCAGCTCTTCCAACTCTGCAAGGAGGGACGCCTGGCCAAACAAGCACAGGTCCTGCGGTCAATGCAGACTCAAACTCAGCGGCACCGAACCCAGGCAATAAGCCTCCTGAAATAACAGCCCCCACCTCTGCAGATGAGGCCCGAGAAGTAAGAAGAGAGGTTCAAGAGGTCCGAGCCATGTTCCACGCCCGAGAAAACTCTCAAGACCTCAGAATACGGCAACCATACCCTGCTGAATGGAGGGATGTTCCATTTCCACCAAGATATAAGCCGTTCAATATCAACCCGTATGACGGCAAGACCTCAGCAAGTCGGTACATCACTTACTTCGAGTTCACCACCGACCACCTGCCCCATGATGATGCTATCCTCACACGATTATTTATTGGGGTATTGGAAGGAGTCGCCTTCGACTGGTACCGCAACCTGCCAGACAACTGCATCCACTCCTTCGCTTGCTTCAAGTGCATGTTCTTGGAGAGATTCTACGAGGTAGGACAGGACATCACGATGTCCACCCTCATGGACGTCATTCAAGGGGAGAAAGAGCTGACAAGGAACTATATTGAGCGATTTCGCCAAACCGCGATGAAGCTGCCTTCAGGAAACCCGGATTCCTCCTTGATTGAAATTTGCCAAAAAAGATTGCTCCCGACAATCAGTCTCTGGATGGGCGAGTGTCAATTCAAGGACTAGAAGGCATTTATCATCAGTGCCACAAGCGTCGAAGAACAATTGAAGAAGGCTCGCTAACTGGGATTGCACATCTCAGAAGGGGAGGACAAGAGCAAGCGTCCCAACGCCAACACCAACAATAGAGTTAGCTCCTCCAATAATCGGGACAATAAGGGGAAATAGGCTATGGTGGCCGATACAACCCAAAAATCTGAGTCAAAACTGGCAGACAAGCAATGGCCGCAAATAACTTACTCATTCGAAGACGGCCACGTCAAGCCTATCTTGGACATGCTCATACAAGGAGACAGAATTCAGCTTCCTCCACCAAGACGGGAACCTCGGCCGGCAGATCTGGAGAACCAAAAGTTCTGCCATTACCACCGCTACGTCCACCATGCTACACACGACTGCTTCCAATTAAAATGGTACATCCAAAACCTCATCAATTCGAACGCTCTGGCCATCGATTTCGAGGAGGTAACCGTAGCGGCCAACATGATGTCCGTACAATTCGGCAGCTTTCCTCCAACAGAAACTCAAGACGGTGTTATACCCATCCCTCTGGCGACGATGGAAATTGCTAATCTTCCGCCTGCTCGGAAGCAAGCTGCTGGTCTAGTACCCCTCACCACATCACGAGGGGAAATCATGTGGGTCCATCCGGACCTGGTACCCGAGGTGACTCAGTCCACGTTACCTCCCATTCACAAGAAGAGAAGTAGAAAAGTCAGATCCTGCCACACCATCTCGGCAGATGTGGAAGAGGTCACGGCTGTCATTACTCGATTTGGAGCACAATCCCAACCTGTGGTTGAGAACTCTACTGAAGACCATCCGCCAACTACCACTGACGCTCCAGGGCCTTCTCAGCCTCCGACGACCGACAAACCTAGGCCAAAGGAGACTCGCTTCGACAAATCCCTCCGAAAAGAGACACCTCAGGGACTGGAGAGGCCCTATAACTTCGATATCTTGGCGCAATTGGCCAATACACCGGCCAAATTGTCCTTATATGAACTCTTGAGGCTCCCGAAGGATGTCCGTGCAGCTTTGAGCGATGCACTCCAAAATGCCGACGCATACTTGGCTCAGGTCAACCTCACGGGAGAAAACCAGCCTGCAGACCTCCAAGACAGTGCATGTACAGGAGCAATACCCAATATCGTCTTCACTCCATAGGACATGCTCATCAAGACCAACCTGCACGATCGCCCATTGTACTACACTGGATACATCGGCGATGTGAAGGTGGATCGGATGCACATTGATCCTAGGTCTTCTATAAGCATCATCCCGAAGGGTTTACTACATCATCTTCGCATTCCGATGCATCGCTTGACGCCTACAAGCACCGCCATCAGCAGTTTTAATTCGGGCAGGAGCTACCCAATTGGGAAGATTCGTCTGAAGTGTCAGATTGGCGATCTCCAATCATAAGTCACCTGCTACGTCATAGATGTCGACACTTCTTACAACATCCTCTTGGGACGCCCTTGGATATACGATTACATGATCGTGCCTTCCACGCTGCACCAATGCTTTAAATATGTCGACAAGCACGGCTTCGTGAGGACAAAATTTGCTGATATCGATCCCTTCAAAGGGGTTGAATCCTATTACTCAGACTCCTGCCTGTACGAAAAATCGAAGAAGCACCTTGGTGAAGGAGATGTATAAGCTCATACCAAGACAGCCACAGGATCAGAAGAACCTCTGACGATCCACCTCGAAGCTCGCAAACCAGGCAAGTCTGCACCCCTTACGGCCACTCTGCATAAGGACGCAATCAGTCTCTCAGCACAAGAAGAGCAGATGATAATCCGGCTGCCGAGGTCTGGCCAAGTGCCGAGACCTACAACGGAGCCACTGCCAATTAGACTGCCAAGAGTCGGCCAGCCACAAATTGAGAAGCTCAATCCCTCTGACAAGCCAATGACAATACGCCTTCCCAAGAAGAGTCATCACCCCGATGCAAGGTCTGGGACTTCTAGCGAACCAACCACTCCCCGCCCAGTATCGAGTACCAAGCTGGGGGTCGCTAGTCTGCCAACAACTCCATGCTCTGCTCCACCAGTTGAACCTCTAACGATCAAGCTGCCCAGGTCGTCCTCTCAGTCTTCATTTATGCAGGGGTTAGCCGAAGAGGAACCGGAGCTAGCCAAGTATGTAGCTGCCCACACTGATGTTCCTTCCGCAGATGATGTAATCCCCCTAGAAAAGATACCTTACTTCATCAATAAAGGGCTATCTTTGAACTATATCGAGCTTGATAAGCTTTGTACAATGTACGCTATGGAACATGGTATAGGCACCCACCTACACACACAGGTGACAAATGTGCACACCGCAATCCAGCTTATTCTAGCGGAAGACGCTTACCGCATAATCGAGGGAGGGGATCATCCAATCAACTTTGGCCGGAAGGACGATCCGCATCCCTTCACCATAGAAGAAGTCGATCTCGGGTCAGATGCTGGGAGACTGCCTCTGTATCTTTATAGCCCCCAATCCAAATATCTCATGCAAAAACAGGGATATGATCTGGAGACTATGCCAGGCTTGAACTACGGCACCGGACGACGACTACCTTTGAAGCCACCAGTCCCGGCTGGCAAGCCACGGGACTACTATAGCAAAATTCGATGTGGATTGGGGTATGTAACACCCATGACAACCCCTGAGAGTTCAGATGAAGAATGTGACTGGCAGTCACATTCAACCGGGTCACCAACCTCCGACTCGGATACCAGCATCGGAGACATATTCAGACGAGTCCTGTCAGTCAATATGGCATTCGCCGACGCTTACGAAGAAGACGAAGACATTCCAAAAATCCTCGAGCTAGAGCCATGGGCCCAACAGCTGGATGCACAATGGAAAAAGCGGTTCGAGCAGAGAGAACCTCCCACCGAAGATGAGGTTATGCAGATCGACCTCGGCAGCGAACCCTCCCCAAAGCCAATCTTCGTAAGTAAAAGCTTAACAGACGAAGAGCGAGAATCGCTGCTGGAACTTGTCCGAGAATATATTGATGTGTTCGCATGGAGTTATGAAGACATGCCGGGGTTAGATCCCGATATTGCTCTTCACAAACTCAACATTCGGCCAGATGCAAAGCCAGTCAAGCAGCAACAGCGACGCTTCCGCCCAGGTGTCATGGATGCGATCGAAGCCGAAGTCAACAAACTAATAGCCAGCGGCTTCATTCGTGAGGAATAATATCCGGATTGGGTTGCCAACATAGTTCCAGTCATCAAGAAGAACGGAAAGATTCGAATCTGCATCGACTTTCGCAATCTGAATAAGGCATATCTCAAAGACGAATTCCTCCTCCCTATCACAGACATCATGATTGACAACACATGCGGCTTCGAACGTATGTCATTCATGGATGGATTCTCGGGGTACAACCAAATCAAGATATCTCCTGACGATGAAAAGCATACATCATTCCGAACACCAATTGACACATACTATTACACAGTCATGCCTTTCGATTTAAAGAATGCTGGCACCACATATCAACGAGCCATGAGTATCATCTTCAGAGAACACTTGTGCAAGATGGTGGAATGCTATATTGATGACATCGCCGTCAAGAGTCGCTGTAAGGGAGACCATCTGCAGGACCTAAGGACGGTATTCGACCTGATGCGAGCCCACAATTTAAAAATAAACCCTACGAAATCTTTCTTGGGCGTATCCAGCGGAAAGTTCTTAAGTTTCATCATCACCGCCCAGGGTATTCATGTAGACCCTGAGAAGACGAAGGCAATTATGGAGATGGGTCCCCCGAAAAATCTCCGCAAACTCAGAGGCCTTTAAGGGAGGCTAGCTTACATCAGAAGATTCATCTCTAACCTCTCCGGGCGGTGCCGACCGTTCATCCACCTCATGAAGAAAGGCATCTCATTCGTATGGGACGAGGAATGTCAGCGTGCTTTCGACAGCATCAAAGAATATTTGTCAAATCCTCCAGTCTTGGTGGCCCCGGTTAGTGGAAAACCATTCCTACTCTACGTATGAGCAATAGAATATTCCTTTGGTGCTCTGTTAGCACAAAATAACTATGCAGGCCATGAACAAGCCATATACTACCTCAGTCGAATGATGATTGGGCCAGAGCACCGATACACCGCTGTGGAGAAGGAATGCCTTGCCCTGGTGTTCGCTATTCAGAAGACGCGGCACTATGTCACCGGACAAATAATACATGTGATCTCACGAGTCAACCCTCTCAGGGTCCTCATGACTAAACCACAGCTTTCGCCTCGCTACATGGGCAATATTGTTGTCCCCTTATCATATGATCTTCGTCCCGCAAAAGGCTGTCAAAGGTCAAGCCCTGGCGGACTTTTTGGCAGCCCACCCAGGTTCGGAGTCGTCCAGAATATATGAAGAAATTCCAGAAGAGGTCACCGACTGGAATGCAGCTTCTCACGATAACATATGGCGGATGTTCTTCGATGGTGCTTCAAGAACAGGACCCAAGGGCAACATCATTGTCGGAGTCGGGGTGGTACTGGTTTCTCCTTTCGGATTGGTGATCAATCGCGCCTACTCTTTCACAGAACCCTGCTCTAACAATGTGGCCGAGTAAAACGCTCTGGTCATTGGCCTCCAACTTGCAAAAAAGCTAGGGGTAGAATATCTCGAAGCATACGGCGATTCGCAGTTAATTGTCAACCAGATCCGGGGCTCGTACGAGGTTCGCCATGAAGACATGATCCCCTATCACCAAATAGCGATCGACATCATCTCAACGTTTGAGGGATTCTTCATTGAGCATGGCCCCAGACTCTAAAATATTGAAGCTGACGCCCTAGCTGGCCTTGCCGCTTCCCTAGCGGTTCCGAACTATGCCCACCAGTCCGTGGAGGTAATAGGCCACGAACTGGTCTGTCCCAAGAACAACGTTCAATTCGTGGAGAGCTATTCCGCCCAGGCAGTCGACGAAGCACCAGACTAGAGACAGCCATTCATCGACTTCGTTGTCTATGACATCCTCCCAGAGAATCCAAAGGAAGCCACCTCCATCAAACGGCGTTCTCTCAGATTCTTCTACGATACAGAGACAAAAATGCTGTATCGACGATCCTACGACGGGTTTGTTGCTTCGGTGCCTGTCAAAGGCAGAGGCCAAAGAAGCCGTACGAGAAGCTCATGACGGTGTGTGTGGGGCCCATCAGCCTGGCCCTAAATTGCAAGACCGCCTTCGCCGAATGGGCTACTACTGGCCCACGATGGTAGCAGATGCGATAGACTATGCGAGAAAGTGTAAAGCTTGCCAAGTCTACGCAGATTTCATTCAACAGTCATCCGAGTTTCTACATCCGACAGTGGCATCCTGGCCATTTGAAGCATGGGGGATGGATATCATCGGTCCAATTGCTCCACCTTCTTTCCGAGGGTACCGCTTCATACTCGTAATCATAGATTACTTCTCCAAATGGGCAGAAGCTGTCCCGCTCGCAGAAGTGAAGACGTCAAACGTGATCAGCTTCCTTAAATATCATGTCATATCACCTTGGACTGCCTCGAAGGATCATCCACAACAATGGTCCGCAGTTCGCTAGCCATGCCTTCTACCAGTTTTGTGATAAGCATCGCATCCAAAATATTGCTTTAAGGCCATACAATCCAGCAGCGAATGGGTTAGCAGAAGCATTCAACAAGACCATCATCAAGTTACTCAAGAAGTTCGTATCCTCCAACAAGCACGATTGGAACGAGAAATTTGGCGAATGCTTATGGGCGTACCGTACTACCGTCCGAACAGCCACTGGGAACACACCATTTTCCCTGGTATACGGGAGTGAGACAGTCCTCCCATTGGAGACTCAAATATCCTCACTCCGCGTCGTCCTCACTTATCAATTGACGACAGATAATAACTACCGTCGTCGGCTACAAGAGTTGGAGGCATTAGATGAAAAGCGCCTCTTGGCTCAGCAACGAATTGAACTATACCAAGCACGCATCTCTGGAGCCTTCAATAAGAAGATTAAAATCAGAACATTCCAAGTGGGCGATCTCGTTCTGGCGGTCCGGAGACCAATGGTCATGACTCACAAGACCACCGGCAAGTTCCAGCCAAAATGGGAAGGCCCATTTATCATTGAGACCGTATTCTCCAACGGTGCTTACCGCCTCGCAAAACAGAATGGGGATTTGCTCATGTTGCCCGTCAACGGCAAGTTCCTGAAGAAATATTATGTCTAAACGATATTTTCTAGATCATTGAGTCACGTACCCGCTGGTACCGCTGAACTCACCCTCATAATTTTCCAGATCATCGAGTCATGTGCCCGTTGGTACCACTGAACTCACCCTCACAGTATTCCAGATCATCGAGTCATGTACCCGCTGGTACCGTTGAACTCACATTCCCAATATCCCAGATCATTGAGTCATGTACCCGCTGGTACCGCTGAACTCACATCCATAATATTCTAGATTTTTCAGTCATGTACCCGCTGGTACCGCTGAACTCACATTACAATATCCCAGACTACCAAGTCATGTACCCGCTGGTACCTCTGAACTTACACTTTGATTCTAATATTTGTGGGTTATCGAGTTATGTACCCGCTGGTACCCCTGAACTTACATCCCGGTCATTCTTTCGAAAGAAAGTCATGTATAACCGTACCTCTGAACTTTCTTCCTGGAAGAGATCCTCCCTCATGATCTAATACCCGTACTCCCAGTGCACAAAAAGGGTAAGCGATCCACAAATTTCCAAAACGGCCATGTCCTCCTTACCTCTGAGTCGTTTCACTTCCGCCAAAAACAAATCACCCCCTACATAGAACTTCCATGTCCTCATTACCTCTGAGTCGTTCTATGTACCTCCTCTTCATTGAGCCCACTCCTGCCATGTCCTCATTACCTCTGAGTGGGAAGGCTCCGTC
This sequence comes from Iris pallida, assembly GCA_029216955.1. Classification (NCBI taxonomy): domain Eukaryota; kingdom Viridiplantae; phylum Streptophyta; class Magnoliopsida; order Asparagales; family Iridaceae; genus Iris; species Iris pallida. The sequence goes on from JANAVB010033814.1 coordinate 6,878,012, forward strand.
GAAGAAACCGTCATGCTTGTCATGTCCTCATTACCTCTGAGTAAGTATGTCGATTCCCTTTCAACCTATTATCTGTACCCACAACCGGAGTACGACAAGGATAATAAGACCACAAATGTCCTCTGTTGACCACAAATATCCTCCGTAGAATTCACTCCTGTCATGCCCTCATTACCTCTGAGTAGGAAGATTCTGCGGTAAAACCCTCATGCTTGCCATGTCCTCATTACCTCTTAGCAAGTATGTTGGTTCCCTTTCCTCCTGTTGTCCCTATCCTAAGCCAGGGTACGCCAAGGATAATAGGCCCACAAATATCCTCCGCTAAGTTTCTTAGCACAAGTCCACCATCTCTCATCATGCCCCGGGAGCCCAGCTGCTCTACGGCATTCCTTTTTCCGATACCAGGAGCATCCATGACCACTTTGCCATGGCTGTTCCAGGTGTCCTAATCAAACTTATCATCCGTACCTAAAACCAAGGTATGCCATGGATGACAGGTCCACAAACAAGTCCCCCATGCGGGGCAAACAACATCATAGGCACAACAAGCAATACAAATAAAGGGCAGAATCGAAAGTACTCTTTATTTGAAAGAAGAAAAAAGCATTACATCTTTTGGGACCACGTCCCTCTCAAAAAGAAAACAGGAACAAAACAAAAGAGGAAAAGGCCGACTATGGTTCGGCATTACACAATTCTAAGAGACGGTTTTTCACCAAGGCAGTCCCCAGCTCAAGCCTCTGTTTAGCTCGACGCTCGGCCTCTTGGGACAACTGCTCTGCGTCATTCAAATACATATACACCTGCCAGTTTTTTTCTATCTTCTTTAGGGCCAGTTCTAGATTGGTATAGGCCCTACTGAGCTTGTCAACCTGCTGAATGGCAATCCTTTTTTCAGTACGAGCAGCTTCGAGCTCGAACTCCAGGAAGGCCAGCTTTCTTTGGAGCTCGAAGATCTATTCCCGGGTATCGGTTACCCCACGAGAGGCATCCGCTTCCCGAGTCGTACAATCTTCAGTTCGACGGCTCCATTGATCGTACAACCGAGTTAGATCCTGGCGATACTTCAAAATAGCCGGCTTGAACGACTCCCGGGCAATCATCACCTTCTCCACTGCGGTAACAAGGAAATTATTCTCTTGGTTTATCGCCGCGGGTAAATCAGCCTGTTGCAGCCTGCGAAACTGGGCCACGAGAAGATCAGCTTCTAACAATTTAGGCTCCAGAAGCGCAGCCAGTTCCCCTCCACCAGGGAGTGTTCTAAGGATATTGATATGCCCGCCGGCGTATTGACGTGCCAGAGTAAATGGAGTCCCCCTTTCCACCGTTGCCTCGATCCCCCTCTTCAGGTGGCGGTGGAAACTGTCGACCACATCCTGGGACACCTCATCCAAAACCTCTGTAGAGGACGGCGTCAAAGGGAGCGTGGCAGGCAGTACCGAAGGAGTAGCCTCAGAACTGACCGTCCCCGCCACCAAGGAAGCAAATTCCGTACGGAAAGATGCTTGAATAGCGGCTAGCTCCTCTTCTGCCACCCGAAGAGCCTGGATGCTCGGCAGGGCGGAAAGGTTAACCCCCGAAACTATATTCGCAGAAGAGGACGCAGGAAGCATCGTCCCTTGTCCCAGCTGTACTGCTACCTGGGCTCCCGAACTCGACCCAGATGGAGGTCCCTTAATGCAAGGAGGTTCCGTCAGATCCCCTCCTGTAGGGTCCGCCCCAGCAATGTCCGTCACCAGCAATAAAGGGTCGGGACTTGAACATCCAAAGCAACCATTAATCGACGTAATCCGAAGGATAGGATGACAGAGTAAATAGGCTTATTCACAGGTTAAGGTTTGACTTGTATTACCAGGGGAAGAGCATAGAGGCTGCGGTTCGTTCGTAGCCGGCGTAGTTTCCCCACCCGCAGCGTCTGATCCGAATTCAACTGATCTCTCTGTCACGGCCATCCCTGAAAAGGAGCCAACCAGGATAGTGTCATCTTGTCAAAGTTCAAATGTCTCAGGGGCGGGCGCAGTAAAACCCCCGTCCCCCTGAGTTGAGGTCCCAGCAAGGGGAGACTCCTCGACCGCCTCCAAAAGAACCCCAGCAGCAATAATAGCAGTGCACACATCACTGACCAAATAGGACAGGACCGGATCAACCTCGGCAATCGGGTCCTGAGAAGCGAACTCATCTGACGCCTATAAAGAGCAAAAGGAAAAAACGATTAGGCCATAACATAGAAGAAGAAGAAGAAAGGAGGTAGTCGAAACTCAAATCACCTCAGAAACAACGTCAACATCATCAATAAACAGCCTGCAACGTCTTACCGCAGCGTGCTTTGTGGAGTAGGTTCGGCCGTCAGCAGCAATCACGTGCCTGCTTCGCTTACGCGAAGGGCCAGACACTGCAGATGGTTGATCCTCCACCACCTCGTCAGACCAAATAGGCGGCTGACCCGCCACCCTTTCGTCTGGCATAATAGGGGGCTGATTCCCAACTTCCTCATCTGAAGAATGCGACGAGTCATCGGCGTCTTGTTCATCATCCTCCTCGTCCGCCATAGTGGACTCTGAGTCCGGCACAGGAACCCTGTTCGCCCCTCTCTTCCTCTTCTTGGATCCCTAAGCCAAACCAGTGCCAGCAATGAAGCTAGTATTTATATCAAAGTCGAAAGGAGGCTTTCTCGCTGCGACATGATAAAGGGCCTCTATGTACAAAATATCCCCTACTGTCTTAGCATCAGGGATCGAGAAGCTAGCCCGGGTATGGACCGCGTTGTAATAATGCCAAGTCCGAATGCCATCGAGTACGCTGCCCTCAAAGCCCAGGCAAGCGCTGGGACAATCAAGGAACAGCTGACTATACCCAAATTGACGAGAAAATCTACTGGGCAAATAAGGCTCCAGGTATACGTTATTTCGATAACGGTATACTAGGTGCGCAGGGCAAATATTGTACAGCCAAAGAAGCATCCTCTCAGATAAAAGTTGGGAAGGATCAACGCCGTCAATATGTACTCCCCTTACTTCTCTAGGAGTAAATTCAGGAAGAAATACAAAGAATTCGGGCCCATCAACTCTCGCCAATGCCCTCCGGCAGGCCAGCATGGTATCGTGCTCCCAAGGTTGATGACGGTATCGGAAAAGGAAGGCGTCATCAACAGTAACATCTTCATCAGTTCCTGGCCTCATCAATGACCGATAGTACATCAATAACCACCCCATAAGGTAATGGTATGGTAGTTCTATCCGCTCAAAGCCCAGCGTCATCTCGCGAGCAATAACTTTAGACGAAAAGGCACGGAGGCCGTGGTGTATACTACACACCATAGAGGAAAGAAGGGCCAGCCTGACTTTGAAGACCAGCTTCACCGCCGGGAGGATGAAGTGGCGGCTGATCCTTTCGGTAGAACCTGCCCCTCCTGAGACTACGCAATTCCGTAGCCACACCATCAAGAATCCTGCTAAAACTACTTTTTCAGACATCTCCCGGGTACCATAGTGGAAATAACTGAAGGATTCAATGCGAGTCCCAATTCTATCGCGTTTGGACCTCGACCTTTTTGTATTCAACTTCAGGTCCCTTATCTCTATTTGGGTTTGAGGACACCGAGAAGAAACCCGGCCGGAAGGACGTAGTGTGAACAGATACGCGACCCAGGCTATGGTATGGAGGGCGCTCCCTTCTGAACTATTCTCCTTTTTAATAGCAGCCTGGTGACAGATGCTATGGCGGCACAGAAGTTCCCAATACACAGCAACGAAACCCTGGAATCGTCACTCCAGATCATCGAACTCCTCGTTCGTTGGAGTGTATACTTCAAAAACCTCGTCTCCCCACGGCAGTTTAGAAACAGCATGCATCTCATGGAGAGCAAGTCCCAACTCTCCCCCGAGTGCGAAGAAAGTCCCCATACGCCGGTTATACAGCTCCAAAAGGGCCATGAACAAAGGCTTGTTAATAGACAACCCGTAACAGGTGCCCCGGACATCGTAGTAAAGGTCAATTTTTCGAAGGGATTCCCCATATTTCCTCAGAATCCACGAGGTGAGATTGGCCCATGTAGGAATGGGGTTTATCCAATTCAGCAACGACTACCTGCCCATTGGATAAGATCCCTTGCGAGCGAGCTGATTCAGAAAAGTATCAGCTCGAGTAAAAGTAAAGTTAGGACCAGTCACGTTTACAAAAGTGCCAGGGAGCAGCCCCATCACACTCTGACTAACTGAATCCTTGCCCGCACATGCTGAACCGGTACGCCTGTTGTAGTGGATGTTGTCCACAAACATTCTCGGTTGGGTGGGAGTCAGAGAGCCCACCATTGTCCTGTCCAACGGTACCATGTTAAACCACGAGAGGGGATAATGTCGCTCTATCTCGGGGATATGGATCTCCACTCCGTCTATAGAAAAATCTCAGTTCTCAGAAACATCCAGCAGTCGGGAGTTCTTTATGGAAAAGGCATCCCCAAAAAGAAAAGCCGATTTCAGATATTCTCCGTCCAGCTTTCCCGAATTCATCATGGAACAGAGAAAGTGGAAAGGTTGGTTGTTAATGACAGCCACCCTCTCCCTAGGTTTATTAGTGGGAAGCTGATCCACTATATGTCGACTTAAGCCGTCGAGCCGCACGTCCACAGCAAACTGAGCTGAACCCACAAGAAGCTCTCCTGCTGGGTTGGTTGGGAGGCTCACTGAAAAAGGACAACACGAAACAGGATTAAAAGTTGGTTACTGAACTCAAGTCCCTACGAGCCTATGCGGCTCGGATCAAACGAAGCCCTATGCGGCTCAATTGCAATTGGGTTCCAGGTGGCACGGCCCCAAGGGAGCTTATGTGGTTCAGCCAACACAGCCTCATGCGGCCTAAATTAATTTGGGAGTTCCATATGACATTGGTTCGATAGCTTATGCGGATCAATCGAGCATATGCGGTTCTAAGCAGAAGAGCTTTTGTGGCACTGAAGCGCTATACGGATCAGTCTGTTAGAAGCATATGCGGATCAATCGAACATATGCGGTTAGAAGCTTATACGGCTCCGTTCAAGGGAGACTTCATGCGGCTCAAAACCCTCTCATGCGGCTCAAACATAGGGTATCTCCTATACGGCTCGGATATGAGAGGGTCATGCAGTCCATACAGCATATGCGGCTCTATCATAGCCGAACTTGGGTGAAGGCTTGTGCATGAATATGCAACAGAACCATAGATTCTTAGGATTCAAAGTATCCAAATACAACCCTTACCGTTAAGGGCAGGACGGACATCAGGGTGCACTTCGGGAACAACAGCTGACGAGGAAGTCGCCTTCTTGCCCTTCGTAGCAGCGGAGGCGACTCTAGAGGATTTGGGGGCCATGACCGACGATCGGAGAAGGGAAATGAGGAAGGAAAGGCAAGACAGCAATAGTTGAACGAAGGAGAAAGTAAAGAAGTCCCCCCCGACCGTACTCATCCATATTTATAAACAAAAGTGAGGCGTTTAGATCCCCGTGCATACAGAAAGACCGACTCTTCGGTTATCAAGGTGAGCTGCCAAAAATGAAGGCCAAACTCCTCGGATCCCGCACCGAAAAGTGGCCTTTAAAGCTGACAGTAAATCAACAGCATTTAATGCAAAAAGATTGCCATATGTGGCAATGATGACGTGGCCGAAAGCCCCCTACGGCTAAGCCATCCATGCGGCTAAACTATCTATGCGGCTGAACAATCTATGCGGCCAAGATATCCATGCGGTCAGGGTTTCATATGCGGCCAGAAGAATATACAGCCATGCTTCTTATTCAAAGTATTTCAATTTTGTAAATTGAAAACTTTGAAGGGGGTCTTGTAGAAGCATGAAAAATGATCCATGCGGCTAGGAAACCCCATGCGGCTCAGAAAGCCCATACGGCTCAGAGAGTCATGCGGCATAAGGGACTATGCGACCCAAGATATCCCGTGTGGCTCAGAAGACACGTGGCGTAACAGTGCTCCCCTCCGCCCTATGCTACATTAATTACTTTGACGGTTGACAACTCTGAAAAAAAATGACAGTCCTGACACAAGATAGGCAATTATGACTCTGTCATAATGACAGACCCCTAGAGAAGAGAAAAAGATCTCTGATACAATCCCCCGAGATCCATAAAAATGCCACGTGGCCTTGCCACGTGGGCGTTCGTATGCGGCTCGAGCGAAGACTTTCCATGCGGTTCAGAATGAAGCCGTCCTATGCGGCTCAGGCCGAAACAGTTTCATGCGGCTCAAGCGGAGGCCTTCCCATACGGCTCAAGAGGACCATTTCTATGCGGCTCAGGCGGATGCATCCCTATGCGGCTCGCAATGATAACCTGCATGCGGTTCAAAGGTTCGAGGGGGGTGCCACTACCAAAGCAGCCCTGACACATGGCCCAAACCTTATACGGCCCAAACCTTATGCGGCCCAAACCTTATGCGGCTCAATCTTTATGCGGTTCAGATCCTCCAGTGGCTCCTAGCACACGTGTCCTAAGCTAATCGATTTCCCAGATTTATTGCAATCAGAGATTGGGTCAAATCCCAATAATCTGGGACACGTGGCAGGAGAATAAATCAAATTTATTCGCAGACATCAGCAGATCATCATGAGAAAGATTTATTCCAATCAGCATTAATTACTGATGAGATTCGGTGTAATCTACACTTAATGGCCCAGATTCATTACACTCAAAACTAATGGCCTAGATTGACCAATCCACAGGCCGCCGCCATCTCCAGAAAGCAATCATTGCAACCCTAATGATCACACCCTATTCCTATAAATAGCAAGGTGCCATTCCCTTGCAGAGAGATTCCCTGGCAATATATACAACGGAGAGAGCACGATCAGAGAGGACCGCTTTTCGAGATCAGAGAGCATTAGAAGACTTAGAGAAAAAGAAGAGAGAGAGCATTTTTTCAACGCCGAGCAAATCTTCTGGAGCCAAGGCTGCATACCGATCGTCCAAGGAGTAAGGCAGGGCTGTCGTCGCCTTCCCGAGCCTCTATCGTCACCCCCCAGAATCTAAAATAAACAATTGTACTTAGTCTGCTGTACCTAGGCTTTCGTTCCCAGGCTTTCTCTGTACAAGCGAGTTTATATTGTGAGTCTAAGTTCAGTCCTCCCATAAAACTGTTCTGTACTTTTACAATCAATGGCAAACAGTCATGTGCTGCTGGAAGATCCCGAGGAGGGCAACGTTGTCCAGTAGAGGTGACGGAGGCAGGACTTGTGCTGGGTACATGGCAGGCGGTGGATACGTTGCTGGTGCAGGGTACATGGTAGGTGCTGGATGTAGAACACATGCTAGCGAAAAGGGTGCAGGCTGATAGAAGGGTACTGGTGGAGGAAAGTTGTCTCTGCGGAACCTCGAGTATTGCGTTTGAGCTGGGTCGTCCTGATGAGTAAGCTGGCCTCCCTGCGTCGGCGGAGTTATGTACGAGAAGAATCCTCCTGTAGCTGGTAGTGTGTTCAGGAAAGCGTTGTCCCTGTCTTAAGAATCCATTTACTGCAATAAAAGAAAACATTAGATGGCACGAAGATTTCAAGCAGGATGCAAGTCAAAGATTTAAATAGAAATCAAGGACAGAGATCAATACTGTTTTCAAGACACGTGGATGAGATCCTAAGTTTCTAATCCTATGTGCAGGCTCACGATGGCACAGTAATATAACCGATGTGATTAACGTAGACATGCATGGGCCACCACAAAAACTTGTCACGACCCGCACCCACTTTTCGGATACGAGACGTGTCCAAGCCAGCCTACACCGCAGAGTCGGCGGTAGAACGCTGTCTAGTACATAACCAAGTCACAGAGCAATCTAGATCTCATCCACAAGATATGATACAATCCACTAACACAAATGAAACTAAAAAATGAATGATAATATAAATAGAGTATCCAGTTTATCAAGAATTTCTAATTACGTCCGGTGGACACAAATCCACTACCAATAGACGATAATAACATAGAAACATGGAAATGAAATAACTGAGTCCAAACTGTCAAAAGTACCCTCAGCTGTAGTGGCACCGTGGTCCAATGCTAGCCCAAACCCGCTCGCGTGCATCCGGCTGAATACTCGGCTAACCTGAAGAGATCATCAGGTCCTCAGAGGACTAGTAAGATACATAATATACGAGCCAACATGTAACAGTACAATATACAAAGAAGTAAAGATCAATCAAGGTATCCAACGAGACAAGGTGAACTAAGACACAAGATCTAAATACAAGGATCCTAAGACACTGGCATGCCATACTAGAAATGGCTGGCTATAAACTGCAGTCAAGGCAAGTACTCACAATCTATAGTGTCTCAATCGCAGTCAAGGCAAGTACTCACAACCAAGACAGTAGCCAATCCTAGTATAAAACCCTATAGACCGTAGTTAAGGTAAGTACTCACAATCTATAGAATGTCAAAGTCAAGTCCTACTCAAGTCAAGTCAAGTTATAATCTAGTCGAGGGAATCATGGTGTAGGACTAGACGACTTTATCAAGCAATACGTATGAGACTATCATAGTATAACAGGTAGGAAAATATCATAACAGCAAAGGAACAAGAAACTAGAACCATGTAAAGAAAAACCATAACAGGATGAGTGTACAAGATATGGAATAAAGCAATCACAAAAGTAAGGAAAATAATAGCAGCGAGAACATGAACATGCATATAAATTGTATTGTACGAGTTGACAAGGTATACTTGCCTATGGTCCTGAGCTGTTGGTACGGCCGAATGTTGAGAAATAGTCCAATAAAACCTGTTTATAAATTAATAGAATTAATTTACAGTTTAGAGAGCACAACTGAGCCTATCTATTTGGTTATTAAGTCTCTAGGTCGATTCTAGACCAATTTGGTTTTATACTGGATAGATTGTACTATGTTACCTATTACCCATTTGGTATGACAAACCTACATATATCTATTCATATATATATATACATATATGGACATGTATCCTGGTTTACCTATGTATATTTCCCTAATTATATAACTAGGCATATAGGTAACCTCCATTTATTTAATAACATACCATGCTATATATGCATATTAACTTGTGATGTACCTTTCTCTTTTTCCTTGAACTCAACTTGTCTAACTCACCCTACTAATACACTCAGTCTCTTACATTCTCCTACCAGTGTATACTACTGTTATAGCACACCTGTATGCCATACTGCAATTCACAGTTACCTACTATTAATCCTCGATACACACATATGAAGTCTTGCACCTAGGGTGTCCCTCCATACGGGTATGGCTCAAAATACCCTTTACTGATATCCGAACATATTCTCGGTATTCGAAAGGACCCAAAGACACACACAAAAACCTGCATTTTGGTCACTGCCTCCTACTTCTTTGATACCCATATGCACATGCCCCCCCTCCCTTCTCAAATATTTCATGGACACCACTTAGCGTGTCCTATCTTCCATGTAGATGGAAGTCCATGATTTGTACACTAAATAGCCCAATACCCCTTTGTTCTATATACCCTGTCTTACCTTGGGTACTTGAGTGGCTTGGTTCAGGCTAGGGCACACATAACTACTGTCTACTTTACATTGTACGCAATGTCACAATACCTTGCATCAAAGAACTAACAGCAGATATTGAGATACTTCTATGCTTGAATACATTCACAAAGAACCTATCGCTCCCTTGAAAGTATTTGGCAATATGCCCTTGGGCTTCATACTCCAGTTAGAAAGATGCGTATCACATGAAACAATTTAGTTATTATTTTACCTTCAATCCTGAAGGATGCTCTGCTTCAAAAGCTCCAACCCAGTGTAGAATTTCTACCTACTACTACCTACAGAACTTTTGCATTGAGCTCCAACACAACAGCTTGGAGACTTGGTCAAGGATATAAGGAGATCAGATTTCAACTTCTGTAAAAATTAATGCAAATAACTAATAACTGCCTTTAAGATCGATCTCCCAAGACATCATTCAACAACTGAACTCCAATTGTTTCAGTTATGAGTCAATGGATTATGTATAGATGTTTATCAACTATCAAGAGATCCTGAAACTACTATGCCTCTCTAACAATAACACATAGGTTCAACTGGTACCCATACTCACCTGCCACCAAGTCCCTAGTTGCAGTCTCATACCTTGGTTCTTATCTAGGCTGGGATAGGCCTTCAAACTGCTATTTGCAGTTGTCACACTGAAATGCACTTCCCTTTTCTTGCACGCCTACTAGTTTGGTTTTTATCCTAGTATCCTCTATAAATGTGTGGGTACTGGTGCATTACACATATGTGCATCCTAGCCCTCTAATCTAAGGGAGTACCTGTCCTCATGTCCAGGACACCCTCATACCCCTGCCCTGTCCTGTGTAGAAAATGCTGTGAACTGCATATGCAGTAAGGCTCTATGAAGGTAATGCAATATGTGATGTTGGCTGATTGAAGGTGCAGGGCATGAATGCAGGGGATGATGTTCAGTGAAGTACATTGTATTCCTATGAATTACAGTTTTTCTATTCGAGTGCAGGTATTGTATGCAGCTATATTGTGCATGACTTAGCAATTTTCAGCATATGTGCAACTGAGTATGAGACGGGTGAATCAAGTTATGACATTTGGACTCAGGTTTGTAACTGCATACTCTCAGGAACTCAGTCCCTTTGCTCTAATTCGACTTACAAGCCATATGATACCAAGGCCACTCTATAATTGATATGGCTTTTGGATTACATGTTTCGACTTTTGATGGCTAATAGTGTATCCATAGTTGTTGTTGTAATGGCCCACACCCACACCTGTATACATATTCACCCTATGCTGCCTACTGCTATTCCTCCATCCCTCTTATACACTCTGCAATATTGTCACTGCTGTTGTTGGACAATTGCACACTCCCACCTATGTGGACACATTGCACATAGGAAACTCTTCCAAGTCCTGCATCTATAGACTTGCTTACTTGCCCCACCCCAACTGCTACACCATTAACCTCGCTACCCCTGCTACCAACTAACATGTTTTCCTATAACTAGGAAACTTGCAGTTCATCGATTTTATGGTAGGGTCCTATACTTATGTACATGGATGTACCCTTGTTAGTATGGGCTGATATCCTAGGATACACACCTGTACTGAATTCTCTCTTTCTTCCTCTACCTGGACTGGTGCCTTCCCTCACAAAATTGATGTACATTTACCCATGGATCATGGCACAGGCTTCATACTCTTTTCCCTGTTCCAGATTTCGAACTAAAATAGGAACACAAGTCTCCTTTGTTTAGCAACTACTGAATTGCTATAAGGCACCAGATTAAGGTTCTAGCCTTGAAGGGCGTGGATTCAAATTCTGTTAGCTATCAGTTCTATACTACTACAAGCAATAGCCATAAGGGCACGGATACAGATTCTTATGGACACCAAACTATGGGTTTACATAGTTGTCTGGATAGGGTAACTGGAAAGGAACTTTGTCATAAGTCAGTTGCAAACTAAATTTTATTGGAGGTATTTTAGTAGCTCTTGGTCGACTTCTGTTGCTTAGCATGCATACTGGATTCTAGCTGAGGTCAACAATCATGCCTCAGGTTTGGGTAGACAATGACGAGACCCAAGTACCTCAATTCACAAATCCATACAGAAGATTATGATATTCAGATTGGTATTTCATCAGATATGATCATACATTAAACATAGGAAATAAAGTCCATTATGTATGTTAAACCTGTATTGACGACTCATCTAGATAAACACAGAAACACCCACATTAACAATGTATGTGTGTCACTCTCTCTATATTAGTACTGCTATAAATATGAAGAGGACTAATTTTCCCTTATACACGACTCTGCTACATGCCCACAGGTACTGTACGTTCGTGCACATTCAAAGTCCTATTTCCTGGTGCCCTATTCCCATTTACTGATACGGTCATTTCTGATACGTAGAGATGGTGGCTTTGTTATCATCAACTCCTGGCCAGAGATCCTATCTCAATACCCTTTATTGCTTAGTCTCGATGCCAATTACCCTTTTCATCTAGTTTCGTTTAAGAAATAAACCAAATACCTAACCTGTCACCCGGATATCCCCACTTACCCATGTTTGATACAAGATTTCTAACAAAATAATTTCTGATACAAAGGATTCTTGACTCCTCCCTCACAATAGCGCCAAATCTCAGATACAATGCAATTCTAACCATTAGTGTATGCAAGGAGGGAAGTCCTAATGATTTGATTTATCAGTCATGGACTGATTTGGGATCACTTGTGTTTCAGCAAGTGTCATGACCCTTAATGATCTCTCCTATTACCTACTATACCTCTGTTGCAGTAGGTAGTTCATGTCTCGGGAATCCTATTGCACTTTTACATGCTATGTCTAAGGAATAATGCAAGGAAGGTTTATAAGGAATAACGACTCGATGTACCCCTGATATCCTGGGCTTATTGCAATGCCTAAAGTGCTTACTTTATACTGTAATCTCAGGCCCATAGCAGTAATTCTAGCCTGCCTATGTACAGAGCTCGTGCTTGGTACTACCTGTGTATAACTATGCTAATAAGGAAAAATAGCAAACATGTGGTGCTTCCTATTTAGGGAGGAGGTTTTGTGATCTTACCTCGATGAGAAGTCCTGCGGATTTGGTGATGGTGTACTGCTGGTCTCGAGATGGAAGTCAGGGCTTTGCAAAGATTAAGAAATTCTCTTAGGGTTCGTAGGAGGAAGGTCGGCTGTCTCCTCCTCTATTTATATAGGGATTTTGATTAGAATAGAGAGGGGAAAGAGATAGAGTAGATTTGAATTTGAATCGGATTTGGTGTAGTCTCTGATCCTGGTTGTGGATCACAGCAGGAACCTTTGGGATTTGAATTGAGGATTCAAATACAGAGCTATCCCTTGAGTTCGTTTAAAAATTGAATTTGAATTGGTGCTTTTGCACCAAGGTCCCTGATATAGTTGTTTTTGTAGAACAACCCAATTTCTATTTGTATTTTACATATCACCCCTCCTTACTATGTGGCCTTCACAAATCATAATGACAATTAACAATAATATTAATAATACTAATTCTTGATAATAAAATAAATAAAAAATTGGGTCAAGGGCTCACAGCAGCTCATCATGTCCCTGAAACATCTAAACTCTATGACGAGATTCCAGACGAAACATTGGAATCAAATTTGATCTCAGAAGAATTTCTTACTTGGCATTTATTCTTTGATGGGGCATCTAGAATTGGACTTGGAGGCACCCTGGTTGCTGGAGTAGGAATTGTTCTTGTTTCACCAAATGGATTAGCTATTTAGAGATCTTATTCTTTAGATGAGTCATGCTCCAACAATGTAGCAGAATATAATGCCTTGCTCATTGGACTCCAATTAGCCAAATAGCTGGATATTGAATATCTCGAAGTATATGGTGATTCTAAGCTAATTGTTAATCAGGTTAAAGGCATATATGAAGTTCGACATCAAGATCTGGTACCATACCATGAAGCAACTATCAGAATAGCTTCTTCGTTCAAAGGGTTCTTCATCGAACATGTACGTCGTATATGCAATACAGAAGTTGATGCCTTAGCTAACCTAGCTGCGATATTGGCAGTTCCAGCCAAAAGACAACAAACGTTTGTTATCTCTAATAGAGAATTATTTTGTGTTAAAACCAACCATAACATTGAATTCAGCAATTCAACTGAAGTCAATATCATTAGCGAGGACTGGAGAGCACCTTTCATTGATTTTGCAGTACATGACATATTTCCAGAAGACCCTATGGAAGCTACAAGTATTCGTCGCCGATCACTTCGATTCTATTATAATCATACTATTAAAACTCTCTATCGAAGAACTTTTGATGGATTACTTTTGAGATGTCTTGCTGGTGATGAAGCGAAGCGGATATTACACGAAGCTCATGATGGCGTTTGTGGAGCACATCAGTCTGGTACTAAACTACAGGATCGTATCCGACGTATGGGCTATTACTGGCCCTCTACGGTATCAGATGCCATTGACTATGCAAGGAAATGCCGAGCATGTCAGATTCATGCAGATTTCATTCACCAACCGTCGGAGTTTCTTCATTCGACTGCTGCCTCATGGCCCTTCGAAGCTTGGGGCATGGATATAATTGGTCCTATCAATCCTCCTTCATCTAAAGGACATCGGTTCATCCTAGCTATAACCGATTATTTCTCTAAATAGGCTGAAGCTATACCTCTAGCTGAAGTGAAAACTAATAGTGTCATCAACTTCATCAAACATCATGTGGTATACAGATTTGGTGTACCTTGTCGAATTATCCATGATAATGGACCACAGTTCGTCAGTCAGAAGTTTACCAGGTTCTGTGATGACAACATAATCAATAATGTTGCTTCTACGGCCTATAATCCTGCAGCTAACGGGTTAGCTGAAGCATTCAACAAGACTATTATGAAACTCCTTAAAAAGTTTGTTTCTATTAACAAATGTAATTGGAGTGAGAAACTTGGAGAATATCTATGGGCTTATCGCACCACAGCCCGTAATCCCATAGGTTCAAACCTTTTTCGCTAGTATATGGATGTAAAGCTGTCTTACCACTGGAAATTCAAATTCCATCATTGAGAATCGCCATTGCTAATGAACTTACTACAGAAAATAATAATCGTCTTCGACTTCAAGAATTGGAGGCGCTTGACGAGAAAAGGCTACTGACTCAACAGCATATCAAACTTTATCAAGTCCAGATTTCAAAAGCTTCCAATCACAAACTCAGAGTGCGAACATTTCAGGAAGGCGAGCTTGTACTTACAGTCAGACATCCTATGACTATGACTCATATGAGCAAAGACAAGTTCGAGGCAAATGGAAAGGACCATATGTGGTAAATAAAGTTTTCTCAAATGGAGCCTATAAATTAACATAAATGGATGGCAGAGTTGTTATGATGCCTATCAATGGCAAATTTCTCAAGAAATATTATGTATAAAAGCAAAATGTACTTTATTTTAGAGAAATAATATAAATAAAGTTTATTTTATTTAAAAGCAGAATAGAATTACATAATATTAAGGACGGTGAGGAGGCCCCGATCCTTCATGATTAAATACATAGTTTGCCAATAGTTCAAACGTCTCATTGTCTGAACGCACCAGGAATTCACAAGCAGCCATCCTCAATGCCTCTTCTTCGACAGCCTTCCCAGGCACCACTAGCTTGGCAATCAAGTCTTGTCCTGGTGCAGGAGCAGTTGAGCCTTCACCCCTTTCTTTCCGAGAAGGCTTCGGAGGCTCAACATGAGGCGTCTCAGTCTTTTCTTCGATCTTCGGAGTGAGCAAATCTTTGGAAGACATTTTGTACTGAAAGAAAAGAAATTGACGATATCTACGAAAGTTTTGTTCTATTTATAGACAGAACGACTAGATAGTTGGTTTCGAAAACTGATGCGACTTTCTAAAAGAAGTCCAACGGTTCATTCATTTATAACTATGTATTTATTTATTCTCTTCCTCGAGAATCGAGACAACTGTTCGTTCATTCAAGATCTTTTCATAGAAAATCGAAGTGACTGTTCATTCATTCACTTTCCTTGACTTATCATTCATTTGGCATTGATTGTCTCTAATTTTAAGTAATATGAATTCATGTCCTCCATACCTCTGAATTTTGATTATTTACATCAACAACTTGTCATATCCACATTTCTCCTGGATTCTATCTTCAGTATCATCACATCAAAATCAAGTCATAAAGAAGAGAAAATCATTCTTTATTCCTTCTTTAAAAACATAGATACATCTTAATAAAAATCTACTACATCTCGGATAAGTATAACAAATGAAGGTCTATTACATCTTTGGATCTTCTTATTAATGCCAGTTCCTTGTCATCTCGTCCTGAAGTAGCGGGCAAGACAACAGAATCAACTCTGGTCTTCTCTCTCAGAAAGACGAGAGGAGAACCACAGAGTATAGCAACTCAAAGATAACCTGCTGTCAATACAACTGGTGGAGAAAAGACGACCCGTCATGAGAACTAGGAATGAGATCACCCTCGTGATACGATTCCTAATTCTGTCTCTCCACTATCCAACTCTCATGTATAAAGGCTCTTCCTACCATATGAGGAAGACCCTTCTGGAACATAGAGAGTCCTGAGCTGTCTGATTTGAGTGTCAGAATCACATGAGCTGTCTGATGTGGGTGTCAAAAGAATGTTATTTATAGTATCCAGGTCGCCGATGCCAGTTTTGAAGAAGCTTGTCAACCAAACTTCTGCAAATATTAACAAAAGAAAGAAAAGTCAGTACAATCTATCAAAACTGTGTGCCTTTGATCAATAGGCGCATATCAACAATGTGCGCCTCTGATCGAAGTCAGGCACTGGGTTATAGTGTGCGCCTATTCTCAGAACAGCAGGCACATATCAACAGTGTGCGCCTTTGACCGAAGTCAGGTACTGGGTTGCAGTGTGCGCCTATTCTCAGAACAGTAGGCGCATATCAATAGTGTGCGCCTCTGACCGAAGTCAGGCACTGGGTTGCAGTGTGCGCCTATTTTCAGAACAACAGGCACATATCAACAGTGTGTGCCTCTGACAGAAGTCAGACACTGGGTTGCAGTATGCGCCTATTTTTAGAACAACAGGCGCATATCAACAGTGTGCGCCTCTGACCGAAGTCAGGCACTGGGTTGCAATGTGCACCTATTCTCAGAACAACAGGTGCATATCTACAACATGCGCCTATGACTGAAGTCAGGCTTTGGATCGCAGTGCACGCCTCTTCTCAGAATTTTAGGCACGCATCTACAACATGCGTTTCATTTCTATAAGTCAGCACCTATCTTCAAAACTATCTTAAGAAAAAAGTGGCACAAAGTAAACACAACTCATATATGATGCTCATGGATGGAAATCACTGATTCGTTGTTGGGACTTACCATCAAAATCGATGGTGTTTGTGCTGAAGAATGTCAATAATACAGAGCACAGCAAACCAACATCAGAAGGCGCGGCATGCAAAAGAATAATATCTGTTTGAAGTGGCGCAAGTGAACTTGTGGATGTTGAATTTTTGCTGGACAGTGGGACCTTGTGAGAAGTCATCTTTTAATAAAATGAGAAAGCATGAATGTCTCTTTCCTTTCGTTTTGGCTATCTTTTAAAAAACATTGAAGATGTAAACAATATGTTGTTCTAGGAGGTTATTTCGGGAAAGAACAAAACAAGAGGCGCTCTTAACCACATGATGACTGCATGTGTCTCTCAAACAACAGCAAGCATTGAATTAGTCAAAGAAGTGTATTTACGTGCGCCATTTGAATCACAAAACGGTCCTACAATTAATAGCCACACAATAAAGATGCTAGAAATTACAAGTTTCATTTCATAAAGAGGGGTAGACCCCTACGGACAAATAGGATCTGACACATAAAAGGAAATAAAAAGCTGGCATGCATAACATTTTTTTTTCTCTTCTTCATCATTGGTCTGACGAAGGGCAGAATCCAACTCTTGCATGTTGTGGATCCCCGACCGACGCATAAGACTAAGGGATCCCTCCGAATTGCTGTACTTTTCAGAGGAAAGTGATGGCCCACCACTCGAGTGATTGAAGACTGTTGGATTTAAACCAAAATAGTATAAAAAGTTTACCGCCCTCGGAGATGGGTCAACCTCCAACAGATAAGTCGTAGGCGTGACATCAGGTTTCACTTCAGGAGACTTGACTTCAATGTCAGCATTGGTCTCCATCTCCTTCTTCTTAGGTGCCATTGAAGTACAAAAGTGAAGAATGAGTGTAAGGACCTTTCCCTATATATATAACCAACCAACTCTTCATATTCCTCATGGAAAACCGAAAATCATCAACGAAACTCGGGAAGACGAAGAGGAGATCGAATGTTTTCGAGAAAGAAATTTATTTATGGCGGTTGGGCATTGCCTAGCGCAATCTAAGCAAAAGTTTCATGATTCAAAGTATTTCAAAACTTTGAAATATTCTTAAAGTTTTGAAAACTTTGAAGGGGGTCTTGTAGGGCCTAAAAATCAAGTTGCGCCATGTATTTACTACTCAGCAAACAAGTTGTGCCCAAAAATCAAGCTGCGCCACTGTTATAAAGTTTAAAGATCAAACTGTGCCACTGATCAGGTTGTACCACATATTAGACTGTGCTCAGTCATATTGCGCCAAAGTCTACGTGGCATCTGAGATTTAGTTGCCATCATTACCAGACATCACTGACAGTTGACAGCAAAGTAAACGAAGAAAGTCTCTTCGAATCCCTCAAAACGTGCCGCTCGAGGAGATTTTATTGACAGCTGTCCTGCACACCTTATGAGTTGTGCCTTGGCACAATCTAAATAAATTCCTTAGTTGCGTCTAGGCGCAATCTGGATAAATCATTTTCATATATTGAAAAGCTGCTACGTGTCTAGGCACAGCCTAATCAGGCGCAGATTGACTTGTTGACTGAAGCTCGTGCAACCTGATAAAGTTGAGACAACTTTTATTCTAAAGCAGGATGACGTGGCGCACATGCTACTAATCTCTCAAAACGTATCCACTACTCTGTACACGACCACGTGCATCTCAATCATATGATGCCACGTGTCTAAATACAGTTAGTACACGATTGAGTAACTGAATGAAACTTGGCACAACATGAGGTTGGCGCAACCCAAAGTGGCGCAGTTCAGCCTCGCGTATATCAGAATAACTGCTAAAACAGTTATTTCCAGAACTCTATAAATAGAGTTTCTAATCATTATCAAAGCATCAGACAGAGATAAAGAATTCTTGTAAAATTGCTGCTGCATTCTCCAAAGGCTCTAGTCTTCAAGTTCACATAATCCAAGGGATAAAGTGATCGTCTTCTGATCAGATTCCTATAGTTGTATTTCCCCAGAATTCAAATTGTACTCTTGTACTCTTTTCTAAGTTTGTTATAAAACTTTTATTTTTGCAAACAATCCCCCACTCATAAGGTGGTCATCTAACACTAGGTCGACATGCATAATAGAATATAAAATAACGAAAACGACTAAATCTAGTCGCTTGAACCCAAGGGTGAATTGGACGCATAATATAAACAAAATGACAAATAAGAGAAAAAATATGCAATAATAAAATATACTGAAAATAAATGAGCACAATCAGAATCTATGGCAAGGCATACTTACCTGTCATACGAGGAGAGCAAATCCAAATGTCGCAAGCGTCAACAAAAAACTCATAATTCACAGATGACTCCTGTCATGACCCGCACCCTAGAGTAAGGGCACGAGAAGTGGGTACGTCCAGCCTATGTCGCAGTATCGCCGGTAGAACGCTGTCCCAGGTACAACATCTAACAATATAAGGTACATGTACAGTATATACACTCTGAGTGGAGGTGACAATACAGAATACAGTCTCAATCACAACTAAGGCAGAAATAGCACATTATCATAGATATAAAAATCTCAAAGAAAAAACAAACAGAAGGGGAAATAAGTCTAAGTGTCTAAACGACACAATAACAAAACATAATACAACTAAAATCCCAAATGACAACATAAGTAAGATAAAGCCTAACTAAACTAGTCGAGGCAGTAGGGGTGATAACGTCAGCTAGAGCTGGGTCCTCCTGAGAGTCCAGCTCGCAAGTGTCGTCTAGGGCTGCTCCATAATAGGTAGTGCAGAAAGCCTCATCCTCATCCTCTATAATATATCAATAGGTCCAGTCAGGACAGGAACGAGCATAATACATATCATGCAGTTTATATCATGTCAGAAGATAATAAACATGCAATAGAGTACGATATATGAATAACTGAAGGAATGGACATGAAGTAAAAGAGATAATTGTAATGGAAATATCTACTATAAATAGAGAATTATCAGTGACTAGTGAATCAGAGTACAAGATAGACATGTGAACAACTGGAGGTGATTCATGAGAGGTTGAACATGGCTACACTACTTTGGAATTATTCACATGAGTATTTCTACTCCCCCATCCCCAATCAATACACAAGGATCCAGACATGTTATGTTAAGATTCATGATCTCACTGCCTCATAAACGAGCACACATAAAATTGATTCATGGAGGCTCTGTGAACATGAGAGTACATGAAACACAAGAGTATACATGAATAGTGAAGCATGAAGATACATGATGTAAGTGAAACACACATGACATGAAGTACTTGATGCTCCCGAGGAGGATACCATCTCATGAAAAGATCCATATAGTACCAATCCATGTTACCAACGTGACAGTATACAAGTAAAGTAATCTAAAGCAGGAATATAAGTTCTAGCAAGTATGAAACGGTCAGAGAATATACTCGCCTGATATCCTGAGTATCTGGTAAGTGTAGATGTCCAGACAGAGTAGATGAGTCCTATTTAGAGCAACACAGGTCACAATGTGTTTAACATAAGGTAAATGAAGTTTGTAAAACAATCTACATGATTTCCAGGTCAATCTAGGTCAAAGTCAAACTTGGTCAACTCTGGGTCAAAGTCAACTTGGTCAACTCTAGTTAACTAGGTCAATTGGTCACCTATGGACTCAATGTTGACTTTTGGTCAACAGTCTAGTCAAATTAGGTCAATTAGTCCAATCTAGGTCAACTCTAGTTAAATCTAGGTCAACTTTATAGTTTATATAAGCAAGTATCACATATAGGATACTTAGCCTATAATCACAAACTAATACAAAACACAAAACTAACAAGGCACATCACTTACTCACATAATGTGTATTTTACATATATATGTATCACTCACATATTCAATGTTTATATAATTATGAGGAAAGCTATATATATGAACATACATGTATATATACATATAGAGAAGGAAAAAGGAATTTAGAGAGTGAAATGTGTGTGTGTGTGTGTGTGTGTGTGTGTGTGTGTGTGTGTGTGTGTGTGTGTGTGTGTGTGTGTGTGGACTATGGACTGAGTTTTAAAAGCTAAAGGAACAACAAGGTATATGGATTAAACTTAACTTAGAAATCAGTTTCCCTATGTTCAGGTTTTACATAAAAATATATAGGATACATCCTCATCTCAGTCACATGTATACCCAGTTAACATTTCAAAACCAAAACCCATTTCTGTTTACTTGTAAACTCAGTTATAACATCCAACCAATTCCTAATCAGTTTACAAAACATTTAAAATCCTTAGAATCTCAGTTATCAACATATGCCACTCATGTTAACAGAATCTTGGAATCTCAGGTTAACATTTCAGTTTTCATGAAACAATTCTCAGTTTTCAGGTTTTGCCTTTATCTATAACAGTTAACATTCTCAGTAATCTCCATTTCAGTTTACAAACCTTTCAAATCAATGTTCAGGTTAACCAATTACACCAATTCTCAGTTATAAACATATGTAAATTCGGGTGTAATATTTCAAACTCAGGCTTAACATGGTTAAAGTGGAATCTCAGATTTTTACTTAACTAAAATCTCAGGTTAACTGATTATAACCCAGTTTTTCTGTAAATGCCAATCCATTCATTAAGTCCCGGGCTAACTAACCACAGTTAAGCTAACCTCATATCAACATGGCTATGAACATGTACTATAATTTATCTTCAGGAAACAATTTCATAAATATTAACTGTCAGTTCATATTAACCCAAACTGGGATAATCCCGACTGATACATGAAATCTAAATTTGAAACCAAAAACAAAATGAATCCCACAATCAAGCATATATAAATGTTTCCCATATGTATACTTGTCTAGGGTGTGTCATTCATGTCCACAAGAGTGGACACGAAGTGTCCAACACAAGGAAAATAGGGTTCAGGAATCCTGTTGTGCACAGGCTCGTACACAGGCTCGTACGGCCATTCCCTGGGGAATTGGACACGACACAGAACCAAGGACACCTCATGCACACTAACCTAGGTAGCATGCCTATAGGACTACACATTAGGCTAGATAACACGTGTCCACGTTGTGTCTATAGTCGACACGAACTACGTGTCAGTGGAGAAAATCCACACACACAGAGACAGTGTAAATCGTGTGCACGTGGGATTGCATGTCCAGTACGACACGAGACAACTCAAGACTCAAGGGGTGTGATGTCAGTTACTGCCCCTTGGTCTATGCCAATTGGCAGGCCGCCACGTGGCGTGTCGTGTCCACAGTGACACTCGGGTAGCAGGGCACTATTACGGTGTCAGCGCGCGTTTGTACGTGTCCGTTTTGGACATGAAAAACACCCAATCTTTAAATCAATCAATTCGATTATTGATATATATATTAACCTAATTTTTTGTTCAATTAGATTCTGAAATTAACACAATTCATTTCTCACAAACATTTCATCAAACACCTTATTAAAATCACTGATACGTGTCCGATACAGATACGAAATGGACACTACCTAGCACCAAACTAACTCTACAGCTAGGCTATACCTATATACATGCATCAATGAAAAGAAAACATGATTTTATGTGGGTTTTATGGGATTTACCTATTGAGAGTGAATCTCAATGAAAAGGGTGAGGATGAGTGTTTTCTCTTGAACTTCAATTGCCCAAAGCACTCCCAATCCTAGCTTGCAAGCCCCTAGTAGCTTCAACTATGGTAGAGGGTGATGATGCACTTGATTAGGACCAATTTGGACTTGATTTGGATATTAGGGGTAGAAATTTGGGGAGGAACTATTAGGGTTCTAAGTGAATATAAAAAGAGGCAAGGGCTTTGTTAAGGATGCTTTATAGGAAGGGGGCACTTGATGGCTGCCATTAGATGAATTAGGTTTAGGTTTTAGGTCTAGATGAGTGGCTAGGAGTTGTCCACCCAATTCTAAGCCTTCCTATTGGTTCAACTAGTCATAGGGCTTCCTTTTTCATAAATATCCTAAGGGAAAATATCCTACTTAGAATATCTAAATATTATTAACCTTGTTTTGACTAGGTTACCCTAATGAATACTCTAAGCTCAAGGCTAATCTAGATTAGTCTAAGTTTCTATGTCAAGTCTCAAACTAACAATTAGCACATATTTAATTAATAAAAATTCAAAATCACCAAAAAGTCAAAATGACCAAAAATACCCTTAGGCTAAAAAGTAGTAATATGACATTCTAATCACATGACTAGGCTCCCATGGTCATTATTAGTCTCTGGCTTAGCAATTCTAGGTTTACACTAGTTAACCATCAAAATTACATTTTAATATTTAAATACTTTTAAACTAATTAAAAATCACAAAAAATCATAACATGAGTTAAATCTTATTATTGATTATTCAAAATTATAAAAGTTCAAAATTATTCTCATTTTAGAAAAGTGGGTGTTACAACTCTGGATGCTGAAACAAACATCAAAAATTCTCGGTGAAAAAGATATAACTAGGAAACGCTTGTCTGAAAGTCAGATTCTAGAACATGGGCAAAATCATAATTTCGGGTCAAAACGATGCCCGCCGTTGGACTCGCTTTGTACCGAAATGTGCGCCAGTATCTACGATCTTTAAAGTCATCAAACTACATGTCTACGAATCTGGTTTGAGGAGACAAACCCGACAGTATGTCTAATTTTGGATTCCGATGAGCCGTACACAAAATCGTCTATTGGATCGAGTTGCAGGTCCGCCAATTTTGGCGTTCCGATCAACCTTCTCAGAATTGGACCAAACTTGGCATACAGGACCAGAAAAATGATACGGTCCTACTGGCACAAGTTTCGTGTCGATCCGACGAGCGTGCATGAAGTTATGGCCAAGTTTGCAAAACGTAGATACGAAGGTATCTTGACGGATACGCATTGATTTCGTCGCGCACACGCAACGAAATCGAGTTCCGTTAGTTCCCACACGTCGACAATATCCATACGCACCTTTTGATGCATATAGTGTGTGACCATGTCGCCCGGTTTGTCGGGGCGCACGCCGTATCTGGAAGTTTTTCTAAATTTTGAAAACAGAATAGACAGTTTTTCGTAAAACTTTAACCATGTGTAACTTTTTACATATTGGATGAAAAGTGATTCCAGAAGGTGCGTTACAATCTCGTATATATTGTTTTTGATTGTCTTTAATTAGTTTGACAAATTATTTAGTAATCGGTCCGAAAAATGGCTTCCAAGTTGGTACTTTAAAACTATTTTTCAACATTCAGAAAAGTGGTTTTTTCCCCAATTTTGTCTCGATTTTTCGAGCAAGTTAGAGGGCCATGTCGAAATCTATCCACTACCAAAATAAGTTAACTTAGCGACGTCATTTAGCGACGTCTAATTTTAACGTCACGAAATATTGAAATTAGCGACGTATAAGAAAATACGTCGTCGTACGTCGGTAATCAGCGACGACGTGCGACGTCTTTTGTTACACGTAGCAAATATGTAGAAATTAGTGACAATTAGCGACGTAGGTAAGACTATGTCGCTTAATAGCGACGATCAGCAACGTATTTCTAAGACGTCGCTAATTGTTTTACATACCGATTCAGAAATTTCATTTCCCCACATTCTCGATCTCTTCTCCCAAATCGTCGAGGCCTCCCCCAATTCAGAAAATTCCTATCCGTTGCCGAGAGCCGCCGTTTCTCGCCGAGAGCCACCGTTCCTCCACCCAACGCCCCCTCCTCCACTCAACGCCCCCTCCTCCACCGCCGAGAGCCGCCGTTCGTCAAGCCCCTCCCCAGGTAATTCCTATCCCTAACCCTAGCTCTAAACATGGACACATGCACACGGACACAATAAGTTCGAGCCCCCTCCTCCCCTAACCCCCTCCTCCCCTAACCCCCTCCTCCTCTAACACGATAAGTTTACGGACACATTCCTAACCCTAAATCTAGACGGATGCCTACGAGAATGGACACAAGCATGAGTTCTCCGCCGACAGAGTGCCTCCTCACCGGTCCCATCCGACCACACCCCAAGACCCACTATGGGAAGGGGTTTGTGCACAGGGGACAGTGTTGTGCACAGTCCCTGTGTGTGTATGTGAATTTTAAGTTAGATGTTAAAGTGTGTTAGATCATTAGCTAGTATTAGAGAGCGAGAATTGTTGTAATTGCCAAGTGTAGGTAAGGATTGGGTATCACAAGATACTAAGTTATAAGGTAAATATAGCTACACATATATGTGTGTATGTGTGTGTGTGTGTGTGTGTGTGTGTGTGTGTGTGTGTGTAGAGTTGAGAGTAATTGATTAGTGTGTGATATTAAATGTATATGGGGATATAGATGTTAGTGTGTGTATGCATTAGCTATAGGTTTGTGTAGTGTTTGAGAGTGTGTGTGTAATATCAAGGTATATATATATATATATATATATATATATATATATATATATATATATATATATATATATATAAAGAAATATATATATATATATATATATATATATATATATATATATATATATAATAAGGTAACAATTATGTGTGTCTATGTGTGTATAGAGTGATATGTGAGTGTGTAGTATAGGCTTGAGTGTGTGTCCAGAGGGTGTTCAGTCGAGTGTCAGTCAATCTAGTATACTATTTATTTACCTCTATATCATACTAGGAGACTTATTTAGTACTAGTTGTGGTTGTAATTAGTTGATATTATATTCAAGTCTTGTCAATAATGTCTTTGACTTTGTCATGGGGTCTTAGATATCGGTTGTAGGTGACATTATATATATATGGTTATTCCATATATACTATTTACCTTCATCTCGATGGCCATTCCATAAAGAAAAAAGCACGAGTCAAATTGATGTTAAGACAATTTTCAACTTGACCCTGGCGATATCGAAACGAATCTAGTGCGTCTGAATGAGATTGACATCAGTAATAATCGATAGCGTATGTGTACACGTTGGATGCAGAAGAACTTATGTGCGATATAGCATGGTTATTAGTAACTGTCCGCTACTAATGTGTGTCCCATAATAAGATATAATATACGAATTTGTGCCTATTGGATAATTGTGTGTCCATCTCTGCAGAATTATTTCCAAATGGATATGAATTACTACTTGCAGTGTCGTTCATGGATGTACAATCGTCGTCCTGATGATAAGTACGGTGTATGGGATGAGTACATAGCGGGAGTAGAGCAGTTCCTGCAGTTTGCCAAGGTGTTCCCTCTGTACATGGACGGCACCAAAATTAAGTGTCCGTGTGTGAAATGTCATAACGTGAAATATTATCCAGAAGTGGAAGTGACATATTATTTATACTCGAGGGGTTTCACGCCTAATTACTATCAGTGGACCGCACACAGAGAACTTGTGTCTTTAGCATCAGAGCCGGAGCCTTATGTTGAGCCGTATATGCATGCGGGACCTAATTTTGTTTCAGATAATTATACATACGACGACGGGTGCGTGAACATGGTTTTCGACGCTACGGGGCCTAGTTTTATTTATGATGCAGCTGAGGAGGCACCGAATGTCGATGCTGTAAAGTTCATAGAGTTGCTGGAGAATGCAAGGACTCCATTGTATCCTGCTTGTGAGGATCATTCACCGTTGGAGGTGGTTACAAGACTGTTGAGCATTAAGTCAGATTTTAACATGTCGCAAGAATGCTACAACCGAGTGTTGGAGTTGATTATAGAGATCTTGTCGGCGGGTGCTAAGTTACCTAAAGACTTCTATCGGTCTAAGAGGATGGTGAGATCGCTCTGGATGGGATACGAGAAAATTGATTCTTGTCGCAATGGGTGCATGCTGTACTACAAAGACGACAAGGACGCAGATGTGTGCAGATTTTGTGGTACTGATCGCTATAAGACAACTAGTACAGGAAGGTCTACTGGTGCAAGAACGACCGATTCAATGCACTACTTGCTTTTAACGCCGCGGTTGCAAACATTATTTATGGTGAAAGAGATGACCGAAAATATGAGTTGGCACATGCGAGAACAGATTGAAGGAGTGTTGGATCACCCATCCGATGGAGAAGCGTAGAAGAACTTTGATCGAGTGTATCATGATTTTGCTTCAGATCCACGTAATGTCAGGTTGGGGCTATCTTCTGACGGTTTTACTCCTTTTGGTCTTTCGAGATCCCAGTATTCGTGCTGGCCTGTGATTGTCACTCCGTATAACTTACCGTCTTGGATGTGCATGAAGACTCAGTACATGTTTTTAACCGTTATAATTCCTGGTCCGAACAATCCCAAGAGGAACATTGATGTGTACTTACAGCCTTTGATAGATGAGTTGAATCAGTTTAGGAAGTAGGCGCTAACACGTACGATGTTTCCAAGAAGCAGAATTTTCAGATGAAGGCAACCCTTATGTGGACCATCAACGACTTTCCGGTCTATAGAATGTTATCTGGATGAAGCACTCATGGCCGTCTCTCATGTTCATATTGCATGGACTGTACTAAGGCTTTCCACTTGAAACACGGAGGAAAACCGTGCTTCTTTGATTGTCATCGGCAATTTCTGCCAAAAGATTATCCGTTCAGAAGGAACATGAATGCATTCCGTGCCGGCGTTGTAGAGAAGGGTGATCCACTGCCAAGGTGGTGCGGAGCTACGATATGGAAGGAGGTTAGAGATTTTCCAAGTGCTATCGAAGATCCTACAACTGGGTACAAGTGCGATAGATTTGGTAGAGATCATAACTGGACAAAGAGGAGCATATTCTGGGATCTGCCATATTGGAGTACCAATCTGATCAGACATAATCTTGATGTCATATATATTGAGAAGAATGTGTTTGATAACAGAATTAATACTGTAATGGACGTAAAGGGAAAAATGAAAGACAATTCCAAGGCCAGGTTGGACTTAGAAGAAATATACAAACGTCCTGCGTTGCATTTGATAGAGGAGAATGGAAAACAGTTCCTGTCGAAGTCAATTTTCTTACTGGACAAGGAGGATAAAGTGAGACTTTGTCGGTGGATCCAGGGCCTAAAATTTTCAGACTAATATGTGTCAAATCTGAGAAGATGTGTCGATCCGAAAGAAAATAAATTGACGAGTATGAAGAGCCACGATTGTCACGTATTCATGGAGAGGTTAATTCCGATTGCATTTCGGGAATTCTTACCGCAGGCAGTTTGGGATCCATTGATGGAACTTAGCATATTCTTCAGGGATCTTTATTCTAAGAAATTGCTTGTTGATCGTCTAGAAAAGCAAGAAAAGGACATTACGGTAACACTGTGCAAGCTAGAGAGGGTGTTTCCTTCTGGATTCTTCGACTCTATGGAGCATTTGCCGATTCATCTATCCTATGAGGCACGTGTTGGTAGACCCGTCAAATATCGATGGATGAACCCATTCGAGCGACATTTCAATCACCTAAAAAGAAAGGTAAAAAATAAGGCACGGGTCGAGGGTTCTATTTGTGAAGCCTATGTTCTCGAGGAGATTACAAACTTTTGTTCGATGTATTTCAAGCCTCATGTTGCAACTAATAGAACGAGAGCTTCCAGAAACGACGACGGAGATCATGAATATAATGATAAAATACTGAAGGTATTCAATGCTCCAAGAAAGCCATCGGGTAAAATAAAGAAGAGATATTTGAATGATGATGAGCTAAGGGCTGCTCAGGTGTATGTATTACTCAACTGCGACGATGATGAAGTATAGAAGCTGGAGGGGTAAGTAATTAATACGTCTATATTATTTTAATAGTGTTGATTATTATACTATTACATTAATTGAACGATGTTGTTTTCAGCATATTTAATGATGATGTGAGGTCAGGTAGGCCACACATAACAGAAGAAGAACTAGAACAAGAAATGAGGCATAATTTTCCATCATGGTTGAGTGCATATGTAATACTTAAGAACTTTGTAATTATCTTTCTGTATATGCACTTGAGAATGAGCTTAATTTATTTTTTTCGTGGTATTTAGGTCGATCGTCCATACGCAAGACTTGAAAATGAGTCTATTAGAACACTAGCCAAGGGACCAATTTATGTTGCAAAAATATGGCCAAGCTACTGTGTGAATGGATTTAGGTTCAAGTCAACAACTTGCCCGATCAGAGACAACTTTGTGGATCTCGATTCAACCAAAAATAACTATTTGTGTATCAGATCTTCGAACTACAAAGATGTTGATGCGGGCAACGATTTCTATGGCGTCCTACAGGAGATTGTGGAGCTGACATATAGTTATGGAATAGAGCCTGCTAAGATTGGGTTATTCAGGTGTGATTGGTTCGATCCGATTGAAGGTCAAGGTTAGAAAGTAGACAAGCACGGTCTTGTGGATATAAACTATCGGCGTCGATATCAAGCCTATGAACCATTTGTCCTATCAAGTCAGGCTCAGCTCGTGTACTTCACAATTTATCATAAACGGGGAACAACAAGGTTAGACTGGTGGACAGTATACAAGACCAAAGCTAGAAATACCTTTGAGGTTGACGATATAGCTTATCAAGAGGATGAACTACCTCTTGTAACAAATATTATAGAAGTGGACATGACGGAAGTTCTTTATTACACATCTAATTGTGTAGAAGAAGTAGAATTATTTGAAGAGGAAGATGCAAATGAAAGTGAAGATGTAGAGGAGGAAGAAGAAGAAGAAGAAGAAGAAGAGCTAAATGAACTAGATGAATTTTCAGAAGAGGATTAAATATGTACATTTGTTTTATCATCATATTTGACACTTTAGTGACACTTTTGTGACTATGATATTTTTCAAAAATCTGTGATGTCTATCATATAAATATGTATATTTGTTTTATTGTCATATGTTATTATCAGTTATGACGAGACCCGGACGACGCGGAGGATATTATGTTAGGTAGTCCCGTGTGCGTCAGGCAGGGAATGCAAATTCTGCACCCTCATCCTCATCTCCGAGTACGCTAGTGTACTATTTTGTTCCCGGTCCATTACCGGGATAGGGAAGTTCCAGCAGGTTGGCGACTCCTTCCTCGTCGTCCAGCATTCCTTCCACGTCCAGCATTTCTTCCGCGTCCTGCATTCCTCCCATGTCCAGCATTCCTCCTGTCGACGACTCCATGGGGAGAGCCGACGCTGAGCATATGGAGGACGGCGATCAGACTGATCCTGGTCAGGCAGGAGGTAAGAGCGACCCTCCTTGCGCTCCTCTGGACGAGACGCGTATGGAGATTTGGACGGACGGGCCTACGAAGTAAGTTAATTAGTTAATATATATTTCTCAAATGATTATATGTACATATATATTCATAAAATTTGTTATTGTATAAATATCGGCCTCCTGCAGTACAGAGACAGCTGGGGTTATTTCTGAGGCAGAACTATGGTGGGCCTTGGATTAACTACTCAGATGCTCCCGCAGATAGAAAGGCCTTTTGGTTGGCCCACTTCAAGGTAAAAAAATTATTTATTTTTAAATTTTAATAATCATTTGTGTATATTATACAACTCTTTCTATTTTACTTCTTGTAGAGGACCTATTTCTATCCACCACACCGGGCGGCGAAGATTGAGGCCCAATTTTCTGCCATCGCAGGCAAGCTCATCCGTGATGCGATCCATGACCAGAAGTCTCGAGATCGCTCCGGAAAGTCGATCCATGGTTGGACCACGCCAGACCAGTGGACTGTGATGAAGGCTAGATTCGGCAAGGCCAGGTACCAGAAGCGGTCTGACAAGGCCAAGATGGCACGGTCGAGCGCCAGTAAGTGGTATGGTGGCTCCATTCCTATGACGGAGCATTTTTGTCATCTAGTACATTTCCTATGACGGACATTATTTTATATATAGTTGGATAGAATGTTTAATACTAATAATAGATAATATATTGTAACAGGTAAAAAAGGGTGAGGACCCCAACATGGTGACCGTCTTCCTGGTCACCCATCGGAGGGCTGGGGAGTTCATTGACGAGAGGACGATGCAAGCATATGTACGTTCTATTCTTTATATTAATTTACTATAATTTAGAAAATAGGATAATAGATATCAATATAGACTTTAGCAAACACTTAGACGTTAACAAACATTGTTATAGGTTGAGTTTTTTTGGCTACAAGAGGAGGCGGCTGCTGCTGCTAGTGCGCCAACAGAGGGAGGGGCTGGCACTTCCTCCCAGCCGCCTACAGCTCCATCGCCGGACGACCTCTAGATGACCGCCGTTCGTGGTCTTCAGAAGGGTACGTACTACGGTACGGGATCCCATGGTGCCTATTAGGCTTCAGAGTCATCCCGGGCCCCCTCTGTCAGTGCGCAGTCTCCAGCTTTGCAGGCGTCATCACGAGCTCAGGATATTGGTCGTCAGATCGACGAGCTGCATCGCGAGTTGCAGCAGCAGATTTTTGATCACCATACCGCAGAACGACGATCCGACGATCCGATGATCACCGGACGATTTAATGCGGTCGAGCGCAGTATACAGGAGCTGATTAGTCTGCAGCAGGCTACAGCTGCCAGCTTGCAGACGCTCACCGAGTCTACGAAGCGCATAGAGTGTAGACAGGTCGAGCTGGAGGGATCGCAGAGGACCATGTCTGCCTCACTCACTCAGATACATACTTCGATTGTGGAGAGTTTTCAGAGGATGGTGAATACCCTTGCTGCGCATGCTGAGCTACTGTAAGAGCTGGAGCAGATACGTCCTCCCGGTCCATCCACGGTGCCGACTCCAGACGTTGCACTACCTCCTACTGCCCCTATGGTGCAGCTCACACAGGAGCAGTATGAGTACATGCTATCTCAGATGCGCAACATGGGTCCTCAGTGATCCAGTAGATTTTTTTATCATCTTTGTATGTATTGGCCCTATGGGCCCATTGATCATTGGTACACTGATTTTCATTCTTATTTGACTCTGTTGGACATGTATGTTTGTTGGACATGTATGTTTATGATATTTACTTTGTTGGTATTTTTATTGAGTACATATATGATATTTAGATGTAGACTGTTATGATGGGAGACTGTTATGATAGGAGACTATTATTCATCTATTAGTTATAGACTGTTATGATGGAAGACTATTAATTATGATGATATCTGCGAGGGGGATGACAAATATACCTACGCTGGGTTATAAGCGATGATCTGATATACAAAGGAGATGTTGCCCAAATTTTAAAAAAATATAATATATATTTTTGTGATGATGTGTGTCTGTGTTTACAGTGTATGTGAAATGCAGTGTTCGGAACCATCGATAGTTTCGATTACTGTTGTATGTTTTATCTTGGACAGAAAGAGCAACAGTTCAGGGTGTACTTCTGAGAGCTTCATTTTCACATCCTTCACTTTCTCGGGACGTCGTAAAGGATCCCGAGAAGGTGAAGGACGTGAAGAGGAAGCTCTGAGAAGTGCACCCTGAACTGTTGCTCTTTCTATCCAAGATAAAACAAAGAACAGTAAGCAAAACTGTCGATGGTTCGAACACTACACTTCACACACACTATAAACACAGACACACAGCATAACAAAAATACACATTATATTTTTTTAAATTTTTTTTATAATATCTGTGACGTATAGCGACGATCTGCGACGTATAGCGACGTATCCTGACGTCGCTAATTAGCGCCATTACGTCGCTATCCGTCGCTCAAAAGCTGACGTGGTAGAATCCCGACGTCGCTAATTTGGTCGCTGTACGTTGCTACACTGCTGACGTGGCAGGCATGCCAAGTCATCACATAAAAAGAAATAACGTCGCTAAGTAGTCGCACTACGTCGCTAATTTGGCGACGTAAAATTTTGTCGCCCTCCGTCGCTAATTTTGCGACGACCCAGCGACATTGTGGTCACGTCGTAAACAGCGACGGAGGGCGACGAATTTGTCATCTGCGACTAGATTTTTTGCGACCTTCATGTTTCGTCGCTAAAGTCGTCACTAATTACGATTAGCGATGTTTGTTCCTTAATTAGCGACGTATCCTGACGTCGCTAATTTGCCTTATTTTAGTAGTGATCCGGGGGATCCGAAGAGGGTTATGGGGGCTTCTAACAGAAATTTATTCCTTCAAAAACGATCAAATGTAGATGAAGAAAGGGAAGTGAGAAGGGGGTTACCTTGCTGTCAAAAAACACGTACTACACAGTGGGTACGATCGGCCTGGGAGTGGCTGGAGGTGTCCGTACGGTGGTGCAGCGCTGTCAGCAGCCAGGTGAGTTCGCCAGGGTATAGAAGAGCTCGGGGATGGCTCTAGGGGCTTCGCAAGTTTTCTTGGGTTCCCTCAGATTTTTCCTATGCTAGGTTTATGAAGATTGTTACCAATCCGAAGCCGAGCCTGACTTGGCCTTGCAGGTTTGATGAGGATTTGGTTAACTCCTCTAATTTGATTTTGATAGTGATAAGGGTTGACTAAAATTTAAGTTGTGTGAAGATTTGCAAAAGATTTGCATAAAAAAACAACTGAATGAAATCTCCATTCAATTCTCAGTAAGGGGGTATCGGGCATGCACGTGCAGTGTAGCTTCGGCTACAGTGCTGCCCCTATAATATTTTTTTAATACTTAACTATATATATATATATCACCAAAAAAATTAGGGTGATTAAAAGTCAGAAATTTACCCAAACTTTGTAGTACATATAGGGTATCGTAGGGTGTGACCAGATCCGTAAGGAGCCTGGCCATGGTAGTTTCAGACACGGCTGTCTGACTACTTCGAGCTTCGGAGCCACCTGATAGGATACGACTGCTTCCGGCCCCTGATTCTGCTTAGTTAGCTGGGGCACTCTCTTCTGCATCCTTGACTTCAAAAGCTTGATCGGTAGGGGTCTGAGTCTCCACAGCAACTGTGTTGGGATTTTCATCATTCCCAGCATCTTCAAGAGCCGTAGTCTAATCTTCGTTATTTTTATGCTCATCAGTTTTTGGGCTTGGATGCCTCTTATCAACAACGGGGTATTCTTCACCCTCAACAGTTATATGGCCTTCTTCAATCGGTATCAGTGGGACATCTACGAAAGCTGGTTCTTCTTCAGCAGCCCTTGTGGAATTATCTCCAATTGACGCGTCGCCATAGTCACAATCTAGAAGGGAGTCTATCATTTCTAAATCTTCTTGATAATGAGTAGGAGTTTGAGTGGCTGGAAGATCGGCAACCCTAGCCTGAGATTCTGTAGAAGTCAACTCCTTCTCGGGAAAAGTAGCCTCTGGGACATCTAGAGTTGGAGATGACATTGTTACTCCTACTGCAGCCTGTGCAGTTACGGAAATAGTCATCCGTACGACTCGATATCCTGGGATTTCCTCAGTAGTAACTGAGACTGGGATATCAATTGTTGCAGTCTCTGTAGATGAAAAAGAATAATATCAATATATATTATTCATATATTAAATTATGCTTAAAAGTATAGAAATTATATTTCTGAGATGGCAGATCCTTCTGCGAGGGTAATGATATATCAGATTTCTTTAGTCTGGAAGGGATGGAGGAAGCGTCAATTGTTTGACGTTCTGCTCGAGTCACCAGCAATTTTCTTCTAGCCTTCCGTAGCATAGGTGCTGCAGGTTCTTCTTCGACCTTATCAAGGTCATCTTGCATTCTGGGCACTTCTTCTCGGGCGACTCCACTCTATTTTGGAACCCAAGAAGGAGTTATCCCTCCTTTCCCAGGGGATGCCCCAGTATGTATCTGTTTCGACTGGGACCTAGTTATCCTGGTAGTAGGCTGTTCACTAATGACCAAAGTGGTCTTCGTCTTTTTCTTTTCTGGAGCCTTTGGTGAAGAAAGAAGATCATCATGTTGTGAAAAAGCAGATGAATCTCCAGTCTTTCTTTTCTTAAGCCCCTTGGCGGGAGACTTTTCCTTTTATACCTTTAATAATACGTCCAACGGATCATTTACTTCATCTAGGAATCCTACAAGAGAAGCCTCCGGAGGTTCATCGACAGGGTCTCGATCTTCTGTATCCCTGAACTGTGCAGTACGGACTCCAGCCTTTGATCGCTTATCGCTGGCAAAGCTGTGGGACAGACAAAAATTTTCGACAAAGGTGTTGGCCGAAGTATAGAAATTCGCGAATGTGTATAACATACGCGGACCCTGAGCAAGATTCTTAGGCATAAAAAACATAGCTTTGGTGCCTCTGGCGTTATAATATCTCCAAGCTCTAGCACCATCAATCAAGAAACCCTTGGCCTGAAGGCAAGTAGTGGCATTCCCCACATGCAGCTGGTCGTAGCCAAATTGCCGAGCGAATCGACTTGGCAAATACGGTTCCAAAAAACACCCTTCCTCATATCGATATACTAGGTGAGACGGCCGGATTGTCTTCAACAATGCAAAATTAGCCAGAGACAGATGGAAAGATACCATTTCTAAATCCATAATTTATGGGGGAAGATTCTCATATCCTGGACGAGGAGGGACACATTGAAATCTCCATCTAGATCCCTAGTTCAAAGCTCTTCTGCATTCTGAAAGTGCGTTTATATTCCGTCGAGCATTGGAATAATGCCTGATAAAGTTGCCTCGAACTTTACCCATATCAGGGTCCATCAAGCTAAGATGGTGTAGTAATAACCACCCAAACAAATAAGTATAAGGCATTTCGGTGCAGGGAAAATCCAACCGAGCAGCCTTATCGTGCAGCATAGTGTCAACAAAGGAACGCAGTCTTGCGTTCAGGCGATGAGTCATCGCAAAAAAAATATCCATCTTGTGGCCAAATACTAGACGTATAGCAACAAATAGTACGCCTCGACAAAATCTATCTACTGTACTGGCTCCGGGAACTACAAACTGTCGCAGCCACAAAGAAAGAAAACTTGCTAACTAGGCTTCTTTTGACATGAGTCTATAACCCTGCCTGAGATAACTCTCAATAGTAGCACCAGCCTTAAATGGATGCCAGTCCATATCCAAGATGTTATCGGTATGCTTGGACTTTTCTATCAATTTTTCTATATCGCTACGGCTAAGCGGTTTGAAGAAGCAAGGATCGCAAGCCTGACTCTCGACTATCTTGTCTTCAAAGGTATGGCCTAAAAACAAATACGGCAGCCACTTAGTTGTATAACAAGTCCCTATGGAAGTGATTTTGTAATAAAGGGGGCATACCTTATAATGGCACAGAAGCTCCTCAAATACAGCCACCATCTGAGGGTTCTCTGTAGACAGAATATCCAGTTCCTCATTAGTGGGCACATATTCTTCATATGGGTTGTTACCCATTGGAAGATGTGAGAGATATTTAATCTCATGAAGTGCAAAACCAATTTCCCCGTGAGGGGTCATGAAGGTATCAGTTACATCATTGTATCTTTCAATTAGAGCCAAGAACGTATGAGCATTTGGACGAAAGCCGTAAATAATGGTCCAGATGGTCTCATAAAGTTCTAGTTCCAGGAGTTTGTCCTTGAACTAATCCAGAATCCAAATCACTAAGCTGCTCCAATGTTTCATGTCAGGGTTCACTAGGCCTGTCAAACGCATGGCTTGATCTGGGTATCTTCCTTCAGCTTTAGCAAATATGTTCGAGAAGATGGGTACCATGACAGGAAGAAGCATCGATGAATCTTCCGGAAGTATACAGCTCGGCTTCAAACCCGTCAGATGGGAGTTTTACCTGTCTGAAGTACTGTAAAATAGGTCCTTGCTCTGTGGACATAATCTGTAACATATTTTCTCGACTCTGGCTTGCTGAATCAGAGTCATGTCTCATACCATCCGTTGAGGGTAACTGGATAATTCATATCGGGACAAGGACATGTGTCTCGACATCTCAGTGAGATACATAATTGTGTTCCCATATTGATAAATCCTTTCTTCTTTCTTGGTCTTTGGCTGAGATATCTTCTTGACAGCATCTCCAAAGAAGAAGTTCGATTTCTTATGAACCACATTGTCTACACTCTCCAAAGGTCTACCGTTCATCAGACATAATAAAGTGTTACTTTCTTGAGCAGTGACTATGGCCTTTCTTGATTCAAGTGCATCGTATTGTGGATATGAGACATGCGATAAGTCTTCTTTATATTCTGGTACATTGAAAGCAGAAGCAAATTTCTCGGCATCAGGGTCTTCTTTAAGGTCGACTACAAAAAAAAAAGAACAAACAAAAGTTAGTCTCAAAAAGAGCTTAATTCTATAAAGCAGAATACACAAAATCATAGGTTATACGACATCCGTGTTGCGCGAGATCCGTGTTGTGCGACATCTGTGTTGCGTAGTATCTGCGTTGCGTGACATCTGTATTGTGCGTGATTTCAAGTTGCACCACTTGGACATACACATTCGCACAAAATCAGAAAGATAAATTTGAAACTCGTGCAACACAGTTCATAAAAACGAACGGTGTGTGGATCGCAACCAAACTCTAAACAGAGAAAGCACAAGTTGTGAAGTGCGCCTACACTCTAAAAAGAGGTGGTACACGTTGTGAAACGTGGGAATCGACCAAAACCATAAAAAGAGTTAGTCGATCCAGCCGACGTTCGGTCCATTCTCGAAGAATCACCTTCAAATTCAAGGTTGGCTTTCTCAGTTCTTGATGATGGTGTCGCGTGTTGAGGCGCTATCATTGGTGGTGCACGAGACGAAGGCCCACCAATAGCCTTTCCCTTAATGACGACAAACTTCTTTGGGGCAATTGACAATCGTCGGAGGAGCTTCGAGAGTTGGAAAGAAGAAGGTGAAAGAGTTTAAGATAATTAACTTTCGATAAAAAGTTAAAAATTCTCTTTAGACAGCTATTTATGGCCTAAAGAGTCTTTTCGAAACTGTTGTGCAACTGGCGCTTAAAATTCAGAATCTGTTGAACATTTGACTGGCACAACCTGTGTTAAGTTCTTCTAGTTCAAAGTATTTCAAAATTTTAAATTCTTTCAAATTTGAAGGAGGTCTTGTAGAAGTTAAAGATCAAGGGGCGCCACTCATTAAAGTGCGCCATCATCAAGTGGCACCAGATCATTAGGTTGTGCCAGTCTCAGGTTGTGCCAAAGCCAGAGTGTGCGACACCACGTAGCAAGCCTCCTCGAAAAGCTGAAACGGCTATCATCATTACTGACAACACAAAAATCGAAGAAAATCCATTTGAATCTCGTACAATGCGACGCTCGAGAAGATTTTATCAGCATATAATTAATGCTGACAGCTGGCCCACGCAAGTCGTCAAGTGGCGCACGAATTAATCAATACAGTATAGAAGACCCAGTCAGAGGCACCAGTTGTTGAGTTGTGCCCGCGTGCAACCTGGCTAGTTGGCACAACTTGATCAAATTTTATGTCCAGAAGCAGGATGACGTGGCGCACATGCCACTAATCTTGAAGAACGTGTCCACTATATTGCCCACGACCACGCGTATCTCACTCAAACGATGCCATGCGTCCTCAACAATTGAAGTAATCACTCGTGCAACTGGATAAGAGGCGCGCAACGCGCGCCACTCAGAATAACTACTTAACAGTTATTTCAAGAACTCTATAAATATAGTTTCAAATCAGTCTCCAAACATCATTAAGCATCATAATCTCCTGACAAAGTACTGTTGCATTCTCCAGAGGCTTGTGTCTTCGATATCACATCATCCAAGGGATAAAGTGATCGTCTTCTGATCAGATTTCTACAGTTGTACTTCCCCAAAAATTAATTGTACTCTTGTACTCTTTTCTAAGTTTGTAATAAAACTTTTGTTTTTACAAACAAGCTCTGATACCAATTGAAGTAGCGTATAGGAAACTCTAGAGGAGGATGAATAGAGTTTGTGTCTGTAATGACCAATTAAAAATAACTATATGCTAAGTCCAGAAAATAACTACTAAAAGAATATATAATCAGAGAGTAATAATGCAGAAAGTAAAAGAATTTAGAAGAATAAACGCAAACATAACGATATATCCTGGTTTCCCTCGTGGAAGACTAGTCCAGACCCGAGAACTCTTGCTTAGAGTTAAAATCCACTATTTATGAAATAGGGTACATACGTGCCTTTAGTCCGAAGAGCACGCCAACTTCTTACAGACACGAGCCTTTGAAGCGCTCGACTACTTTAACTTCGCAGATACGAAACATGAATTTTCTAAGTGACTTATTTTCAACTCTTGCACAGAACTTCTAGATGAATCTCACTTAGCATCTTGGGGTTAGGAAGTTTTGTGGCTAGGGGATTTGGAAGAGTAAGGCTTAGAGTATATAAGGCTTGGAATATTGAACGCTTGAGAGTAAGAGATGATTTGAAATGAGAGGAATCAAACGCTATTTATAATAGGTAGGGGAGGTAGAGTTCGGCCAGAGTTTTGTCCCAAATATTCAAAAATTCGAACGTTGGACAGCTCACAATAAGGTGGTCCTGAAAATAAGGTTACTGATTTTAAGGAGGCCGAGTTCGGCCCGAGTTCAGTTTGGTATGCCTCAGACTAGAAGCCTTATATGGGTGAGGGTGGTTTGGTTTGATTCAGGAATTGGTTTGTTTGTATAATAGGGCTTGGTGAAATATGTCTTATGGTTGAGATGGAATAGTGCAACTCAACGTATATATTTTTTCTAGACTCAATAAATCAAAAATTACAGACTGAGAACAGATTATATTTGCAGTACAACAGCTTGTAGACGACGTTTGTCTTGAACTTGATGTATCATAACTGGTGTTCTGTCTTGCACTTGATGTATCGTATTGGATCATATCATATATCAGTTGTTAATTATCTAAATAAGGTTGATTGTGATCTAGTTTTGGTGAACAGAAGGCACCCGAAGTCGATCGAACTTGTGCTGAATTTGTCACAGCAGGTACGCTATTTTGCATCTAGGGTTTTATGTACTTTTTGACATCACTTTTCGTGAAACCAAAACTAATAAAAAGATCTTTGTGTCTATATTTTCATGACAATTGGCCATCCACACAGTTCCAAACAGCTTGTTCGGGGTGTCCGTTCTACGAAAAAATGTCTAGAATAGACCAGTTCAGTTGTATGCAAGTTTTCGGCCACTTTTGGACCACTTGGACCACTTTTGTCCGTCCTAAGCTTTCCAAAGCAAACACATTTGCAGCATTTTGATTTTTTTACTATTTATTAAAAATCTAGACATTTCGTCGTAATGTTGGAACACTGAAAACTCATATATTCTGTGTCATATGCTTCAAAACTTTATGAAACTTGTCCAAAATAAATTTTGTGCATGTTTTGATAAGAATTTTTTTTACATATTTTATATTATTTTTTTAGAATTAATATTTATAGAAAATTTGTCGTCTCAGAAGCCAAAC
The DNA here is from genome assembly GCA_029216955.1 of Iris pallida. Classification (NCBI taxonomy): domain Eukaryota; kingdom Viridiplantae; phylum Streptophyta; class Magnoliopsida; order Asparagales; family Iridaceae; genus Iris; species Iris pallida. The sequence goes on from JANAVB010033814.1 coordinate 6,918,100, forward strand.
TATGGAACAAGTCTAAGTATATTGATGTAGAATTAATACGAGACTTGTATACATCTTTTTATATGAATAAAATATATTAACTATTATTATAGAATATTTATAGTTATTTTTTTAGAATTAAATAAGATAGTTATATGTTATTAAAATATTACTTTATCATATTGATTTAATACTATATATGCTAAATTGATATGGTAGTTTGATACTAATTTTCTTATAAATAATGTATTCTAAATTTTATTATAAATATTTTAGTATATTTTTACAGAAATAAATATTATATTCTTACTTATAAAAATATTATTATATTATATTAATTTAATACCATATATGATGGATTGGGTCATATATATAGTAAGTGATAGTTCTGTAGATTATGTCTAGTAGGGACTATTAAGTCTAAAAATAGTATGTGTTAAGGCAAAGATATATCATTGATAGATAGAATTATTTATTCCAGGAGTGCATGACGGGCGTAGCAAGGATCTTTGAGCCAGACCATCATATTCGCAATTGAAATTTGCAGGCAAGTATACCTTGCCAACTTGTACAATAGTTATTATATGCATGTTCTCTAATTTTCTGTAGTTCAATTTCATCATATTGTTATATTAATATTGCTTATTACTTTCTTTTTTTAACGTGCATGTAGTTTTGTTAATGTTTCTACATTACTTGTCATATTTCCTTTTCTTGCTTATGTGAGTGCCTCGTGATAGGATAGCTTAATCCTATGACATGTTCCTTGACATTGACTTGATTATGTTTTCTGTATCATTTGGACTTGAACTACCTGAGATGACTTGATTGACTTGACTCGTAGTTCTAGGCGAGGATCACTCTCGATCGCTAGCAACCACAGGGATGCGATAGAGACTTACTATATGTTGTTAGCAACCACCGGGTTGCAATCTATAGGGCCGTTAGCTCCCACAGGGTTGCGGTTTACCATGATTCTACTTATAGTCACGTTTATTAGCACAATTCTCGAAGGTATGCCATTTCTTCCATGTTTCGTTCTTGGACTGTGTCTGTAAGCCACCAGGATTTTTATAGTTATTTTATTTATTTATTTTTATTATTTTGTTTAATATAGTTATTAATATATATATATATTCTCCCACTTTTATTCATGATCATAAAATGTACTCTTCCGTAGCTTTGATTTTAGGAGCAAAGAAATGCCAAACTCTACAAACTTTCTTCATGTGTTTTGAGCTAGACAAGTTTATCTTCGATTTTGTATATCATGTCCCACTCAAATATGTCTTCTTGTATTCTATTTGCTTCGCACAAATTCGGGGACAATTTAGGCCAAGAAGTTATCTACCATAAGACTTGTCGTAACTTCCAACTTAAATTTCGGACTCGACATTGATCCAACCTATGCGACCCAATATATAATTTCGACTACTTGGAGACTACTACACGCATGCCTAGGGTGTCCCACTCAATCGAGGACCCATGTGCTATTTAAATTCAATTGGCACATAAGACCCCTTATGTAACTTTTAAAGGCTATTTTCAATTCGGATAATTTTTATCGAGCCTAAACTTGTCCAACAACTGGTAGTAGACTTGTTACGTTCATCTCCATATAGAGAGGCCCTCCAAAATATTTAATTCAGATGTATGAAGTATTTATTTGGGTCAAAACCAAATAGGAAAATTCTACAAATTTAATTTCATATATCATAGAAACTTGTTTATTCTTGTGCAAATCCCACTTGTATATAGACTCCAAAACCCATCAAATTCAACCCTACCCACACTAGAACAGCCTATGGCCAACCTCCCCTAGCAACCCTATATATATAACATACAAACCTAGCCAAAAACCATCTCCACAAACCCTAAAATCCAGCCCCTTCATTGTCGAACTGCTGTTGCTGCTGCCATCTCTTCTTCTTCCTGCTATTCGCACCATTACCGACCACCTCCTGCCCAAGCACCTCATCCTGATATGACCAAGATCCCCCTCCAACATTCCAAGGTCGACAATCATCGAAAATAACTCCTACAGTCCGCAACAGCTGCTCAAAGTAGATCCAACCTTGCTATCCGAAAACACAACAAGTATGTCCATCTTGCAATTGTGTTTTCTCTATTTCTAGACATCAAAACTTCATGGGACAAAAAATTCTGGATTTCCCTATGTGTCTACTATATTAAAATAAAATTTGATGTCGAAATTCTTTCTGAATCTTTTGGGGCACATGTTTTACCAAAGTGTGTCCAAAATTGACATTGTTCATTGCGTGATAGTTTGAACTGTATAATATTACTTTTACCATTGATATCATATATAAAAATTATATTATTTTGATTACCTGCAATTTTGTTCCATGATTTTTTTATAATTTTGTTGTTTTAATGCTTGAATCATTCGATCTTTGAAGGGTAAAATTCTGTCATAAAATAAACTATCAATATTACTATCTTGTGAGTCACAAATAATTTTGTGTGCATCCAATGCTCCATATTATCGACCATCGAATCATGATCATGAATATTTGATAACTTAAATAATTGTTTATCATTTACTCAAAATATTAAAGTTAGTTTATTTATGGATAAATAATTTCTAATATCGTTGATTTATCAATATGGATATTAGTTTGATCACGAATTGACTTCTAAATAGTTTTTAAGCAATAATAATTATATAAAAAGTATTTCCAGAATATTAAAGATTTATTTTGGAATTAATTTTGAATATTTTATATATCTATTTTGTGGAGTTTTGTTAGTCTTAGGAAGTAGGGGTGAGCAATTTGCGGTTTTACAATCGAAAACGATCCGACCCGACCCGTTTTAGCAGTTTGGGTCGGGTTTGAAATATTCGAGTCGGTAGTCGATTTTGGAATTTTATAGAAGTGGTTGTCGGTTTGGTTGACGGGTTTAGGGGTCGGTTCCCGACCCGAACCGACAACTGAAAATATATGACTTTACCAATCCCTCGGTTTATTGCTCTTATTCACTGCCCTAACTATTTAAACCAAAAAGTCCCTAAGATATCTCTCTCTCCTCATTTTTTTTTATTTTGGCCGTCTCTTTGCTTCTTCTCTTCTCCTCTTTTAATTTCATCTGAGAACCGCAGTAGCTCTTCCTCTCTCAAAGCAACGAAGACACGATCTCGAGTCTCTTAACTTGTTTGCACTTGCTCTGTGGCTCTGCTACTCTCGATCTCGAGTCTTTTTTCCTCCGAGAAGAGAAGTGAGAAACCCTAACATAGTCTCTCTCGATCTCGATATCTAACCTAGATCTGTCAAGATCTAACATATATCTGTCGAGATCTAACCTAGATCTCTCAAAGTGGACAGTTCCGTACTAGGAATCCTTTGTTCTGGTAAGAAATTACCTAAATCTCTCAATTTTATTTTTTCTACAAATATTATTTTATTTTATTTTATTTTTTTCTAATTAATTTTGGTTATTCGTGCATGAATCATGGAAGGAGAGCAATCTTTAGTCTGAAGATTCGAGTTACTTAGCCATGGCCCCTTGCTGTATTGTCTCAAAATTTTGAATCTTGTTCTCACTCACTCACTATAAGTAGCCCTAGCCCAGTACTTTCACTGTTGTCTCGATTCTGGATTTGTTGGTGCAGGATTTGTTAATAGGTTTTGGTGGAAACTACGGAAATGTTGATCCCAACTATTGTGAAAATCATAATTTTGCTGGTTATGGGATGAATATTGTATGACCTATTTTTCTTTTGCCAACAGTTTTGCATTATTGATATGCCTATGTCGAGTAACTTATGATGCCAGGAAATTATAACATTTTTGGGTCTTGAAAAATTCTGGCTTTCAATTTATGGAACTTTATTATGCTAAGATATTATGACATGTGAACTTTGCTTTCACCGACTGTTAATCAAAATTTAATGTTGGAGTTGTTGCTTTTTGTTAACTTGCATGTATCCATATATTTTGCAGTAAGGAATACAGATAATTTATGTCGGAGCACATTGGTCTATGGGAAAGAGAATAATTTGTTAGAGCATCTCCAACCCTATTGTCTTGTTTTATGTTGTGAATCCTATGTGGCATGAGGCACAAGACAATGTCTTGTCTAGGTGGCAAGATTATATTCACAAATGACAATGAGTTTAAAAAGTCATCTCCAATGCAAAAGTATTGAGAAGACAATACAAATAATTTTTTACAACTTCCAAGACAACTTTTACTCTTCTACTTCTTTTTATAAATATTTTTATTCACAAATGATGATGTGGACATAAAGACATTGTGAAGTGCATTGTCTAGATCTAGACAACCAACTTCACATTGTCTTTGCCATGTCATTGCCATGTCAACTCCACACTTTATTTCACATTTGCATTGGAGAAGTACTTTTGGAAAAAAATGGTTGTCATTCCTATGTGGCAACCATTTTTTTCAAACTCACAATAGGGTTGGAGATGCTCTTATGCAGTTTCTTAACATCTTTACTAGGAGGAAATTTGCACAACTATATTTTGCATGTTATGCTCCAACATCGAGAGATTTATGGAGACCATTTACTTTGCAAGTATCCATAATTACTTTGCATGTTATGCTTGTTGATCTATGGAGACAACATTTACTTTGCATGTTATGCTTAGACTGAAGCACACTCCAATTTTTTTGTGCCCTTTACTTTTCATGCTATGCTTGGACTGATATTTGGCTCTTTCCTTGCTAGTAGTTAATGGCGAGGCATTCATTGCAGCCAGTGGGAGGCATTTGTTACAGTCAATGCCAACATTCGTTGTAGCCAGTAGGAGGCATCTGTTGCAGTCAATGGCGAGGCATTCGTTGCAGTCAATGGCGAGGCATATTTTGTCATATAATATGATTTTATATTTCTTTTGATATTATAAAATGTTACTAATTTATTTTTAATAAGAATTGGCGATGATGATATGGCATACAGTACAGCCAATGGCGAGGCATATATTGCAGCCATTAGCGAGACATAGACTGTATCATTAATGATTCTCAAAGAGCCATTCTGAGCCTTTGTTATCCCTCTTCGTGATTGTATATAATACAGATTTGAGTCTTAATCATGCCAAAGTTTGGTGGTATTTAATACTTGGGCAACTAGTTTTGGTCTCTATGTGCAATATATAGAACTTTGATTTTTTTACTTTTGAATCTTATCTGATGTAATTATGCAAAAGTTTGGATTTTGGATCTTATCTGGCTTGTATAGTTAGACTCTTTGTAGTCTTGACTCTGGACTGTTGTTTTAATTTTGATAGCTATTGTTTAATTTATTTATAGCTGCTGAAGCTTGGCTTGTTAATGGCTTATAAATTCTAAATTTTGATATCTGAAGGAACGAAAACATTATTTGTATTTGTAATGCAGAAACTTTGGCTTATAATGGCCTATAAATTGTAATGTATTGTCTGGATCAGTTAAAATTTAATTATTTTAGTTCAGACCGGGCCCATGTAAGCCTATTTTAAAGTTATTTAAGTACAAGCTGGCCACATGACCATTAAATCTTTTTAAATGCTAAAAACAAATAGCAGATCCGGCCCACTAGCCTATCAAATTGGCCCACATAAATTGAATCGACCGAGAACCGAACCGTTTTAATTAGGTTCGGTTTTGGTCGGTTTTATTAGAACGGTTCGGTTTTGAAAATAATGGTTTATAGTTCTTTCGGTTTTAATATAAATGGTTTGGTTCAAACCGAACCGAACCGTTGCTCACCCCTATTAGGAAGTATATTATGACTAGTATGTATTATGACTAGTTGATAGTTAATTAATCCTATGTACTATATATATATATATATATATATATATATATATATATATATATATATATATAAATATATATATATATATATATATATATATATTACTTATGCTCAACCAGCGGTCGTTGTAAGGAGTTACCGACCAACCCTCAGAGACCTTCGTAGTCTGGGTTTTATGGTGAGGGCTTGGTGGTCCCCCGGCCCTCACACCGTCTGAGCTACAGCCTCGGGGATTACCCATCCTTTCTTTACCCCTTTCTTTTTGTGTCCTCCGGGTTAGCCCAGGCTGGCCTTCGGTTTTGCGACGTCGGTTTTCTTCCGACGCATGCTGTTAGTGTTTCTTTGTCCTTTTCGTCTTGGCGACCTCCTGTCGTATAAGATTTTGTAGGCGGTTCGGCTATCTCCCGGCGCCAACTTTCGCCTATTTATAAATTCTCTCGTTGTTAATATATATATATATATATATATATATTAATGATAGAAATAATGTTAGTATGGTTATTAATGCTAGCTATATATATTTATAGGAGTTCGTGAGACCGACACTACAGAAGTTAGAGCCGGATCCATAATCTACACTCTCACGGCGATTTCAGGCAAGATACCGTGCCACTGTGATCTTATTTCATTTTCTGCTATACATGGACATGTTATTGTGTGTTTAGATTAGATGTGTTAGGAGAGCATCCAAGTGTGACGTGGGTGTCATCGATGACGTATAGTGGGTGTGTGTGTGTGACCTAGCGTGCTAATAGACTTCCTCGTATTGAAGTTGTTTTTTAATAACTTCTATGACTGGTCACGTATCATTACACGACACTATGAGTGAGATACATTGTGTTGGCATGAGCTTATGCATTCAGCTAGCTACTAGTACGAATGGTTCGTGTGTCGGTTCATATAGAGTTAGTGTGAGTCTAACCAGTGACTTGCATTGAGATAAGTATTGTTCGAGTCATGGATATGACTGGTACAAGACATGGGCGGGAAAGGCTATTAGTAGACTTATGAGATAGCCACCTTTAGCCTCATAGTTCCCCGTATGGGTTCATAGTTTTTCGGTTATGGGTGTATTGCTAGAGGATATATTCGGCAGCGGCCGCTGACCTTACGTCAAAAAATGATCGGGTGCTATGCTAGTGTATACATAAGCCTCTAGCGAATAATATATTTTATTTCTTCACCTACTCATACGTACCAAAGTCATCTTCAAGTACATTACCCATAGATGGATAGTTTACCTTGTCAGTTATATTCATGTTCATGTATATTACTTTTACTGTTCATATTGTGGCTAGTTGTTGTATCTTATTACGTCCCTCTAAGGAACTGGTGATCTCTCAAGGTCGTTGCTGAGCTTATAGTATAGACAGGTGGATGGTATAATTTTGGCTGCAGGGTTCAGGTATTACTTGTAGTGTTAGTTTATCATTTTTGCGTGCTTTTTATTTCCTTTCCTATTATATCTTGCTCATTTAGCCTAGTTTTAGTAGACCACTATCATTCTTCGGGTCCATTCCAAACATATATATTGATGGGCTATAGACCATGACATATATTGTTTGTTCTTGATTTTGTTCATTATTGTGGCTTGAGACATAGTTGAGATATAGATTAGTTAGCATATGATAGTTTACTTTTACAGCGTACTACGATTAGGATAAGTCCAGTAAATTGGGAATACTTATTCTAGCCGTACATCTGGCATGCTCATGTCTAGGGTTCCTATATATTTTGGAACTGGGGCATGACAGTGTTAGTGTCACTCCCCGTTCCTGATGTACGTATTTTCCTAAATGGGTCCTGAATAAGCCATATGGTATTTGTAGGATGAGCACCTGTACCCTATATTTATACCTGATCATAGCATGGAACAGTATCTCGTCGCGGAGTAGTGTGCCACCCCTTGTCCTCATATGGTCATAGGTGTGGTTCACTGCCTCGATGATGAAATAACTAGACCGTGTTGTGAACCAGATTATTTTATAATGTAGCATGACATGTAGAATAGATTAATATGGTTAGGGTTACGATTTAGTGAAGCCACCCCACCTCCATATAAATAATATCAATTATCTTCTATTCTCTCTTCTTATTTACTCTCATTAATTCCTTCCAACCAACCCATAGACAAGTACATCTTGCACTAATGGAGAGACTACTTTCCATTTTGTTTTCTTTGATTTTTAAAATATTTTATTAGTCTATATTGTGTATCTAAATCCTCTCTATATGTTTAGTTCTTAAAGTTTTTGGATTTGATGGCTAGTTTAATGTAGATCTAAGTTTGAATGTTACGATTTTTTAGAGCTTTTGGTGGAAATGATGCCTTAAAGTGCTTATTTTTAAATAATAGTTGTCCTATGTGGTAGAGAATTTGATTTTATGCAGTTTTGGCTTTTATTTCGTCAGATTTCGAGTCCTAGAACACAAGTTATGGCTATTGGGAGTTTTCATAACTTCTATGGTAGACTTGTTGTTTGGGACGACGACCCTCCATACGCGCAGTCGGTCATGCGGTAGAAATGCCAAGTGATCATGAAAACTTGCCGCATGAACCCTGTCAGCATGTAGAAAGCGCATGCTTGATTCTTATGCGTTTATGGACATCTCGTGTAGTGCCCCGACCCGCTCGATGTATCATGATGGCTGGCTAGCTCGATGATGCCTTGTTGGACTTGGGATTATGCGAAGGATCACTCAGAAGGCTATGCGATCGTGGCGGGATCGTCTTATAAACGTGAGTAGTGTTGAACCCTTCAAAGATCATTTAGTTTCACGCTTATTTAAAAGGATTAGTATGCTATATTACTTGTTGATTTGCTAAATAACGTCTTGCGTACGATCCAGAAAGATAATAAAAGATAATTAATCATGTGACCCAAAAAATGTTGCAAATCATTTTATGGATTGTGTACTTCGAATCATTTCAATGAATTGTATGCTTGTGTGCTTTTGCAATAAAATACATGACAGGTGAAGGAAAAGTCCAAATTACTTTGGTGGTGAGTATATCGAGCCTCAGCTCGATGAATAGATGATAACACAAATAATAAGACCCAAGAACTGTGCAGTAAGTATGCTTGAATATGATAAAGAGAATGTTTGGTATCAAAGATGTAGGAAGAGATTGAGTAATAACATTCTATTATCCGATGCCGATGTAGAATGTTGATTATACTAAGACCCTGGATTTGGCATATGGTAATGCAACCGTTAGCTCAAGGCATATAAGGCAATAAGAATGAGAATGGTGGCTTATTTGAGAATGGTGGCTTATTTACTTAGTTTTCCTTATCGTGTATTATATGTTTTCTTTATTGATAAGTTGCGTATATTTGCATGGTCATGGATAACTTGTCGACAAGGAGGTTACTCGAACGATATTTTGATGCCTCAAAAACCGATTCGTCCTAGGAAAACCTCGTGTTAAAGTAGTATCACAGTGCTAATGTAGTAGCACGGTGATTCGGGACCTTTAGTGGGGTTAGCTACCCATATTGTAAGGGGCACCATTATACCAGTAAGACGGTACAAGATGGCGTGTCGCTAGTGATCTTCATATAGATAGGTTAAGTGCTAATAATGTCTTATACAGGCAGAGTAAGTTATTACTCAATTACAGGAAAGGATGTCTGCTGTTGGTAAGAATCACCTGAACGGTGACAACTATGATAAATAAGATATTGTTCCTAACAATGTCTTATACAAGCAGAGTAAGTATTATAAATGTACAGAGATGGCTACACGACCGTGGGTATGAATCACCAAAGGGTGATAAAGTATATGCTTTATATTATGTTGGCTATATATATAAGATGCATGCTTTACTTATGTCGGATATTGTCACGACCCGCACCCTAGAGTAAGGGCACGAGACGTGAATACGTCCAGCCTACGCCGCAGTATCGGCAGTAGAACGCTGTCCTAGGTCACATCATCTAGCAGTATATATCTAAACAGTTTACACTCCCCGAATGGGGGTGACATAGCAATAATAAACTCAATCACAACTAAGGAAGAGATAGCACGATATGAACAGAACTCAAGGAAATGAAATAGATAAAACAGGAGTCTAAGATAATCCCAGCAATACAAGGTCTCAGATAAAAGAATATATACAACTGATCTTCCAATAAAGAGTCTAACTAGAACATGATCCAACTACATAAAGATAATAGCCTAACTATCTAGTCTAGGCAGTCGGGGGAAGGTCCTCAGCTACTGCTGGATCCTCCTGAGGGTCCAGCTTACAGGTGTCATCTAGGGCTGCCCTGTAGTAGATGTCCAGGCAAGCCTCCTCCTCGTCCTCTGTAATATTTTCAACAGGCCCAGTCAGGACAGGAGCGAGCACAGTATATCTCAACAGATCATACCAAGTTAGAAAGTAAAAACATGCAGTAAAGTAAGATACGAGTACTGAAGAAATGCGGTATATAAACAGGAAGAGAACTGTAATGTAAATATCTACTAAACATAGAGAACTAGCCGTGACTAGTGAGTCAGAGTACAATATGGACATGTAAATGGCATAGAAGATTCTGATAAGACACTAAGGATGAGATTCTGATAAGAAACTACTGGTGTATTATTCACATGCCCAATTCTACTCCCCCGTACCCCAATTAATACACAAGGATCTATACAGGTTATGTTATTGTACAAGATATCACATGGGGGCCCATATAGGGTGCACGTGATAGTATACATGGTGGCTCCGTGAACCTGAGAGTACAAAGTTCACCGGAGTGCACATGTAAATGAAAGCATAGGAGTACACGATGTAAGTGAAACGCACAAGCACAATGTACCCGATGCTCCCGAGGGGGATAACATCGCATGTAAAGATCCATATAGTACCAATCCGTATGACCAACATGACAGTACAAGTAAAGTAATCTACTGCAGGTAATAATTCTAAGCAGGATATGAAATGATCAGAGAATGTACTCGCCTGTATCTGAGTGCCCGATATGAATCATACTGTCCAAGGAGTGGTGTCTGGCTCCTAATCAGAACAGCACAAGTCACAACAAGTCCAGAATAGCAAAATAGAGTCCTACTATGCATTCTACATAATTATAAGTCAGCCTAGGCCAAAGTCAACTCTTGGTCAACTTTGGTCAACCCTTGTCACCCTTATTTCCTGTATTTCCAGTATTTCGTATTTATACTCGTATCTGGATTTTGGCATGTATTTTTATTTTTTTCTCAAGCTTGTGGGATTTCGGTATTTCTCGTATTTTGGGTTTTCTCATGGCTCGGTTTTATTTGGGTTGGTTCGGTTTGGTTTGGTTTATGTAATGGAGCACCTAAACCTATGCTACCCCTCATCCCCACCACAACTCCCCCTCTTTATATCCCCACCTACCACTCTCTCTCTTCATTACCACCACCATTAATTTCCTTCTTCTTCTTCTCCTTCCTCCACAACTCTCCCAACCCTAGGCAAGTGCATCTTGCCACTACATGAGAACCCACTTTTCCTTGTCCATTTGATAGATTAGGACATGGTGATCAACATTAGAACTTAGGTTTTTGTGATTTGGAGCCTCCATTGTTGTAGATCTAAGTTATATCTATTTTTGGATTTTGTATGGTTTGAGCTACTTAAGTTGGATTTTATGGGTTTTTGATGTTTCCATGTGGAAGAGCATTCAATTACACCCTGGTTAGAACTTTAGAAATCTGGATTTGGAGTTCGGATGGCCAAGTTATGAGGTTTTGAAGTTTTGGAGCCATTGGAGCTTCTTCTCAGCCATGGAGAAGGAGACCCAGACCCTGCGTGCGTGTTTTTACGCGTACGCAGCTCTCTGCTTGCGTGCTTTTGCACGTACGCAGCTCCCTCAGCGTGCGTGACTTTTCACGCAGCTGCTCCTTGTAGCGTGCGTGACTTTCACGTACACTGCTCCCTTGAGCATGCGTGACTTTTCACGTAGCTGCTCCCTTGAGCGTGCGTGACTTTTCACGCAGCTACTCCCTTGAGCGTTCGTAACTTTCACGCAGCTGCTCCCTGTAGCGTGCGTGACTTTCACGTACACTGCTCTCTCAGCGTGCGTGACTTTTCGTACGCTGCTCCCCTGACCCCTTGCTTAACCCATTGGCTCTTCTCTAACCCTGTATATTGTTATTTTATTAGATATTTTACGCCCGTTTTATATCCTTACGCCTTTTGTCATGAACTTGATTTTACTTAATATGTTTGGAATGACTATTGTACATGGCATGGTATGACAAGGAACTAGCATAACACGACAGTGACCCGTGGTGGTGCACTCCTGACATGACCAACCTGACATGATAGTGGCCCGTCATGGCGCACTCCTGACAAGTACCCTGACATGATTTATCTTGATAATTTAACTTGACCTGTCTTGACACCGTGGGTGGTTCTTCTTGCTTGCTTGTTAAATCCACTTGTCCTGTCTTGCATCATGTCTAGGATGGGACTCCTGAGTACCACGGTCAGGAGCACCTACTAAAATGGATTAAGGTTAATAACTAGAATAACTCAGTAGTCATGAAGAGATTACACAGCTACAGGCAATCCCGTTACCTGGGCGCTCTTGGGATCTGTAGCCTGCCGTCGAGTAGGGCACATTTCCAGCGCATCGTCGAGTGTTGCACCCTCTAAGTCACCTAAGGGTACATGTGTCTCCTGGACGATGTACCCACCTGAATTCAACCCTAATCTTTCGTCTTGGGTAGCCTGGATGGTCTGCAGGGCTTGTGGCTGTGGAACAATCTCACTGCACCTTGTTAGTAATTAGGCCTGTGATAACCCTAGTTAGTTAAAGTAGTAAGCCGTAGTATCTGCTTGGCCGTGATTGATTGAATGAGGTATAACCAGTTTAGCCATGTCTTGATCCAGTACAAGATTGCTTACTGTCTTGATTTCTTGCATTATTATCTTGTCGATAAATGGTGGGAAACCAAGCTCTGTTCAGATGAAGGGTTACAACCCCGGCCCTTGTTTGGTTTACGGGTTGTAACCTGGCTATCGGAATAGTTCCATAGTTATCTCGTCGTATATCATCCTGACATGTTTTTGTAATTTTAGTTTTAATATTAGATTTTCTGTGCTGATTGCTGGCTTTTGTTTTTATTTTGTGGCCCCCTTGTGGCACTTGCTCTTTCTGGGGTTGACCCAGCTGGTTTTGTGTGGCCAGATTTTGGAGCAGCTCCCGAGGATCTACCAAGCTTCCAGCCCGATGGTGGCGACTAGAAGGAACCCGGGCTATGAGTGGGTTTTCTATTTTGTTTCGCTCACTCTATTGTAAAGTTATTCTTTTGAGGCGTTTAGCCGACGAGCACCTGTTAGCTCGATGCACTTTACTTACTGTCTGCCTACGGGCTGTAAACATGATTAACAAATCCTAGGGTTGATCATGTATGACTTAAACTCTTGCTAGTCCTAACATTTTGTACGACTAGCTTCATGATCAGCTGATATGTAATATTTGGGACGCCTTTTATTGTATATTTAATGATCATACATCTTGTGACCTTACTTACTTGCTTGAGATTGAGACAATAGGCTTGATCTTAAGAGACTGATGGCTTGTAGTAAACCCTCATATCTAGACAGCCGTGACCGTATAGTTGAGATGTATTCTATTTCAATATACGTAGCTGGCTATGTCTGCCCCCGCTCTCCAGTATTCTGGTTCTGGGGCGTGACAACCCTAGAAGTCAAACTAGGTCAACCAAGTCAAACCTGAGTCAAACTAGTCTATACTAGTCTAACCAGTCTATTCTAAGTCTAACAGGACTACACAAGTCTATTCTAGGCTAACACTGACACACAAGCACAACCATAGGCCAAACAAAGTCTAACAACCCTTAATACACCTACACAAAGCTATTTTATCTCTAAAATAATACACAAGTACAATATGTCTATATACTCTAATATAGGAAATCTCACATGCATCCATTGATATAAATTAACAGGAAATCACATATAGATGTGGTTAGCCAAAATAATGATATAGCCTACACAAGTATCCCCATATAATATAACTTAGAATTTATAACCTATAGACTATATGTGTAACCCACACAATATCATATTGACATTACAAATATATATATGCCTATGCATATAGATAGGGGAAAACACAAGGCTAAGTGTCCAATGTGTGAATGTGTGTGTAAAGAGTGACAGGAAGGTAATAAATTTCATGTGTGTGTGTATATAACCAAAGTGCAGGAAATGACAGTGGGTGATGTGGTGTGTGTATCCCAGTGTTCACTGGGAAACATTGTAGGATAAATAAATCAGTGAAGAGTGTGTACAGCAGGAATTAAAGTGTGTGTGGTGGTAGAGCAATGTGCAGGAAATAGAATAAAGAGAGAGAGGAACATGTGTGTGATCAGTGAGGTGCAACACAGTGTCATGAGTGTGTGTGCAAAGTTTGTGTGTGTGTGGCTGTGACAGGTTATGAAGCAAAACTGAAATGTGGGTAGTAAGGTGAGAGTGTACAGGGAAAAGCAACCAGTGCAGCAAACACACAGGAATAAGGAAAGGAAATTAACTCATGCTCCCACCCTCAATCTCAGGTTTAGAATTTAATGACCCAGCCTACAAACTCATCAAAACAGTGAATAGCAAGGCAACACATAACAGTGAATGGGAAACAAAACAGTGTACAGGAATTCATAATATGCAGGAATTAACAGTGTAAGTAAACTGTGATGAGGACAGTGGGAAATAGGAAGGAAAGGAAATTAATTCATGTATCAAGACAGTTGATGAAAACTGAAACCCGGTTTCAGTCCCCATATCCCAACCCCATTTCGAAAACAAGAAAGACACCAATCTCATGTTTCTAATTTCAGTTTTAACACCATATATTGGAACTGGACTGAAGGCTATAGGTTAACAATTATCAAAGTCATCCCAATGCCAACATTTCGATTCACAACCAACCCATTTCAACTGTAAGAACCAAACTAACTGGTATCAAGACATGTAGGAATTATTAGGAATGGTTATCCAACAGTGTAACATTAGACTACCAGGTCCCATAACATAACAGTTAGGAAACATAGGATTCTATTGGCAGTTAGCTAATTGAATCTATCATTGGCCCAAAATTAATTTACACAACTAACAGTCCTAATTCAATGGTAAAGATTAAGCTAACAATTATATTGATATGTGGGGATGAAAATTTGATTGAACAAACATAGCAAAACTGGAAGTTCATTGATTTGAACACAACAGTAACTGTGTCAAATCGAGTATCTGGAAAAAACAGTTTGTTTGCCAAAACGAATCCAATAATCCACAAAAACCTAACTAAAACATGTAAACAATATACATACACTATATACTATATATTAGGATCTAATTTACAAGTTAAAACAAGAAATTTAACCGTAGGAAATGAATCTACACACAGAGCAAAAACCCAAACACTTTACACGCACAGTCTTCCCCATGCCCACGGGTTTTCGTGTCCGACACGACACCAACCGACACGAGACTTGGGGAGTGTCTTGACAGACACTGCCCCTTGCTCAGTGTCAAATATCAAGTGTCTTCGTGTCCTGTACAGCCCGCACGAGCACACTGGTAGCAGGGGAGCTACTGTGCTCGTGCGCACGCCACGAATCCGCACGTGCACGTGTCGACCTTGACTCGACACGACACAGAAACCTAAGGGCGACACTCGAAACCTATAAGCAAGCCCTAGGACTAGATTCCTATTCAAATACTTTCCTAAACACTGAACGAAGTGTCCTTTGGGACATTTCGTCGAACACTGATAGCAGTCTACTGCTACGTGTCCGATACGGACACGAAACGAATTCGAACCCTAGGTTTAGCCTATCCAACAGTAGGGGTAGGGCTAGGGCCTTCCTAAAATGGATTTAAACAGGAATTTAATGGGGTATTGAGAGTTATACCTATTGATGCACAATGAATGGAAAAGCTTTCAAATGGAAAGAACTCCTCAAGCCTCCAAGTCCCACAAATTGTTTCTTCCTGCAACCAAATTTATTCCAGCAGCAAGAGGATGAATTTTAGGTCCTAATGAAATTGGTTTGAAGGAAAAAGGATTTAAAATGGATTTTTAATGATTTTTGGAAGATGGGACTCACATCTTTCCTTAGAACTTTTGAAAGAACCTTAAAAGAGGCTAGCCCTAAAAACTAGGAGAGATTAAATAGGGGGTCTGACCTAGTGGCCGGCCAAGCTAGGGCTAGGGTTAGGTTGGGCTAGCTAGGGTTGAGTCTTCTATGGTTCAAGTCATAATCATGGCTTATGACTTCACAAGTCATAACTTAGTAAATTTAATTCCAAACTTCCCCAAACTAGTTCTAATGGACTAGAAATTATTAACTTAGGTCATACTAGGGTCCTCAACCATAAACAAGATGTCCTGACCTAGGTTAGCCTATAGGGCAGTCTCATAGTCACATCAGACAACAACCAAAACTAGTACCAAACCAATGTACTAAAATTCACCTAAAAATCACATTAATTATAAATATCAATAATAAACCCCAAATAAAATCCAAAATTTTGAAAATGACCAAAATACCCTCAAGCTAGAAAAGTGGCAGTGACAAATCTACCCTCCTTAAAAGAATTTCGTCCTCGAAATTGAAAGACGAAATGCAACTGATGAGAAGGATAAAAAGTATACCTCAAGGTCTAAAAAGATAAGGGTACCGCTCGCGCATCTCATCCTCCCGCTCCCAGGTAGACTCTCCTGGAGAATGATGCCTCCATGCGACGCATACCAAGGGTATCACCTGGTTCCTCAGAACCTTCTCTCGTCGATCCAGAATCTCCACAGGCTGCTCTGGATAGCTAAGAGAAGGACCCACCTCAATCTCTGAATGATCGAGCACATGGCTAGGGTCAGCCACGTATCGTCTCAACTGTGATACATGGAATACGTTGTGGACCCCCACAAGTGCAGGCGGCAAGTCTAGCCTGTAAGCCACGTCACCGACTCTCCCGCTGATAACGAAAGGGCCGATGAAGCACGGGCTAAGCTTTCCGCCTCCACCAAAACGTATCGTACCACGAGTCGGAGATATCCTCAAGAAAACCTGGTCTCCGACCTAATCACAAGCAAGGTCTCAATTAAAATAAATAACAAACATGATCAAAAATCACAAACAACAACCTAAATCTAATCCTACTCTAATCTGTACCTCAAACTCCAAGGGCCTCCGGTGGCTATCGGCCCAGTGCCGATGTCTGTCCTGCGCCACGCGAAGTCTGTCCCTGATGAGCTTCACCTTCTCGGCCTCATCCACAATTATCTCTGGCCCCAGCAAAGCTCGCTCACCAACATCATCCCAGGATAAGGGTGTACGGCACCTACGCCCGTACAGAGCCTCGAAAGGTGACATCTCGATGCTGGCCTGGAAACTATTATTATAGGCAAACTCCACCAAATGAAGATGATCCTCCTAGAAACCTCCAAAGTCCAGGACGCACGTTCGCAGCATATCCTCAAGGGTCTGAATAGTCCGCTCTGACTGTCCGTCCGTCTGGGGGTGGTATACAGTACTAAACTTGAGCTGAGTGCCCAAGCTGGTCTGCAGACTCCTCCATAAATGGGAAGTAAAATGGCTATCCCGATCTGAGACGATGCTGACCAGAACTCCGTAGATCCTGACTATCTGTCGCATATACATCTCCGCCAGTCTCTCTGTAGACGTACCCACCTTGAATGGCAAGAAGTGGGCCGATTTGGTCAACCTATCCACGATGACCCAAATCGCGTCTTTTCCTCCTGGAGTACGCGGCAATCCTGATACGAAGTCCATCGTGATATGCACCTATTTCCACTCGGGAATGGGCAGCGGCTGCAACAATCCACCGGGCCTCTGCCTCTCTGCCTTGACCTGCTGACAGACCAAGCACCTAGCTACGAAGTGGGACACCTCTCGCTTCATTCCTGACCACCATACATGCTCCCGCAGATCTTGGTATATCTTGTTGGCACCCGGGTGAATAGAGTACTGCGATCTGTGAGCCTCTTGCATAATCTGCTCTCTGAGCTCCCCGCTAGGCACACATAACCTGATACCGTGCCTCAGGGCACCATTCTCTGCAAGTGAAAACTCAGGATCCCCCACTCCTATACTGATCTGCTCTCTGATACTCTGAAAAGCTACATCCTGAAACTGAGCCGCCTTGATCCTGTCCATCAAGTCTGACTGAATCTGCATCCCCCATAGCTGCATCTGCACTCCCAGCACGATCACCTCAATCCCAAGGCTCTCCAAGTCGGCAAGCAAATGCCGATCCATGGTCAAACACATGGCTGTCGGATACCTGCTCAAGGCATCGGCAACCACGTTGGCCTTTCCTGGATGATACTGAAGTACAATGTCGAAGTCCTTCATCAACTCCAACCATCTGTGCTGTCTCATGTTCAACTCCTTCTGAGTGAACATATACTTAAGGCTCTTGTGATCTGTGAAGATCTCCACCCTCTCACCATACAGATAATGCTTCCAGAGCTTCAAAGCAAAAATCACTGCTGCCAGCTCCAGGTCGTAGGTAGGGTAGTTCTTCTCGTGGGGACATAACTGCCTGGAAGCATAGGCAATCACCTTTCCGTGCTGCTGCAACACACAACCCAGCCCCTTTTCTGAAGTATCACTATAAATAGTGAATCCACCTGATCCTGAAGGCAACGTCAGAATCGGAGCTGTCGTCAGCCGCTTCTTCAACTCATCAAAAGCTGCCTGACACTCCTCTGACCAAACATACTCAGTATCCTTCCGGGTCAATCGTGTCAACGGCTCTGCAACCCGGGAGAAATCCTGCACAAATCTCCGGTAATATCCTGCCAGCCCCAGGAAGCTCCTGATCTCTGCAACTGAAGTCGGCGCTGTCCATGCCTCAACTGCTACAATCTTCTTGAGGTCAACTGAGATACCATCTCCAATCACCACATGCCCCAAGAAGTCCACCCGGTCCAAGAAGAACTCACACTTGGAGAGCTTCCCGTAAAGTTGCTCCTTCCTGAGAATCTCCAGCACTATCCTCAAATGCTCCTCGTGCTCCTCCTCAGTCTTGGAATATATCAAGATATCATCAATAAACACTACTACAAACTGATCCAGATACTGATGGAATACCTTGTTCATAAGATTCATAAACACAACGGGTGTATTGGTTAGCCCAAACGGCATAACCAGAAACTCGAACTGTCCATACCGCGTCCTGAAAGCGGTCTTGGGAATATCCTCCCCCTTCACCTTCACCTGGTGATATCCCGACCTCAGATCAATCTTGGAAAATACCCGAGCTCCGCTCAACTGGTCAAATAGATCGTCGATCTGCGACAGTAGGTATTTGTTCTTGATCGTGAGGTTGTTGAGTGCCCTATAGTCAATACACATGTGTACTGACCCATCCTTCTTCGTCACGAACAACACTGGTGCACCCTATGGCGACAAACTCGAGCGGATGAAGCCCTTGTCCTGTAGCTCATCCACCTGCTTCTTCAGCTCCACCAGCTCGCTATTGTTCACCCGATAGACATGCTGAGAGATGGGCTCCGCTCCTGGAACCAAGTCTATCGAGAACTCAATATCCCTGTCTGGTGGCAGTCCCGACAACTCCTCAGGGAAAATATCCATATACTCTGCTATCAAGGGGTGTGGAATCGTCTGCTCCTCGACCGAGACTCCACAGAAGACTCCGCTGTTCTGCTCTGCCTGACATCTGGAGTACTCGAACTCTGGCTCCCCTGGCGCTCTGAACAGAACTCTACCCCCTCTGCAATCAATGCTGGCGTGGTGCCTGCTCAACCAATCCATGTCTAGTACTATATCGTAGTTCGGCAATGGCATTACGTGCAGGCTCACCTCCAACTTATGGCCTCCCAAAATTACTCTCCGACCCTTACAAACATCACTCACGAGGATAATACCACCCCCGGTCGTGATCTTGTAAGTCCTAGGCAACGATTCAGCTATGATACCGTGTCTAATCGCAAAAGATACTGAAATGAAGCTATGCGATGCACCGGAATCAAACAATGCAAATGCTGGACTGGAGTCGAGAAGAATCGAACCTGCTATCAGCTCTCTAGTCACCTCAGCCTCTCCTACTGCCATGGCAAAAGCTCGCCCCTGGTGGCCTCTCCTGGCCTGCTGCTGGTGCTGGACAAACCTCTGCTACTGAGTCGGCAGGGCTGGTCCCCGCTGCTGGCTCACTGGAGCTCTGGCTCCTCCTCCTAGAGCTGCTCGTGCTATGCGGCACTCCCTTATCTGGTGGTCTGCTGCTCCGTAAAGAAGGCACTTCCCGAGCCTCTTTCTGCACTCATTCCATCCATGCCCTGGCTTCTTGCAGAAGGCGCAACTGACTGTCTGCCTGGGTGCCTGATGCTGGAACTGCTGCTGATGAGCCGGCCTCTGCTGAATCGGCTGCGGCTGAAACTGCCTCGGCTTCTGGTGCTGAAAATGAGGCCTCTTGGCCTGGCCTCCGCTGCTGCTACTGCCCCCAACTGGGTCTCTCCCTCTCTTGAGCCTAAGCTCAAGATCATCCTCTGCAGCTAGTGCGTCCACCAGGATCTCCTCAAATGTAGTACTGCGGGCATTCTTGGTGTAGGACTTGACCTCCTTTACCAAGCCCTTCCGGAACCTCCGGGCCTTCGTCGCCTCTGACAAGTCCTCCATAAATCTGCCCAGGCGGCAGAACTCTCCTGCATACTCCTCCACAGACTGACTCCCCTGGACTAGGGCCTCGAACTTAGTCTCGAGGGCTCCCAGTACTGCCTCCGGGAAGAACTTCTCCTTGAACAGCTTTTTGAATGCTGCCCAAGTCTGTCCTGCTGTGCCGACCCTCGGGTCGGTCTGGTACCAAGTCCAGGCCAGATCCTGCATCATGCTGGCCGCTGCCTCTATCTGGAGCCTCGTCGGAATCTCAGCCAGCCTGAAGATCTCCTTCATATGCTCGATCCACTCATCGGCATACAGGATCCCCTCTGTCCCGCGAAAGTCTCTCGGGTGCATCTTCTGGAAGTCCTGGATGCCTTTCTCCCATGGCTGGTATGGCTGCTGGACTGCTGCTGGCTGAGCCGCGACTCTCTCTCTACTGCTGTCACTGCCAGCTCAATGCCTCGAGTGAGCTCTGCCGTCTGTCTCTGCTGCTGAATCTGCTGACCCTCCATGTACTGCCTGAAGAAGGCTAGCAGCTGCACTGCGTCTACTGTTCCTGGAGGTGGCTGCTGGTAAGGATCCTCTGGGAAAACCGGGTCCTGCCTCCGAGCCGGTGGATACATGTCCCCTGCTGCGACTGCCGAGGTCTCAACACGAGCTGAGGTGGCAGGAGCTGCAGTCCCCTGGCCTCGCCGCGCTGGCTGAGAGGTAGCAGTCCCCTCTATAGCATCCGCATGGACGGCATGCTGCGATCGAGTCTCTACCATCCTGAAGATAGACAAACAAGAGTATCAATTTCTGAGAAAGAAGCGATATAACAAAGGCGGACAATTATAATTCAAAGGATCAGCAGATAAAAGGATTTAGATGGCAATAAAAGGAATTTTCCTAAAGTGATTGAGTATCTTAAAATTAATATCCTATATCCTATAGCAGGCTGCAGTGAAACTCTAGTTCGAGCACCACTACACTTCTAGTGCAGACCTGCATGGGCCACCACTAAAAACGTGTCACGACCCGCACCCTAGAGTAAGGGCACGAGACGTAAATACGTCCAGCCTACGCCGCAGTGTCGGCGGTAGAACGCTGTCCTAGGTCACATCATCTAGCAGTATATATCTAAACAGTTTATACTCCCCGAATGGGGGTGACATAGCAATAATAAACTCAATCACAACTAAGGAAGAGATAGCACGATATGAACAGAACTCAAGGAAATGAAATAGATAAAACAGGAGTCTAAGATAATCCCAGTAATACAAGGTCTCAGATAAAAGAATATATACAACTGATCTCCCAATAAAGAGTCTAACTAGAACATGATCCAACTACATAAAGATAATAGCCTAACTATCTAGTCTAGGCAGTCGGAGGAAGGTCCTCAGCTACTGCTGGATCCTCCTGAGGGTCCAGCTCACAGGTGTCATCTAGGGCTGCCCCATAGTAGGTGTCCAGGCAAGCCTCCTCCTCGTCCTCTGTAATATATTCAACAGGTCCAGTCAGGACAGAAGCGACCACAGTACATCTCAACAGATCATAGCAGGTTAGAAAGTAAAAACATGCAGTAAAGTAAGATACGAGTACTGAAGAAATGCGGTATATAAACAGGAAGAGAACTGTAATATAAATATCTACTATAAATAGAGAACTAGCAGTGACTAGTGAGTCAGAGTACAATATGGACATGTAAATGGCATAGAAGATTCTGATAAGACACTAAGGATGAGATTCTGATAAGAAACTACTGGTGTATTATTCACATGCCCAATTCTACTCCCCCGTACCCTAATCAATACACAAGGATCTATACAGGTTATGTTATTGTACAAGATATCACATGAGGGCCCATATAGGGTGCACGTGATAGTATACATGGGGGCTCCGTGAACCTGAGAGTACAAAGTTCACCGGAGTGCACATGTAAATGAAAGCACAGGAGTACACGATGTAAGTGAAACGCACAAGCACAATGTACCCGATGCTCCCGAGGGGGATAACATCGCATGTAGAGATCCATATAGTACCAATCCGTGTGACCAACGTGACAGTACAAGTAAAGTAATCTACTGCAGGTAATAATTCTAAGCAGGATATGAAATGATCAGAGAATGTACTCGCCTGTATCTGAGTGTCCGATATGAATCGTACTGTCCAAGAAGTGGTGTCTGGCTCCTAATCAGAACAGCACAAGTCACAACAAGTCCAGAATAGCAAAATAGAGTCCTACTATGCATTCTACATGATTCTAAGTCAGTCTAGGCCAAAGTCAACTCTTGATCAACTTTGGTCAACCCTAGAAGTCGAACTAGGTCAAACAAGTCAAACCTGAGTCAAACTTGTCTATACTAGTCTAACCAGTCTATTCTAAGTCTAACAGGACTACACAAGTCTATTCTAGGCTAACACTGACACACAAGCACAACCATAGGCCAAACCAAGTCTAACAACCCTTAATACACCTATACAAAGCTATTTTATCTCTAAAATAATACACAAGTACAATATTCCTATATACTCTAATATAGGAAATCGCACATGCATCCATTGATATAAATTAACAGGAAATCACATATAGATGTGGTTAGCCAAAATAATGATATAGCCTACACAAGTATCCCCATATAATATAACTTAGATTTTATAACCTATAGACTATATGTGTAACCCACACAACATCATATTGACATTACAAATATATATATGCCTATACATATAGATAGGGGAAAACACAAGGCTAAGTGTCCAATGTGTGAATGTGTGTGTAAAGAGTGACAGGAAGGTAATAAATTTCATGTGTGTGTGTATATAACCAAAGTACAGGAAATGACAGTGGGTGATGTGGTGTGTGTATCCCAGTGTTCACAGGGAAACATTGCAGGATAAATAAATCAGTGAAGAGTGTGTACAGCAGGAATTAAAGTGTGTGTGGTGGTAGAGCAATATGCAGGAAATAGAATAAAGAGAGAGAGGAACATGTGTGTGATCAGTGAGGTGCAACACAGTGTCATGAGTGTGTGTGTGCAAAGTTTGTGTGTGTGTGGCTGTGACAGGTTATGAAGCAAAACTGAAATGTGGGTAGTAAGGTGAGAGTGTACAGGGAAAAGCAACCAGTGCAGCAAACACACAGGAATAAGGAAAGGAAATTAACTCATGCTCCCACCCTCAATCTCAGGTTTAGAATTTAATGACCCAGCCTACAAACTCATCAAAACAGTGAATAGCAAGGCAACACATAATAGTGAATAGGAAACAAAATAGTGTACAGGAATTCATAATATACAAGAATTAACAGTGTAAGTAAACTGTGATGAGGACAGTGGAAAATAGGAAGGAAAGGAAATTAATTCATGTATCAAGACAGTTGATGAAAACTGAAACCCAGTTTCAGTCCCCACATCCCAACCCCATTTCGAAAACAAGAAAGACACCAATCTCATGTTTCTAATTTCAGTTTTAACACCATATATTGGAACTGGACTGAAGGCTATAGGTTAACAATTATCAAAGTCATCCCAATGCCAACATTTCGATTCACAACCAACCCATTTCAACTGTAAGAACCAAACTAACTGGTATTAAGACATGTAGGAATTATTAGGAATGGTTATCCAACAGTGTAACATTAGACTACCAGGTCCCATAACATAACAGTTAGGAAACATAGGATTCTATTGGAAGTTAGCTAATTGAATCTATCATTGGCCCAAAATTAATTTACACAACTAACAATCCTAATTCAATGGTAAAGATTAAGCTAACAATTATATTGATATGTGGGGATGAAAATTTGATTGAACAAACATAGCAAAACTGGAAGTTCATTGATTTGAACACAACAGTAACTGTGTCAAATCGAGTATCTGGACAAAACAGTTTGTTTGCCAAAACGAATCCAATAATCCACAAAAACCTAACTAAAACATGTAAACAATATACATACACTATATACTATATATTAGGATCTAATTTACAAGTTAAAACAGGAAATTTAACTGTAGGAAATGAATCTACACACAGAGCAAAAACCCAAACACTTAACACGCACAGTCTTCCCCATGCCCGCGGGTTTTCGTGTCCGACACGACACCAACCGACACGAGACTTGGAGAGTGTCTTGACAGACACTGCCCCTTGCTCAGTGTCAAATATCAAGTGTCCTCGTGTCCTGTGCAGCCCGTACGAGCACACTGGTAGCAGGGGAGCTACTGTGCTCGTGCGTGCGCCACGAATCCGTGCGTGCACGTGTCGACCTTGACTCGACACGACACAGAAATCTAAGGGCGACACTTGAAACCTATAAGCAAGCCCTAGGACTAGATTCCTATTCAAATACTTTCCTAAAAACTGAACGAAGTGTCCTTTGGGACATTTCGTCGAACACTGATAGCAGTCTACTGCTACGTGTCCGATACGGACACGAAACGAATTCGAACCCTAGGTTTAGCCTATCCTACAGTAGAGGTAGGGCTAGGGCCTTCCTAAAATAGATTTAAACAGGAATTTAATGGGGGTATTGAGAGTTATACCTATTGATGCACAATGAATGGAAAAGCTTTCAAATGGAAAGAACTCCTTAAGCCTCCAAGTCCCACAAATTGTTTCTTCCTGTAACCAAATTTATTCCAGCAGCAAGAGGATGAATTTTAGGTCCTAATGAAATTGGTTTGAAGGAAAAAGGATTTAAAATAGATTTTTAATGATTTTTAGAAGATGGGACTCACCTCTTTTCTTAGAACTTTTGAAAGAACCTTAAAAGAGGCTAGCCCTAAAAACTAGGAGAGATTAAATAGGGGGGCTGACCTAGTGGCCGGCCAAGCTAGGGCTAGGGTTAGGTTGGGCTAGCTAGGGTTGAGTCTTCTATGGTTCAAGTCATAATCATGGCTTATGACTTCACAAGTCATAACTTAGTTAATTTAATTCCAAACTTCCCCAAACTAGTTCTAATGGACTAGAAATTATTAACTTAGGTCATACTAGGGTCCTCAACCATAAACAAGATGTGCTGACCTAGGTTAGCCTATAGGGCAGTCTCCTAGTCACATCAGACAACAACCAAAACTAGCAGCAAACTAATGTACTAAAATTTACCTAAAAATCACATTAATTATAAATATCAATAATAAACCCCAAATAAATTCCAAAATTTTGAAAATGACCAAAATACCCTCAAGCTAGAAAAGTGGCAGTGACAGATATGAACTGCTAATCGACCCTAAGGCAACGAGAAAGACCACTTTTAATAATGTTCTGTAACATAATTACTTAGTGTTGTCTTCTTAGGTGAGTTAGGCCAGCACCGTACACCAGTACATAGATCATGTACTGACCCACGTTGTGGGCATCATTTCAGGTTTTTGTGCATGAGGAAATCGTTTGACCAGTGCTTAGCATCGATGAATTGGATGGGTGTGCAGAAGCTCTTCTTGCAAGATGATGTCTTCCGCTATTCGGGACATAATGTATGGAACAGTTGTAACGTCCCAGTCCCAAAATACTTAGGTCCAAGTACGTAGACATGCCAGCAGCATATATACGAAGAATAATCCAATATATGGAATCCTTGTATATATGCAAAAGTTGTAATAATATATATTGCAGGCCAGAAAATCATAAAACTATATCTCATCCACAGCACACATAAAAGATATAAGAAGTCCAAGTAGAATAAATAAGTGAGTCAAAAGATAGCTGGGTGAACATACCCACACCAAATAGCTATGAAAATAACCTCAAATAAAGTAGATGTCCACTATGAGTCACAAAGAATAACATAAATCTTGATATCAGCAGGAAATGCCTTGTCATCAAGGTTTGAAGGATCCAGTACCGAGCCATACTCCTGCGGGAATTTGTCTACACCTGGAAAGATCACCAGGTCCTCAGAGTGATGTAACAAGATACAGGAAAAACATGCCAAATAAACTGGATATAAAATACACAATAAGTAAAAATAATATAAGGTGTCCAAACCATAACAAGGTCCAATATCCCATCATCGAAGTAGTGGACTACCTCTACAACCAAACAAGGACAAGGGGCAACACACTATTCTGCAATATGACATTTTCCCATGCCATGACTAGAACATAAAATTGACTAAGGTCGCTTAACCTTTCTAGTATGCAATTTAGAAGACATCAAAATGTATGGGCAGGTAAAGGCTGTCTCCCCCAGGACAAGGTAACAACTCACAACATGCACACGTCAAGTACCAATACTATCAGCCGGCATATAACTCGAGGCTAGCGGCCCACGTGATCCATCAGTCCACATAGCTCGAGGCTAGTGACCACCGTGACACGATTGCCATAGTATGCAATTACTACGGCTTTTGGATTTGGATAGCCTATAAATTTAACTATCTTCTCCCTCCCAAGGTCACTAACAAAAGGTAGTCCTCTAAGACTAAGTTCATATGCATATTAAAAGACAAGAGGGAGAAATAAAAGAAAGCACAATAGAGTAAACTATAAACAAGTCATGGATCCAACTGAAAATAAACAGGAAATAAATATGCAGTAACTAAATAAAGAAAATACAACTAATGATAAGCAATAAATAAGGAAAGGTATCTTGCCTGGTGGTGCAGGAATGACAAATCCAACCATCAAAAGCGTAGACAAAAAACTCAAAATCCACGAACGACTCTGAATGCTAAAACAAACATCAATAATGTTCCCAGTGTAAAAGATATATCTAGGAAACGCCTGTCCAAAAGTCTAATTCTAGAACAGGGGCAAAATCGTAATTTTGGGTCAAAACAATGTCCGCTGTTGGACCTATTTTGTACCAAAATGTGTGCCAGTATCTGTAGTGCCCCGTCCCGCAAAGTCAATCGGAGGAATCGAAATGCCAACGGTGTTCGGACTTAGCCTTGCAACGGCTGCTCGAAGGCTCGCTCGGTCAAGGCGACTCCTCGCTCAGGTGTGGTAGTTTCAGTGAACTCGCCTCATCTTAGCCTTTACTTAATAACTCGCATGTTTTCAACTTGCACAAGTTATGCTTGTTAATAAAAAAGACGCATCCACATCGATAAGGGAATAATCTCGACCCGTCAGAATGTCCTAGAACTTGGAAAATGGTCCCACGGTCTGCTTAGAAGTCGGCTCAGCGTGCTTTCAAATGACACTCGATCCTTCGTCCCGTGGCTTGGGAGAAGAAAGTTGGCCTAAGTTGCTAAGTTACCCTGACACTCGAATGAGCCTAAGTCATAGGCGTCGCCTGTATAAATGCTTAAAATGCATGCACGGTCCCGTCGTTTTGTCCCAACACTCGTATTAGCCTAAGTCATAGGCGTCGCCGCATGAACGCTTAATAAAAACAAACACGGTCTCATCGTTTTGCCCTGACACTCGAATTGGCCTAAGTCATAGGCGTCGCCCGCATGAATGCTTGAAAATACATGTACGATCCCGTGGCTTGGGAGAAGGAGGTTGGCCTAAGTTACTAAGTAGCCCTGACACTAGAATGAGCCTAAGTCATAGGCGTCGCCAGCGTGAATGCTTGAAAATGCATGCACGATCCCGTCGTTTTGACCCAACGCTCGAGTTAGCCTAAGTCATAGGCGTCGCCTGCGTGAATGCTTGAAAATGCATGCACAGTCCCATCGTGCAAGGCTTAGCATAGCCTTCGCACGTCCCGCGAGTTAAGTCGTCTTGCACGGCTCTTGGCTTAAGTCTAGGCACCCGAGAAGTTGGTTGTTAAAGTCGAACGCGTGTACGGCCGTCCTCTCGATATGAAGCTTGGTGTAGCCTTTGCTCATCGAGTCGTTGCCCGAATAAGTTAGACAAGTGTTGTGCTGGGCATTCAAAGCCTTTTCTAGCATTGTCCCGCTCTATCTGCGGTTGTCAAGTCACGTAGTCCCTCGAGAACAAGGCTCGTCATATAAGGTATATGACTTGAGCGATAGTATCGCCTAGAGAACAAGGTCTATCTAAGATACGAGCCACGGTCGATTTAGTGAAACGCATGCCACGGACAAAGGAAGTCCACGCGACTGGTTGTCAACGAGATCGGTCCCGCTACTTGGGAGTCTCGCTAAAAGTCTTGATAAGGAAGTGCACGAGATCGGTCCCGCTACTTGGGAGTCTCGATAGAAAGAAGGAAAGTATGGTCATGTTAAGGAAGGATTGGTAGATCGAGTTGAGTCTTGCATGGTCATTGGATAACTTGTCGACAAGGTTAGGCCTTCTCGAGTGATCGTCGGGGCACCGGGATCACGTCGCCCTGGGAGAAGCGAGTGAGGCTCAAGTAGGATGCTAGATAACCGCATGGGAGACTTTGGCGCCTCCGGGATAGCTACCCGTGTAGGGACGAGCCGATATCCCCGAGCCAAGATCCAAGATAGCTTGACATTGCTAGTGACTACTCATGTAGATGGGTCGGCAGAATAGCGGCACACTGCGTGTATGCCTTTGGATTGGGTCTAGTGCTTGAATGCAGGTCTAGTCGGTAACACAAGGTCTGGGCCTAAGATTGGGCTACAGCATAGGGACCGTGCTTCGGCACAAAATGTGGCATCGAGTCTTATGTTTGTCGGTATATAAGTTGCATAGTTTGAATTTGAGTTGTCTTGAGTTTAAGTCAGGAAAGACCGCAAGGCAGTAGCTTGATAAGTCTTTATAAGTTACGAGGCGCGGCCTCAATCTTGAAGCACGAACAAGTCTAAGCAAGGTCTAGAGGCACGAACTGCACGAGTCGTTCCCCCTTGACGTCGATCGTACACGAGAATTGGAAGAGGCACTTGAGTCAAGTAAAAGTCTTGGCACGGCCGAGTTCGCATAAGTTGCTTCTCGGTGAAGCACTGTCTCGATTATGTTGAAGGCACGAATAGAGTATGGCATGACCCTGCCATCCCGAGTTGAAGTTTGGTCAAGTACCTAGGCGATGAGGCACTGCCTCGATCGAATTACACGTTGACATGATAGCACGACTATGTCGTCGCATAACGAGTAGGTTAGACGTCAAGTCTTGAAACTGATTCTAAGGTAAGACTAGAAAGACAATCGTAAAGGGACTTGTATTACACAAAGTAAATGAACGTATCAGTTTTGTATGGATAGGCGAGGAGCTCACTCCACCAGTACAGTTGAGTACTGACACCCACATAGTTTTCATGTGCAGGTACAGGTAGAAGCTCGTAGCGCGAAGCTCGCTTGGATGCGTCGAGGCACGGAGTTTCTTGGCGACTCGAAGCATACAGCCATGTGAAGTCAGGACTTATACAAGACATAATGTATGGACATCGCCTTCCGAAGCTTCCGCTGGCTCAAGTATTGTATCGAGAGATGAGAGAGAGCAGAATGACTTGTATATTGAGAGAAAGTAAGCACGAGAGACTTGTAATCATGGCCTTGCGCCTATTGTAATATTATTGTTCAATATCAATAAAGAGTTTTTTTGAATAACTTGTGTATTGCTTCTAAATTTCTGCTGCATGTTCAATGTTTCTGCTTAGGACTTCTGTGCGACGACCCAGTCGCCGCCGATGTAATCGGCCGTTATGAAACTGCCTTGCACGAGCGCAATCTAGGCTCGTGCGGCATCACGCCTTAACGAGGACGATCGCTCCTACGGAGCGGGGCGTGGCAGTATCTATGTTCTCTAAAGTCGTCAAACTAAATGTCTATGGGTCCAATTTGAGGAGACGAACCCAATATGTCTAAAGTTGTATTTCGGCAGGCCGTGTACAATTGTGCCCGTTGGATCGGGTCGCGGGCCTGCCAAATAGGCATTCCGGTCGACCTTCTCAGAATCGAACCAAACTCGGCACACAGTACCAAAAAATAATTCGATCCTGTTGGCGAAAGTTTCGTCTCTAATCGACGACTGTACGTGAAGTTATGGCATAGTTTGTAAAGTGGTCGATACGGGTATCTTGACGGATATGCCTCGATTTCGTCGCGCACGCACAACGAAATTAAGTTTCATCGAATCCTACACGTCAACAACGTCCATACGCGTCTGTCGATGCTTATGGGTTGCGACCACGTCGCCCGGTTTGTCGGGGCGCACGTCGTATCGGGATGATTTTCTAAGTTTTCGTTGTTTTTAAAACTATTTTTTTCTAGACTTTGGGATCATGAATCTTTACATATAGAGAATGAAAAATTAAACTACCAGAAGGGTCTTGAAGTGCTATACCTAGTCTAAAACTTTGTTCAGGAAGTTTTTAAGGAATCCTACTGGTGTGTCCAGAATTTATGTCCAAACAGGGATACATGGGTCAAATTTTTTGTCAATTTTGAAAGTTATTTTGGTCGACTTAGCGTCGACTCCCGGATCGACGTAAGGGATTTTAATGAATTACCTTTGATGGGGTTTGAAAGAGGTCATATAGGGTTTCTAAGGAACTTTACAAAAACAAAAATGATTAATAACAGACGTAGATATCAGAGTGGGAAGTCGGGTACCTGGCTGTGTCCTTCGAAACAGAGTGTTCTGTTCTGGGTGGTTGGGTTGGCCGCGCAGACGGTTCTTCGTAGATCTGGCGGTCGTGCAGGCGACGATCACGGTCGCCTAGGTCTGGGAGTTACTTTAGGATGGGGAAGTTCGAACACGAGAGGGGGTTTTACTTGCGGAATAGGGTTTTTCTATTTCTGTTGTTCTTTTTTATACCCAGGAAAAATTCGAGTTTTGATCGGTTTTAAATCCTTATGCCAGTGAGATTTGGTTCTCAGGTTGATGCAATCTGTAGGAGAATCGATCCAGGATGTTTGGAGAGATGATTGGATCGACTAGGATTTAGATTTGGCTAGGGTTTAAATTGATGAAACTTGTAAAAAAAAAGCTCATATAGAATATGGCTGCGGGAGGTTATCCCTGGGCCATATCACAAGAAATTGGATCAATTTCTCGTGAGCTAGTTTCTCTTCCTTCCTTTTTTGTATATATTACTTATACAGATATAATATGTTATTATAGATATGTATTCATATCCACAAAAATTCAAAAAGTAAATTTTTAGAAAAGACAACTTTAAAGCTAGATATATACTAATAAAGTATATATCCTTCCTAATCTAGGGATGCCTATATTTATGAGGAAATAACCAATTAACTCTTAAGAAATTACTAACACAAAATGACTACTCAATATTTTGGTACGAAAAATATAACTTGTGCAAATAAATAACATTTGTTTATCTAATAATTAAGAAAATCCTCTCATTAATTTCTAACTATTTATAATATGAAGATATCACAAAATATTAAAAAAATAAAATAAATTATAAAAATAGGGGGTTTACATCCTAACCAACTTAAAAAAAATTTGTCTTCAAAATTAAAAATAAACTTAATAATAATAAAAATAATGTGGTTTAATACAAGGGATGGCAGATACGTCAAATTGTAACTCAGTTTCATGGGAAAGGAGATGGTTATCACAGGAATTCAATTCAACGTCATATTCTATAAGGTGGATTCTTCATTCAAGACTCTATCCAACTTATAAAAGTTGGCTAACCGTAAAAGTTGTCCTTACAAGTCTTTCTGAGAAGGCGATTTCTGAGAGAGGCACGAGAATGTTGGACACTTATGTCCGTAAACTTGAATTCTAAGTGAGCCTAAATATTGTCATGGTGTTCTCGGTCAATAACTATATAAAAAATGTTTACTGAATTAACATTGCTGAAATATTGTCATGTTATAGCAAGACAGTAGGATTTGTATTAGTCGAAATATAGCTTGAATGAAATAGTACAGAAGGATTTCATATTAAATGAATCTTGTGTTTAATCTATATTGACTGGTCAAAATATCATAGTATCAATCTAAATCATTTCTATTAGGTTAGGGTAACCTAGATTAGGTTCCAACTCAAGTAGTTAGGCTAATTTCCCGCCGGGTTGGTAGAATAGGTTATGTAAGTCATGAAGATGCGCCTTCCGTGACTTTTGTGTTTAAGTAGCAGAAGGGCCTCTATTGAGTGGCACACTAATGGTATGTGCGTAGAGGGCTTCGAGTAGATCACAACCATATATTGGGTCGAGAGATTTGAGTCGAGGCTGGATCTCTAATAGGAGTCGAAAAGTACATCAGTATTTACGGTAAGGTTTATTGTTTAGCCTTTTTGCCCCGAAATTCGTACCGTAAAAATAGAGTACAAGGGGATGTGTTTGAATGTGACATGATATACCTAAATGAAGGTGGGCTCATCTATGTCTCGTATATGAAATTGGTTGGAATAAAAAGGCTAATGTTGTGCTCCAAATTTTAAAGTCACGGTAGAAGCATCAATAGTGATATGGATAGAAGTGGACGTTGTGAACCACTGGTTTACTTGCTTGATTAGAGGAAATGTGTCAAGGCGAAGATCGTGCTTTAAATTTCGAACAATGGAGAAACTACTACGTATGTCTTCATTGTGCTTCCAAGTTAGTGAGGGATGCCATAATGACACATATACCGGGGGTATTGAATGATTCACTCTCTTATAGCACACAAGACGGTTATTGATGGGGTGACAAATTATAAGGTACGTCATGCAAGTTCTATAACTACTAAGTCATATATCTATATTCGTAATAAGTCTGCCAGGCTAGGGTCAATAGATTTCTAATAGTGTCGAAGGTAATGCATATGCCTTACTGCTAGTAATTCATTTTTAAGACAAGTGTTAAGCTAAGGAATATGTTGTTCTAATGCTAAGCCATGTCTAAAACAAATAAATGGTATAACTGGAATAATACCTGCTAAATTGCTAACCTCGAGATGAGAGTCTATTACAGCCATGTTAAATGCTTGCCTATGCTTTTGTCCATTCGTCCCCTACCTAGACTGACTAACTTGTGTCGATTGGTCGGCTAAGTGTGATCCTCTAGGATAACCTCCATGCGATGGTTGATTGGGCTCTACTACTGGTATGGGTGCTGCGGGTCCTTGCATTCGTTGTTGTGCTGTATTTAGTTGTTTTGTACAGTCCCAGGTCTGGTGATGATTGGAGCCACAAATCATGCATTGTCCTAATCTGCGACGACAATCCTTCAAAACATGATCCTTCCTATGACAGAAGCGACATATAAGGAGCGCATCAATTGGATAGAATGATGCTCTTGGTTGTTGTTGTGTCATAGAATGTCTGATTGGCCCACCTTGGATAAGGTTACTTGGCCCATTTGCTGAAATAGGGCATCTATGAGCTTGTTGTACTTCCCTGTAAAGAAGTTCCTGGATTCTCGCTTCTTCTAATACTAGAACATGAGAGACTCTTGACTGCACAGTAGTATACTTCTTGAGTTCTGGTGACAGTCCTTGGTGAAATCTCTTAGCCCTCTCCCGTTCAGTAGGAATCAGTGTCGTACCGAATCTACTCAGTCGACTAAATTCCGCATCATACTCGTCTACGGTCATGTTTCCTTGCTTGAGGTGAAGGAACTGATCGTAGAGAACATCACGTACATGGATAGAAAAGAACCTCTCATTGAAGAGTTTGTGGAACTCTTTCCAATTCTGATCGGTTCCCAAACGTCTTTCTTCGGCTTTCCACCAGTAATGGGCATTGTCTTCTAAGAGCAAGTCCACTGTTGTCATCTAATCATTTGTTGGCAACTGGGATGCCGCCAGTAGCTTCTCTATGCTGATAAAGCCATGTAGTGACCTCTAGTGGTTCCTCGATACCTCTTAAGGGCTTGGGGTTCATATCCATGAAGTCCTTGATAGAGCCCTCGTATGGATGTAGAGCTGGTGCTGGAACCGGTGCCGAAGGTGGAGGTGGGGGTCTAGTCAGTGCTTCCATTATGCTTTGCCTTATCAACTCAGCTTGTTGCCATTGAGCATTCATCATGGTGTACATGAACTGGGTAGTAGGGTTTTCATCTGCTGGTGGTGGAGGCATTTGTGGTTCGGACTGAGGTGGATACTGCTGAGTGAATGGTGGTGGAGGTAGTGGTACATTCTCTTCGGGTGGTACTACGGTAGTCTGCCCAGTCTGGATGACTGGTGGCACTTGGGTTTTCTATTGCACCATCGACGGGGTCATGGTAGTCTACAGCTATCCTTGCTGATCCGGAGTCACCGGGATCATTGGAGGATTTTGCTCCTCCTGGGTGGCCACACCACCAGATGTGAGGACCAAGGTAGAGGTGTATCTGCTTCGTAGATTCATACTGCTGGCAGAAAATAGGATAACGTTAGAATAGATTCGAACAAGTTATAGGTCAAGCAGTTGAAGGAGAGTTGTCAACACGGTTCCGGATGAGATCTTGGGGAACAAGTTTACTATATCTCATTGAATAATTTTATAAAGAGCGAACCAAGTGTACTAGGTTGATCAGACCATCATGCACCGGTTCTGATAGACAATATGTTAGTGGGGTACCTCCAATAACATATATTTCATGAACAAGCTTGATAAAAGAATAAGCTTGCACAACTAGGCTATACTAGCAACATTGGCCAAGATGGTAAAATATAAGTACGCGAGATAATGATAAAAGAATCGCTCGGTGTTCATCCCTCTATAGTTGTCCTACCATTGGCCAAGCTTGATCAGACCATCATGCACCGGTTCTGCTTCGTCAAACTCTAAGACTCGCTCGGTGTTCCTCCCTCTATAGTTGTCCTACCATCTCCATGTCTAGGGACTTGGTTGACAATTGGGGTATGGACCCCTAAAACTCTATAGTCTAGGTAGTCCTCTTAATATCCTCTTTAATAGTTTGCGAGGATAATTAGGGTGATAGGTTATGAGGCATACTACCCAACTCATAAAAATTTAACTAATAGGGCGATTGAGCATTATAACACGTATACCTGGTATAAGTCATCTTCCTAACCTATATCAAGCACGAAATAAGGATAATAATTTATGGGAGAATGAATCGAGCAAGAAGCAAATCAAGATAATCAATCTGTGAGTTCGAAAATGGAAGCAAGAAAAGAGGTCAAGTATGCGGATGAGATCCTAGATTCTAATCCTATATGCAGTTTTGTTGGGCACAGTCATGTAACCCAACAATATTTTTTGACCTACATGGGCTACTACAAAAACATGCAATGCCCCAGTCCCAAAATACTTAGGACCAAGTGCGTAGACATGCCAGCTGCATATATACGAAGAATACTCCAATATATGGAATCTTCGTATATATACATAAGCTGTAATAATATATATCGTAGGCCAGAAAATCATAAAACTATATCTCATCCACAGCACACATAGAAGATATAAGAAGTCCAAATAGAATAAATAAGTGAGTCAAAAGATAGCCGGGTAGACATACCCACACCAAACAGTTATGAAAATAACCTCAAATAAAGTAGATGTCCACTATGAGTCACAAAGAATAATATAAATCTAGATATCAGCAGGAGTCGCCTTGTCGTCAAGGTATGAAGGATCCTGTGTTGAGCCATACTCCTGCGGGAATTTGCCTATACCTGGAGAGATCACCAGATCCTTAGAGGGATGTAATAAGATACAAGAAAAATATGCCATATAAACTGGATATAAAATACACCATAAAGTAAAAATAAAAGTAAGGTGTCCAACCCATAACACGGCCCAATATTCGATCATCGAAGCAGTGGACTACCCAACAACCAAACAAGGACAAAGGGTAACACACTATTCTGCGATGTGACACTTTCCTATGCCATGACTAGAACATAAAATTGACTAAGGTCTCCTAACCTTTCTAGTATGCAATTTAAAAGACATCAAAATGTATGGACAGATAAAGGCTGACTCCCCCAGGACAAGGTAACAACTCACAACACGTACACGTCAACTACCAATACTATCAGCCGGCATAACTCGAGGCTAGCGGCCCACGTGATCCATCAGTCCACATAGCTCGAGGCTAGTGACCACCGTGACACGATTGCCGTAGTACGCAGTTACTACAGCTTTTGGATTTGGGTATGTAACGCCCCAGTCCCAAAATACGTAGGACTAGGAACGTGGACATGCCAGCTGTATTCATACGAAGTATACTCCAATATATGGAAGCCTAGTATAAATACATAAGCTGTAAAATGCAGTAGAACCATAACTAATCTCATCCACAAGAATAAAAGAATAGAAGATGACATATAATGAGAATAAATTGTCTTGATACAATATATTGGGCGGAGACAAATCCACTACCAACAAAATAAGGAAAAAATACATGAGTAAAGATATGAATTTGGCGAGCGAAGCGAAGACGATCCAAATGCAATCATCCTCGAAGAAATAGCGATGAGCACGGCTAGAGCTAGAGCACCTGCGAAAGACAATAGCACATACCTGGCATGACAACCAGGTCCTCAGAGGGACGTAACAAGACACATAATATCATGCCATATAAATTGAATAAATATTGCTCAAATAAATAAGTCAATTGAATTTATAACATGGTCCAATACGCACCTACTGAACGAGCGTACCATCCCTCCAACCAAACAAGGACAGGAGATGGTAAACTAATGCATGGCGACGTATCTTTCCATACTATGAATCCAATATGGTATCCGGACCCCAACAAGGTTTAATACCTTCTCATCGAAGTAGTAAGTCACACCTACAACCAAACAAGGACGAGATGTGACGAACTAATCCGCGACAAGTTATTATTCCAAGTCACGGTCAGATACAAGTACCCAAACCAAAAGTACTCGTACCTAACGGATAAAGGTACCTAACCGTTCTAAGTGAAATGTAGTTAAGAACAATCCTTCCTACGCATGGGCCCTGGCTGAATAGGATCGGCATAGTCCCCCCTTGGGGCACCAGGGGCCCCATCAGTAATCATGGGTCATCATCCCCGTATCTCCAGCGGAGAGTCCGGGTCACAAGGGAAGTTCATTGAAGCCCATACGCTAAGGAATTGTCCTTCCCGCCCAATGCCTACTGTGTTGCATCCACAACACAAACCACTATAACTGCTAAGTCAAACTAGCATGCAATTTCTATTAGCGGTTATTCCTATCGCACGGCTTGTACGTACTGGTTGCCAGCCAATCACGCACTTCTGTGTTCTATATACGACACACAACCTCGTGTTACAACGTGTCAAGGCCAATGAATGCAACACACATGGTGGTCCCTTAAATCTAGGTTTAATTTGTAAGAAAATAATACACAGCAGGAAATAAATGAACAGTAAGTTCTAACAGTTATGCCATGTATCACAGTTTATTTTGCATAAAGAAAATAAATAATGCATAAAATATGAGCGAAAAAAATTAAACAGCGAATGGCAAGGTGTCTTGCCTGGTAGGACGCCTGGTGTGCTGCGATGATCAAGGTGGCACGATCTGCAACTTTAGTGTAACAACTACACAAGGTGACCTCTGATAGTGGCACGGACAGTTCCAATGGGTTCGGGACGGTCAAATTAGTTAGGGTGGACATAAGGTAGTCTCGAAATGGGCGAAGGAATAGGAATAATAGGCCTAATTATGGACGAAAGGATAATCAAGGAATATTCGATAAATAATATATAAAAGAAATTTATAATGCTGGAAAATATTTCTTATTAGCTTAAAAAATAGTTTTTAGATAAATGTTTGAAAATAATAAAATTATTTTTAGGCAAAAACTTCAGTTTGTCCCAAATAGGATTCTAGGTAAAAATACTATATCTTATTAGTAAAAATAATAGCAATAATAATAATAATAGAAATAATAAAAGTAAAGTAGTAATAATAATGGTAATAATAATGACCACAACATAACCGTAAAAACGAAATCTATATATTTACAAAAATCATTTTACTAATATCCCTACATAAATAGTTACATACATACAAATATCTTTATAATAATAAAAGAGTAGGATTATAAAAGTATCATATATACATTATATATGTAACAATATATGTATACTAGTATCTACTGCTAATAATAATAATAATAATAATAATAATGATAATAATAATAATAATAATAATAATAATAATAATAATAATAATAATAATAATAATCATCATAATGATAAACTAATATTAGTAGTAAGTAATCAGTGAAACAAAAATACAATAAATAAATGATAATAATAATAATAATAATAATACAAACTAACGTTTATAACACTGTTCTCTCGAGTTCTCTCTCTCGAGAGAGAGAGATGAAAAAAAAGATAAATCAAAAAAGGGAAAGAGAGGGACAGA
Organism: Iris pallida; assembly: GCA_029216955.1. Taxonomy (NCBI): domain Eukaryota; kingdom Viridiplantae; phylum Streptophyta; class Magnoliopsida; order Asparagales; family Iridaceae; genus Iris; species Iris pallida. The sequence continues at coordinate 6,956,601 of JANAVB010033814.1, forward strand.
GAGAGAAAGAGAGACGGGAAAAGGGAGGAGTGAGCGAAGAGGAGATCGATAAGCGGCGCGAGGGTTTGCCAGTGGTGGGTTAGGGCGGAAGAGAGGAAAAGAAGAAGATGGAGAGGCGGTGGGTGAAGGAGCTACTCCGGCGAGGGTTCCGGTCGAGCTCACGAGAAGAGGCGGCGCATGCGGCGGTCTGAAGAGGAGCGACGGTCGAAGGACAGCGCTCAGGCGGTCGGAGTGCGATGAATGGGATCGGGGTGCACGCGGAGGAGATCGGTCGGCGCTGGCCGTGGCGGACGCGGGAGGAAGAAGAGGTGGCGGGAGTGGATTCTCGCGCGGTCGGGAAGAGATCCCGACGGTGGCCAGGTTTACGGAGGGTTTCGGCGGCGACGTCTGGGGGCGATGGAATACGGCGGACGACGCCGGGGTCGGAGAAGGGTTGCTCGGCTGGGGGCCTGGCCGGACGCGATGGCTCCAGGAGATCTGCGCCGGCAGGAGGCGCAGCCCACAGCGGTGGATCTGCAGCCGTGGCGTGGGAGCGAGGGAAGAAGGCGGAGGTCGACGGGAGCGGGTTCGCGACGGATGGTGGGTGACGGCGGCAGCGGACAAGCTACTCCGACGCATGGAGGCAGAGCTACGGCGAGGTAAGTGATGGTTGTTTGGGTTTTTGGCGTGTTGGTCGTAAGGGTGGTGTTGATGGTGGTCCCGGGCGGTGGTGTTGGTGAACGGTGAAGTCGGAGAGGGCAGGGGTTCGGGTTGTGTGGATGGCCGGGTTGGCCGGAGTTTGCTCAGGTCGCGGTGATTGTCGGTGCTGGCTGGTTTGTCGCGGGGGTCGGGTGTTGGAGTCGGACAGTAATGGCGGGGCTGGGTTCAGGGAAGGCAGGGAAGGAGGTAGGGTTTAGGGCTAGAAAGTAGGGATTTGTCGGGGTTGATTGTGTCGGGGTTGTGTCCGACACGGAGGAATAATGTATATGTAATAACATGGAATAAGAATGGGGAGCGGACACGGACACGAACACGGACACGAGGCACTGCACTTGTGGAGTTTGTGGAAGAAATTATGGAGAAAAATAATAAAAAGGTTGGAGAAATACCTGCCTATTTATAGGATGTGGGAATTCCCAATTAGATATGGACTAGGATATTTAAAACCCAAATAGATAAATCATCTATTTAATTAAAATCAATCAAATCCAATCCAATCCAAATCCAATTAAATCTAATTTAATTCCCTTAGTTTAAAATCAAATCAACAAATCAAATTTCAATTATAGATTTAACTTAATCTATTTAAATGTATCCATGGAATCAATTCAAAATTTAAATTGTCACAAATATTTCAAAAATATGTTTTCCAAAAATACTATAATAATTAATTTCGAAAATACATTATTATTTAAAATAAACTTAATAAAATATTGATGAAATAAATATTTTGCACGAAAATTTTTATTATTAATAACTGCTAAAAATAATAGACTTTTTATAGCAAGAATAATAATTCTATATAATATTTTGAAAGTGTAATAAAATAGAAAAAATGTTTTTCTACAATATGTACGCTCGCACATATTCGCACTCGTCGAGCAAATTCGAAAAAAAGAAATAAAAGGTCGTGCGCGACGTATAATACGACTACGCGACGTATAATACAAAAATTTTAAATCAGTACTAAATTTAATAAAATAAAAAAAATAGTAGAAATTTAGGAGTTTTACAGGGTAGCCCATACATTTAACTGTCTTCTCCCTCCCAAGGTCAGTAACAAAAGGTAGTCCTCTAAGACTAAGTCCATATGCATGTTAAAAGACAAGAGGGAGAAATAAAAGAAAGCATAATAGAGTAAACTATAAACAAGTCATGGATGCAACTAAAAATAAACAAGAAATAAATATGCAGTAACTAAATAAAGAAAATACAACTAATGATAAGTAGTAAATAAGGCAAGGTATCTTGCCTGGGGGTGCAGGAATGGCAAATCCAACAATCAGAAGCGTCAGTAAGAAACTCAAAATCCACGAATGACTCCGGATGCTGAAACAAACATCAAGAACGTTCCTTGTATAAAGGATATATCTAGGAAATGCCTATCCAAAAGTCCAATTCTGGAACAGGGGCAAAATCATAATTTTGGGTCAAAACGATGTCCGTCGTTGGACTTATTTTGCACCAAAACACGTGCCAGTATCTATGGTCTCTAAAGTCGTCAAAATACATGTCTATGGATCCAGTTTGAGGAGACGAACCCAACCGTATGTCCAAAGTTGGATTTTGGTGGACCGTGTACAATTTTACCCGTTGGAAGGGTCGCGGGCCCGCCAAATAGGCGTTCTGGTTGACCTTCTCAGAATCGGACCAAATTTGGCACACAGGACCAAAAAAATGATTCGGTCTTGTTGGCGCAAGTTTCGTATCAAATCGACGACTGTATACGAAGTTATGGCCTAGTTTGTGAAGTGGTCGATACGGGTATCTTGACGAATACGCCTCGATTTCGTCGTGCACGCACAACAAAATTGAGCTTCGTCGAATCCCATATGTCGACAATGTCCATACGCGTCTTTCGATGCTTATGGGTTGCGACCACGTCGTCTGGTTTGTTGGGGCGCACACCGTATCGGGATAATTTTCTAAGTTTTTATAGTTTTTAAAACTGTTTTTTTTCTAGACTTTGGGATTATGAATCTTTACATATAGAGAATGAAAAATTAAACTATATTGAAGTGCTATACCTGGTCTAAAACTTTGTTCAGGAAGTTTTCAAGGAATCCTACTTGTGTGTCCAGAATTTGTTTCCAAACAGGGGTACATGGGTCAAATTTCTGTCAATTTTGACAGTTATTTTGGTCGACTTGGCGTCGACTCCGTGATCGACGTAAGGGATTTTAATGAATTACCTTTGATGGGGTTTGAAGGGGGTCATATAGGGTTTCTAAGGAACTTTACAAATACAAAAATAATTAATAATAGACGAAAAAATTAGAGTGGGAAGTCGGGTACCTGGCTGTGTGCTTCAGAACAGAGTATTCTGTTCTGGGCGGTTGGGTTGGTCGCACCGACGGTTCTTCATAGATCTAGCAGTCGTGCAGGCGACGATCAGGGTCGCCTAGGTCTGGGAGTTACTCTAGGATGGGGAAGTTCGAACTTGAGAGGTGGCTTTGTAACTCCTCTTCCTAAAAATTTTAAAATATTATTTATTTATTTATTTGATTTAAATGATGATTTTTAGAATTGTATAAATAATTAATTAGTGAATTATTACGGTAGATGAATTTAGTCATGATTAGGAATTTGAGTACAAGATGACCAAGAATTATGGCTCGGATAGTGTGGTCGCGTGCTTTGACCAATGTTCAGCCATGGTAGATGAATGCCAAGCCATAAGTGTGTTCTAACTAAAAAAACTAGGCCAAGTTGTGACATGACCTCCATAAACAAGTTAATTATTTATTATTAATATTATTTGACTTTTAGGTGACCTGGTTGTACTAAACTAGCCCGGACTGGACCCGAACCAAGCCCAAGCCCATGTAGACATGTAGTGCATCCAAAGATGTCCATGATGATATATATTGTATATATTTATATTGGCATTGATTTGAATGGTCTGATAATTAGTTATTATTAATATTAAATATCATTAAGTATTTAGTTTACTTATGAAACAAATATTATTTTATATAACTTGTGCTTATATATATATATATATATATATATATATATATATATATATATATATATATATATATATATATCATTCTAGATATATAATAAGATTTATATATCCATAAATATTTAAAATCTTATTATATATCTAGAATGATATATATATATATATATATATATATATATATATATATATATATATATATATATATATAGTTTTTATAAGTGTTATAAGAAAACAGAAATAGAAAAAGAATAAAAAATGAAATAAAACAAAAAGCCAAGCCCAGCTAATCCTAGCTGAGCACTCAAAACTCCCTCACCAACACTGAGCCAAAGCCCAGTTCGGCCAAGTCCCCAAAATCTCGACCCCTTGAAGCCAACGAACACACACTTATATAGAACGAGAAAGAGAGAGAGTTCGATCTCAAATCCAAAACCTAAAATGTTCCACCTGATGGCGCACCGTCCTCCCCGACACGTTGGGCGGCCACCCCGTGACTGCGCGCCGCCTCGCGAGTCGTCGAATGGCGACTGAAGTCCGCGCATACACGGTAGCCGTGAAAGCATGCAATAGCAGCCGCAGTTCCGAGGCTAGTTCGTCGCGGGTTTCTGGCCTCCTCACTCGATGGATTTCAGAACCGATTTTACGGGTATACACCTAACCTAACCCCCTTTGTTTCGAATTAATTAGCTCGATTTATTTTGTATTGCACGTATCATAAACCGAGCCCAAAGTTGGCAGAAAACTATTCAAAACTGAACAGTTTCGTAAGTTAGAGACCATATTTTGGAAGGTGTTTTCTGAACTGGATATTTGGACTTTTTGAAAACCAATTTAGAACAGTCTTAGACAACATATAGGAGATTAAAACCTCTCTGGTAGATTTGTTTTTCGTCTATTGTACATAAAGTTATTTCATCACAAAATCCCAGAAAAACCTGTTTTGAAGATTGTAGAAAAACCTTGAAAACCTCCGATACGACGTGTGTCCCGCCAAACCGAGCGACGTGGTCGCGAACCAAAAGCATCAAAAGGTGCATATCAACTGAGTAGACGTGTGAGCTTCGACAGAATTCAAATTGGTTGCGTGTGCGCGACGAATTTGATGCGTATCCATTAAAATTCACCGTATCGGCCCCTTTTCAAATTGCCCATTTACTTTGTGCACGTTCGTCAAATCGAGATGAAACTTGTGCCAACAGGATCGTACCAGTTTTTTGGTCCTGTATGACAAGTTTGGTCCGATTCTGAGACAGTTGATCGGATCACCGTTTTGCGGGCCCCACGATCCGACTCAACGGGCGATTTTGTGTACGGCCTGCAGAATCCAACTTTGGACATATGGTTGGGTTCGTATTGAAAAATTGGACCCGTAGACATGTAGTTTGATGACTTTAGAGACCATTGACCATGGCACATTTTTGGTACAAAGTGGGTCCAACGGCGGACATCGTTTTGGCCCAAAATTATCGTTTTACCTCTGTGTCCAGAATTAGACTTATAGACAGACAATCCAAGATAATTTGACTATTTTTATGATGTTGGTAACATCTATTTCAGCTTTTGGAGACAGTTGTGAGATTTGGACTTTATGGCTTACCAGTTGACGGTATATTGTTGGTTCTTCGTGCTACCACCAGGCAAGTATACCTTGCCTCCCACTACAGTTTATTACATGCTTATTTCTTTATCTAGTAGTTATATGTCATCAGTTACTTTTATTGGATTGATTTGATTGGTATACTTTTCTTCATGTCATGTATATTACTTATTGTCTCGTTTATATGCCGTTGTGGTCTAGAGTTTGACATTATAGACTATACGAGACTTGTTCTTACATATATCTTGACTGAGTTGTACCGGGTCATCACAGGTACCTTGACTGAGTCGTATCGTGTCGTGGAGTGAGTGCATGTAACTAAACTGCTAATTCCTATTTCGTTTTCTCAACCTGAGAGTCCACAATCGGGGCGAGGGTTGACCGTTTGCACCTGGGAATCCACACTCGGGGCGAGGGTGTTTGTCTTGATATGTTTGCACCTGCGAGTCCACACTCGGGGCGAGGGTGTCTGTCGTAAGCTAACCTGCAAGTCTACATTCGGGATGAGGGTTAGTAATTAGTTCAAACCTACGAGTCCACTCGGGGCGAGGGTTGGTATCAGTTGATCTCTTGTTCACTTGTTACTTTCAGCTGTTCATTTGTGCGTAGTTATTCTCGTGTCCATGTTCGTAGTCACTTGTCAATAGTCATTTGTTATTTTCTGTCTCGTTCTTATTTATTTTCTCATGCATGATAAACAATTAGATAGGCATGTTTTATGTATCTTGCTAGTCCCGTGAGGACCTGATAATCTCTTCAGGTAGTTGATTGCACAGAGTAGTTAGCGGATCATGATGGTAATTGATCACGTCTGCATGATTCATGTATTGTTAGTGATATTCATTTTTGTTAACCTCTCGTGCCTTATGTTCTTTATCATGATATACTCTACTTGTTAGTTTAGTTTATAGACTCTTATTCTTTTGTGGAGTATAATCGGACATATATGCTAGTAGGTTATAGACCACGACCCATAGTGTTCATTCATGTTTTATATTTCTATTGTGGATTGAGATATAGTTTTGCCTTGCCATGATTAGGCGTGATACCAGAGTCTAGACAGCGATTACGTATTCGAGATGGGCTGGAGTCCGCTCGATACGTAGCTGGCTTACTCTCGAGCTCGCGTCCGAAAAGCGGGTGCGGGTCGTGACAAATTTTTTTTGGTGGCCCATGCAGGTTAAAGCATATCGTATCGATTACGTAACTGTACTGATACGAGCCTGCGACTATTACTAAACCTTAGAAATCCCAATCCACACTGCCTTGAAAATTCTCCTAGAAATTTCTCTACGTCCTTGAAATTTCATATTTGTTCTCGATTATTCTTCCTTGCCTTCCGAACCATTAATGTTCGTCTTTTTCTATTTTGGGGTGACGAATGATCGTGTTGTCTAGAATTTATTGGAAATTCTTACGTTATAGTGTAATATTGCTTGCTTATTTAATTTTTGGTTGTTTGATAGATATGGAGGGATTATAGATGCCATATGTCTTAGATATCTATGGGTAATGATTCTAGCAACTAGATGGAAGGTTATAAAGTTTTAGTGACATACCTTTGAGGGAGTAGTATGACCAAAGGTGGGTAGAAGTCCTCGAGGTTTCGTAGTTACAAAATGGCTAGGAGAAGGATATAAACTATTTCTGAGGAATTAAAATTTAAGGAGATTAAGGTTAAGGTAGACTTTCTTTTTGAATTTTAAGGAATAGTTATGAATTAGAATTTCGACGACGAAATTAGTTTTAAGGTGGGTAGATTTGTAACTCCTCTTCTCGAAAATTTTGAAATATTTTTTATTATTTATTTGATTTAAATGGTGATTTTTAGAATTTTATAAATAATTAATTAGTTAATTATTACGATAGATGACTTTAGTCATGGTTAGGAATTTGAGTACAAGATGACCAAGAATCATGGCACGGATAGTGCAGTCGCGTGCTTTGACTAGTGTTCAGCCATAGTAGGGGAACGCCAAGCCATAAGTGTGTTATAACTAGGAAAACCAGACCAAATTGTGACATGACCTCCATAAACAAGTTAATTATTTATTATTAATATTATTTGACTTTTAGGTGACTCAGTTGTACTAAACTAGCCCAGACTGGGCCCGAACCAAGCCAAAGCCCTTGTAGGCATTTAGTGCATCCAAAGATGTCCATGATGATATATATTTATATTGGCATTGATTTGAATGGTTTGATAATTAGTTATTATAAATATTAAATATCATTAAGTATTTAGTTTACTTATGAAACAAATATTATTTTATATAGCTTGTGCTTATATATATATATATATATATATATATATATATATATATATATATATATATATATATATATATATATATATATATATATATATATATATATATATATCATTCTAGATATATATAATAAGATTTTAGAATATTTATGGATATATGAGTAATATATGTATATATATATATATATATATATATATATATATATATATATATATATATATATATATATATATATATATATATATATATATATATATATATATACATATATAAAAAAAAAAAAATATACATAGGTATATATATATATAGAGTTTTTATAAGTGTTATAAGAAAATAGAAATAGAAAAAGAATAGAAATAAAAGAAATAAAACAAAAAGCCAAGCCCAACTAATCCTAGCCGAGCCCTCAAAACTCCCTTACCAACACTGGGCCAAAGCCCAGTTCGGCCAAGTGCCCAAAATCTCGACACCTTGAAGCCAACGAAAACACACTTACACAGAACGAGAAAGAGAGAGAATTCGATCTCAAATCCAAACCCTAAAATCTCCCACCTGACGGCATGCCGTCCTCCCAGACACTTTGGGCGGCCACCCGCGACCGCACTCCACCGCGCGAGTCACCGGACTGCGACAGAACCCCGCGCACCCGTACGACAGCCGTGAAAGCATGCAACAGCAGTCGCAGTTCTTTTTTATACCCAGGAAAAATTCAAGTTTTGATCGGTTTTAAATCCTTGTGCCTGTGAGATTTGGATCTCAGTTTGATGCAATCTGTAGGAGAATCGATCCAGGATGTATGGGGAGAAGATTGGATCGACTAGGATTTGGTTTCGGTTGGGGTTTAAATCGATGAAACTTATATAAAAAAAACCTCATACAGAATGTGGCAGCGGGAGATTATCCCTCGGCCATAACACGAGAAATTGGCTCAATTTCTCGTGAGCTAGTTTCTTTTCTTTCCTTTTTTTTGTATATGTTACTTATACAAATGTAATATGTTATTATAGATATGTATTCATATCCACAAAAATTCAAAAAGTAAATTTTTAGAAAAGAAAACTTTAAAGCTAGATATATACTAATAAAGTATATATCCTTCATAATCTAGGGATGCCTATATTTATGAGGAAATAACCAATTAACTCTTAAGAAATTACTAACACAAAATGACTACTCAATATTTTGGTACGAAAAATATAACTTGTGAAAATAAATAACATTTGTTTATCTAATAATCAAGAAAATCCCCTCATTAATTTCTAATATTTATAATATGAAGATATCATAAAATATTAATAATTTAAAAATATAATCTATAATATAAAGCACAGTGGGTTTTTGGTCCGACCCATGTGCTTTGGTTCAACGATGATGAAAGGACTAAATTGCCCCTCTTTCTAAAACTCAATTTTGTTTTTAGATTAGATTATAGACAACCCACTATTTTTGGTTCTACCACATAAATAAAAGGACAAGTTGCCCCAACTTCTCCCTCACGTTCATCCCAGCATTCCAACTTCTCCCTTGCGCCCCTCCGAACGACGACGGAGGCGGTGGCAGCAGGTTCTCCCCTCCGTCGCGGAGAACCAGAACTCCAGCTTCGCCGTGAGCCTCGATCCGCAGCACGAATCGGAGCAGTCGGCGGCGGTGAGGTTACCACGAAGGATCTCCGGGAGGCAATCTTCAGCAGGAGAGAAGTCACTCGACCCTTCTCCAGGTGGTGGTCCAGTCGGATCAGTCTCCGGGAAGAAGAAGCAGTAGAGGTGGAGCGACCTTCGACCGTCGGATCTACTGTTCGTGTCCGTGCCATTATGGCACGTGTTATCCACTAGTAAAAAAATTTAAAACGAGGGGTTTACAAAAGTATAACTCAGATAAACAACTGAGATTGTAAACCAAATTGGCAAGTTTATTGTAAGCGAGTCAGCATGTTCAGTTGTCCATAAAACAGTTTTTTTATTTTATTATCTACTTATAAGCTTATGCATAAAAATATTCTAAATATTGATTGAATAAATAGAAAAGGGAATAGAGTTTTTGCAACTGATTTTCCTCTAAGGGCCTTTATGCAAATATTTGAATTCAAACTCTCCAACAGTCGACCATTAAAATCCCAAATGCCTGTACTCTGTTCGAATTCAACGACTTCCCAATCATCAAGGGATAAACCAAATCTGATTTTAAAACCAGATTCCTCTAACAATTCTTTCCTTTGATTCAATCCGAACACTATATATAAATGTGAGAGAAGGCATCAGATTCCCCTCTCTATTAACCCTAAAATCTCTCAAACCATTCCCACCGCAAGAGGAGTAGAGGAGCAAATCGAGGGAGCAGCAGAGTTCTCGTTAAAAACCCGAAAGGTAAACTAATCTATCCTTAAGCCTACCATTATTGTCATTTACCACCCATTAGAGATTGTCTTATAGGTGTTTGACTTAAGGCTTAGTAGGAAACATCTGAGAAGGGGGTATCGGGTTAGAAAGAACAAGTTCATCACATGGGTATCGGTCAAGAACTCAATTTAAATAGTGGACTGCCTAGTAGTAATACTGAGGCTTGCCGCATCAATTGGGAAAGAGAAGAACCTATATCCATCATCTTTGATGTGTTTACTTAGGAATACTGGTGCACTTTTGACGGATAAAGTTCGACTCAAGGCAAACACGTCTCAGTTAACCAATATGAATTGTGACAGTAGCAATAGTTAAACTTATCAAGGGGATACCCTACTGGTTCTGAAATTGGTCCGTAGCAAATGTATCCAACTCATTATCACCCATGTTATCCATGGGGATATAAAATAGTAAAGATAGGTAGCCATGTAACTATGTGGGCTGGCACCCAATGCATGATCATAAATGGGTCAGTAAGAGTTTAGGTGTAAGTTAGCTGGGTTAATAGGAATGACTCTTGTATTGGGCTTTAGCAACAACATGAAATAAAGAAGCTAGGGTGAATGGGCTAACAGGGGATTACAAGTCCTATTATCATATGACATGTATGCGTGTTTAGAGATTTGAATTACCAAATGACCGATACCAAAATGGTATCAGATGGCCACGTATGAGAATAGGGAATAGGCAATGGAGGAGCATGGGTTCGAGAAATCAATTAGATGTAAAAGCAGGCACTGCCTATAAAGACTACAGGATTAGAAGAAGTAGTATGTTATTAGGTAGGGTGTACCTTGACAGAAAATAGGTACCAATTGATTACCATAGAGAAGAAGCAATTATAACAGAACCCAACTAACATCTGGGGATGGCAGGTGTAGCTTTAGAAGCTGTCTCGACAACATATGCAGTAACAGCAACAAGAAAGGGGAGTTGCACAAGTATAATTAAGGAGCAGTATGTATCTGTTTAATATCTGACTTTAGGTTATATATCCTAAAGTATAAATGCATAGGAGGGAATCACTTTTAATGGTGGTAGTATCACTTGATGGATACTGCTACTGGGATCAAGTCATACTTAAAGACCTATATAGTAGGTGTGGCAATACAGGCTACCAGGGTTGTGTCGGTATAAGTACGACCATATCACTGTAACAGATTTCTAAGTATAGGTAAAGGGTGCCTATACCACTGTAGCAGAGGAGTTCCTGTATTAAATATTAGGCGGGTTAGTAGTTGTATCTAGAACAGACACATGTAGAGGGTTAATAAGAGGTACAAGAGTCAAGTCTCTTGCGGTGCATGTGGTACAAGTGGAGGCATATAAACCAGGGCAACAAATAGTAAACCCATACCAAGTAAGTTGTAGCAAAGGATGGGCAGTACAATGCAAAACCGATAAAGAAAATGGATATGTGGGTAGCCATTAGCCTATATGTATATATATAATGGCATCGTGTGTATGTATTAAGAGTACGTAGGAAGATTTGTAAAGAAATGTCAGATATCAGAAAATGGGCTAAGGGTTGAATGTCGAATAATCTGAGACACTACCATATGAAGACTTGTTAACAAAGGTTCCTGTAGCCTGGATATGGTTTAATGTGCAGTCGAAGCAAGTTAGAGAACAACCTTAGTAAAGAAGAACAACAACAACATGTCCCTACAGTTGGAAGATTCCAGTTTGTAAACTGGAGAGGGGTTCATTTGTGCACAAATTGACCAGAGGTGAGTGTTCCCAGTTAGAAATTTGGGGGCATCCAAGGGTGATATTAATATAGACCAGATAGGAATGATATCCTAGGGGCAAGTAGTAACATGATATATGTGACACATATATAGGTAATATATGTGGCCAATGCCTAGTACAGTTGGTGGTTAGTACCCAACAAAGAATATGAGTATCCTAGAATACTAATCTATTAATAAACCAAATTGGTCTAGAAATTGACCTAGAGACTAGTAGATAACTTATCATTGATTGCAAATCTTTTACTGATGTTATAAATTCACAAATAGGTTACTTGGACCTCAATTTAGACTCTGATCAGTGCCATCAGCCCAGGACGACAGGCGAGTACATTTTTTGTTTATTTTTGATATTGATTATTACTATATTTCATTGTTAGTCATTCTATATTTGATTCTTGTCTCTTTTTCATACCTTGTCGTATTCTTACCTGTAGTATCGGGAAGGGGAAGTACCAAAAGATGTGTGATCTGACCGTAGATATTGTAGACATCGTAGACATTGTAGACATTATTTTATTTTCTTCAAAGTAGATATCGTAGACATTATTTATTTTATTGCAATGTAGACATAGTAGACATCGTGGTGTAACTGTCCCTAGACCGATCACATATCAAAAAGGTACTTCAAAACACATAGATAGTATCTCCTCTGGGTTTTATTCATTTACTATTGTTATGTAGTTTCCTGTCTACTTTTCTCATGTCTATTCTTACCATTATCCTCATTATTTTAAATCATGTATTTTATGGCTAACCTCTGTTTTATAGTCGTTATCATATATTGGAACTGCACTCAATGAATTGTACTCGTTTCATCCTGACTGGATAAACATTTTAGGTGATTGTGATGAGGTCATGTGCCCTGACCAGTATGGTCCGTACATGGGAGATACACTCGAGACGGACTTTGCGTATCAGGAGGAGTTTGTAGCATCTGACCCTGCTGCGCTTGCTTAGGTATCTTTAGTTAGCATTAAGACATGTAGTGGATATTGACATTTGATGTTGAGACATGTAGTTTGCGATTTCCTTTATTATTTAGATTGCATATAGTTCATTCTGAGACTTTATATATATTTTTCTTTATTCTATTTAGAGCTGAGTTATGGTATTGTGTTGTTGTCTCCCAAGTGGAGTCTATTTATACTACATGGTTATTCATCTTTGTTTACAACGTTCTACCGTCGATACTGTGACGTAGGCTGGGCGTACGTATGACTTATGCCCAAATATTGGGTACGGGTCGTGACATATTTTTATGGTGGCCCATGTAGGTCCTTTTCGTAAATTTGTGAACTAGTGGTAGTACTTAGGTTAGTCATACTACTGCAGGCCTACGAATAGGATTAGGATTTAAGGATCGTCCCCACATGTTTAAACACATTATTAATCTCTATATTCGATTTCAATTACTCATTGAATTGCATCATGTTTGAATCTTTCCACCGGCTAACAATTTTTCTTATTTTTAGCCAATGGATTCGCAAGACAGGAACAACACTTCCCTGAACACCCCACCGACTGCAGGCAAAAATTTTACATACGAGACCCCACCGACGTAGGGAGGCCAGTATACTCATCTGGGCGACCTGGCTCAGCCGCAGTTCTCGAGGTTCTGCAGAGACGACATTCCACCACCCACATAGTTTCCTCCGCAAACTCTACCACCAACACCTCTTCCACCACCAGAACATGTTATTTATACAACACATGTTCTTCATTTAGCACATGTTCCGCATCCAGCACCTACCATGCATCCAGCACCTGTTATGTATCCAGCACCCACCATGCATCCCGCACCTATTATGCATCCAGTACTTTCTATGAATCCAGCACATGTTCTGCCTTCACTGCCTCCACTGGACAATGTTATGCTCCTGGAGATCTTCCAGCAGCTCATCACTTCCCAGACGACGCAAGCCAACATCTTCCGCGATACTTTGAGAGAGGCTCTTCAGACTAGAGATGCTCCTAGCAACGCCCTGGAAGTTCCAAGAATTTCATGAATCTCAAGCCCAAGGAATTCTATGGGACGGAGGGCATTCTCTACGCTTATGAGTGCTTAGAGAACGTGTGTAACGCCCAGTCCCAAAATATGTAGGACTAGATACGTAGACATGTCAGCCATATAATAAATATACGTAAGCTGTAAAATACGGTAAAACTATGACAACTAATATCATCCTCAAAATAAAGATAAAACTTTTTTTTATAATCAATAAAGAATTTATTATTTTTACATGTAGTTGGGCGGAGACAAATCCACTAACAACTATTTGTACAAATGACAATTTTTTTATTGATTCTATAAAAGTTTTATCTTTATTTTGTGGATGAGATTAGTTGTTATAGTTTTAACGCATTTTACAGCTAATGTATATTTATTATACAGCTGGCATATCTACGTATCTAGTCCTACGTATTTTAGGACTGGGGTGTTACATGTTTTTGTGATGGCCCATACAGGTCTACGATAAATTGTTTGGTTACTTTACCGTACCAAGCAATCTTGCAAATAGAATTAGAGTCTGGGATCTCATCCACATCCATGACCTCCTTCGATTCCATATTCGAACTCTCGCTTGACTCCTTGATTTGCATCTTGCTCGATTCCTTCTATCGTAATTCTTATCTTTCCTTCGTGCTTGATATAGGTTAGGAAGATAACTCGCACTAGATAGACATATTCTACTGTTCCCTAATACTACTAGTTTAACTCTTGTAAGTTGGGTAGAATATCTCATGACTTAACATTCTTATTATTCTTGTGACCCATATTAATAGGTTTACCTCGACTATAGAGTTTAGAGGACCCCCAACCCATTTAGTCAACCAAAGCCTTAGACAAGAAGACAGAAGGACGACTGTAAAGGCAAAAACATCGGACAAGTCTTAGATGTTAAGGAAATTGGACTCTTCATAATTTCTTTCAATCATTATCTCCCGTACTTATAATTTTGAACTGTCTTGACTAATGCTGCTAATATAGCCTAGTTTTGCAAGCTTATTCTCGAGCTTGTTCATGACATATTTTATTGGAAGCTCCTACTAACATATTGTCTAATCAGAACCGGTGCATGATGGTCTGATCAACCAAGTGTACTTTGGTTCGCTCTACCTACGATTACTCTACGCGGATTAAGATATAGTTAAACAAATATACTCGCCCTTTAGGATCTTATCCGCATCTGCCTTGACAACCCTCTTTAAACTATTCAATCGTCTTTGAACCCGTATTTTTATTCGACCTTATCTTCCTTGAGCTTCTATTTTGGTTTTATCCTTCACCTATATTAGAAAGACAAACGATCGTACTTAATATCCCCTTAGTTGCCCTACCACATATTACCAAGATAGTTATATATACACGAATGTAGCTAGCCACCGACCAACCAATATGACTATATCCTCGTCTTAAGCTACTCGTCCTTTCCCTCGACCCTAAATATACTATCGTGACTTCTAATCACTTGGACTTGAGAATGATTCAAATCGTTCTTTTAATCGTACCGTCAACCTAGACGGCTTCCATACAATTTCTCTCAAGGAACCACATCTCCTCAGACTAAATTATTTTCTCTTGATCTGCTCGATTCCTTACTATTCCTTATTTCATCTTATCTTGATCTTTTAGTTGTTGCACATTAACTAGCGACCCTTAACTATCTTCTAAACCATAACCGTGATTTGTTTCCTAGTAAACTAAATTGTGATCTCCTAAAATTGCTTATTTTATTGTACGACGTTTCCTTCTCCAATAGCATTTTCTTATGAGAAAATCCTTTTATCCTCTCAACCCAACATACCCTAGTTATTTCTTAATTTTGAGGACAAAATTCTTGTAAGTTGGGTATGATGTAAATCCCTAAAATTTTAATATTTGTTTTGTGATGGTATTTGTACGTCGAGTACGAATACGGATATGATTTGATATTTATTTTTACATAAAAAGATTTACTATAAGTTTGGTAACTATAGAAATGAATATTTTTGTTCTCGAGATACATATAAGTAAATATTTTGTATATAAATATTTTTCGCCAAAATTTAGTCACATGTTTTATTAAATTTTATTATTACAAAAAGGCTTTTTAGTTATACAAGTGTAAGTAATAAATGATATTTTTCTTTACAAATATTATGTACTACTAGAAAAATATTTTATGTAAATGTATTACTGCATGCGAGTACATAAAATTAATTTATGTAGATATTTTGAATTTTTGAAATTATTTTATTTATCTTAATTTATCAAAAACGTATTTTTGAAATATTCCTACTAATATTTAAATATTTATTCTGATTTTTTAAATTTATTTATTATTATTTTTATTATAAAGATATTTTAAAATTTGTGGATAAATGTTTAATTAGTTATGGTAATTTAAATAAAGATTTAACTTATTGATTTTATTTTAGATAATTGAAGATAAGATTTTATTCAGATTTAAATTGAATATTGGGTTGGATTTGTTGGAGATTGTTTTAAATTGATTTAAATTAAAGGGGTGAATTATCAAGTGGGAGTTTAAACTACCTAATCCTTACCGAACTAGGAAGTTTCACCCCCTACATATAGGCGAGACTCCTATTGTCCTCCTCCACATATTTTTTTTCCACAAATCCCTCCATCACAAACGTGAGTGCAACGTGTCGGTGTCCAATCTTTTCAGTGTCAACCGTGACGACCTCGGGTCCGACCCCGGGGGTCTTTCCAATATAGTATATTTGTACATATACATTGCATCCTCCTCCATGTCGACAACTCCGACACAATCTCCAATCCCTAACCTAAATATAATCCGACCATCTCCCGAAAATCCACGGCACCAGCATTACGCCATCATTATCACCACCGCCACAACGGCAGAATCCTCCACCACCATGGCCACCTTCCGCTTCCTGTCATCACCACCACCTACGCCCAAACCTCCGGCAACCTAGCCGCAGCCACAACACCAACCCCGGCTAACCCTCCATCCGTCGTCGTCCCGACACAACCTCCATCACCATCGTCATCATCAACCACCAACATCAACACCAACCACACCAGCACCTTGCACACCATCCCTCCACCAAGACCAGGAATACAGCTGCTACCACCGTTTCGACTTCCCCCAAGACCTCGCCACCGCACAGCCACCATCACTGCTACCTTCACCACGCCCGCCTTCGCGGTCGTCCCCATAACCGCCACTCGGCTAGCCGACCCCGACCCAATAACCGATCCGCCGGCCAGACCTGACCACAGACATAGCCACCGCTACTAATTTCTATCACCACCACCATCACCCCCAATTCAAATAAATACACCACCACCACCACCCTTACCTTCGATCGCCGACGCTGCCGCCATCGCGATATCCCAGGCGCCCTCTTCCTCCAATACCTCTGCCCCTTCATCACGGTCGACCACTGTCGCGGTTGCGTGCCACCGAGCTGGGTCGAGATCCCTTATGAAGCTCTCCGACTTATTCTTCTTAATTTCCCTCCACCGTAAACTAGCATGCGCAGAACATCCGTCGCGCCGCCCCTAGGCGACTCCGTCGCGCGTCTTCGCCCGAGCGCCGATGAGGGTCTCCCGATCTCTCTGCTCCTCTCCCGAGCCTTCCCTCTTTCTCGTCCCTGGCGCCGCCAACTTCCATTTCCTCTCTCTCCTGCAGCTTCTCTCTCCCACACTCATCCTCTCCCTCGAATTCACTTCCGACCGCCACTGTCCCATGTTCTCTCTAATTTTTCCTTTCACCATTTTTTATATATGAGTTGAGTTGTCAAGTGGGCCGGGCCGGGCCGGCCTGGTACAAATTTGAGTGGATCGAGCCGGGTCCGAGTCGGACCTCTTGAGCCCATGGAATGTAGCGGGTCGGGCAGGGCCGGGCTATGGATGGAAATTTTAAGCTCAGCCCGATACATGACCCAAAACATGGTAGGCTTTGGGTCATGCCGGGCCGGGCCGAAGCCGAGTCGCACTGGAGGCCATCATTTTAATGAATTAATGTATTGTCGGAAAAGAAGCACGAAAATCTTTTTCCAAACCAGAGAGTACTTGCGATAGAACCGAGCAATACAACACACGAACAAAACACCAAAACACAATCCACACAGATACAAAGAATTTTTGGCATGGAAAACCCTTGGAGGAAAAAACCACGGGATGATCGTAGTCGAACCCTTGAGAAGCCTTCATTAATGAAATAAAGGAGTACAACCTCTACAAACTTCTTCCGATCCAACACGGATCCCCATAACACTTGGAAGCAATAAATATTGATTACAAGGCTACGAAAAACAAAGACGACAAGTAGAGATTACTCGAACACGATCCTTGTCACGCCCCGCTCCCGTAGGAGCGATCGTCCTCGCTAAGGCGTGATGCCGCACGAACCTAGATTGCGCTCGTGCAAGGCAGTTTCATAACGGCCGATTACATCGGCGGCGACGAGGTCGTCGCACAGAAGTCCCAAGCAGAAATATTGAAACATGCAGCAGAATTTAAAGAAGAACACATGAACACAAGTCATTCAAAAGAATCTCTTTATTGATATTGAATACTACATCTGTAAGCACAAGGCCAAATTACAATGTCTCTCGTGCTCACATTTCTCTCATTTACAAGTCACTCTGCTCTCTCTCATCTCTCGATACCATACTTGAATCCAGCGAAAGCTTCCGAAGGCGATGTCCATACATTATGTCATGTATAAGTCTTCAGATCACGCGGCCGCATGCTTCGACTCGCCAAGGAACTCTGTGCCTCGACGCATCCAAGCGAGCTCTGCACCACGAGCTTCTACCTGTGCCTGCACATAAAACACTGTGTGGGTGTCAGTACCACTGTACTGGTGGAGTGAGCTCCTCGCCCACCCATACAAAACCTACACGTTTCATTTACTTTGTGCAACAAAACCCCTTTTCGATTTTCTTTCTATTCTTGTCTTAGGATCAGTTTTAGGACCGGCGCCTTAGCGCAACTTGTGCATCGGGACCATCCCGTGCTTGTAATATCAACGTTAGCTCATACTTTGTCTCTAGACCACTCCTCGTGCCAACAACGTTAACCTATCAAGTCGTGTTTGCCTTACGGCCAAAATCAGAGACGCAACTACACGAAAGACTCCATTTCCTTGCCTCTAGACCTTTCTCGTGACTGTATTGTCGACGCACCGACTTATACTTATCTTTCGTGCCAAACTCTGGGACGTAACGACTCGGTCGTGCCATGAACTCGATTCATGCATCGATAACTCTGAGGCAACGCCTCCTCGCTTAGTCTTGCCTATACTTGTGTTGTGACAACGCGGCCGTGCCTCATATTTCGAGGTCGTGCCCAGCAACTCAACGTAACTTCACACAACTAGCCCTACGGCCCTTCTCGACTTAACTCGCGACAGCTCAAGCCTAACTCATGCAACTCTATGCCAACAACGTAACACTCGACGCCAGATCTCGTGCCGAAGCACGTCGCCTTCGCTGTAGCCAAATCTTAGGCTCCGACATTGTGTCTTTTTAACTCATACATATTCAACTCAATCCAAAGGCACACACACGGATTGCCGCCCGTGCCGACACAAAACTTACCATGTTAGTTGAGAATAATTTATATCAAGTGTTTGTTATGGGATTGGCCTAACCAGCCGCCTTGGTCGTAGCCTGGCAGTACGGAACCCTTTCAACGCAGGTAGCGAGCCCCGATGAAAGTCCCCGCCTTACCGATCTCCTTACCAGCGTTGCCTATTACCCAGCTCGGCTACAACCAGTTTCTTCCTAGGCTGAGACGGTCCCGTGGCCCCGGAATTCCGTTCGAAGAAACCACTCCTTGTCCACAAGTTGTCCAAGTTCATAGGGGTTTACATGGTGTATTTTAGGATACCGTTGGGGCTTGTTATATGATCAATTCATTTACTTGGTTGTTTTACTCTTTCCACTTTCTGTACTTCCTTTGCAGAGCCCCTAACCAGGGTTGCCTCGGCGACTAACCATCGCTTAGACTTAACATTCTTTGAACTCAGGGAACGGCTACTGCATAGCCTTCCAACTTAACTTGAACATAACGTATTTCCTTAAGTATCGACCGACCGTGGCGATCTTTCCACTGAACCAACCGTGGCTCGTGCCTCTAAACCGACTCGTGTTCTACGCAACGCTGTCGCCCAAGTCATACTTCATATGACGGGCCTTGGGGTCGTGGGACTATTTATCTTGACAACCGCAGAATGAGCGGGACAACACATAGAATAACTTAGGTCGACCAGCATAACTTTGCCTAACTCACTCAAGCCTACAACTTAACCCAAGGGACGAGCAAAGGCTACGCCAAGCCTTGCGGGACAGGATCGTGCATGCTTTAGCAAGCATTTGTGCGGGTGACGCCTATGACTTAGGCTAACTCTCAGCTTTTGCACCGAAGACCAACTTTCCTTCTCCCAAGCCACGGGACGAAGGACCGAGTGTCATTTTCAAAGCACGCCGTGCACCAACTCTAAGCCGACAGTGGGACGTTTTCCATGTTCTAACTCGATTCAAACCGTCGGGATTATTCCCTTAGCTATGTGGATGAGTAGCTTTTATTTATCAAGCCTAACTTGTGCAAGTTGAAAACACGATTTATTATGTGAAGGCAAAGATGAGGAGAGTTCACCGAAACTACCCCACCTGAGCGATATCTCCGAGCAAGCCGTTGCAAGGCTAAGGCCGAACGCCGTCGGCGTTTCGATTCCTCCGATTGACTTTACGGGACAGGGCACTACATCATACACCACTCAGAACAAGTCTCGTCCTCGAGACTTTCCTGAAGGCAGGTCATCCTACCATTTCTATGGCCAAGACTTATTCGTACACATTTCGCTTACGCGTTTCCTCGATTCCGAGCCACGCTCGCACGACTATCAATCTTTCCGTTAACATAATTTCAAGATCTCGACACACTTCCATCTTTCAAGCCTTGCTTGAACTCGTCGTATCACTTGGCTGGATCGTGCACGCATTCCAAGCGTCCCCAAAATACATGCATTCAGCCAAGCCGCATGATTGAGAATTGTCATTCTCACTCGAGTCGCATCGTGCACATACCCAGGCGTCCCTAAAATATATACATGTCAGCCGAGTCTCGTGAGCAGGGTTTCCTATATTCGTGATTTCCATGCATGCCAATCCTCAAGATCAATCCTTCCGATTGCTAACACTTGAAACAGGGCGTCTCACCTAACCGCTAGGCTATTTCTTTTCGGGGTTAAGTCAATGTCAGGATTGGAATCATAGTTCCCAAACAATAATGCCAACACTGACCCCAATCCTAGGGTAAAACCAAAGTCGATCATACGGGGTTTTCTACCCAAGCTTGCGTCACTCAGATCTCTAAACATCGAGCACGATCACCTAATTCGCATTACGGCACGCGTTGCGTATATTCGAATCCCTTCAATTCACCAATACTAACCAATTCGTGCATTCGATTACGAGGTCGTCTAGCTTTGACAATACGTTGCGCCCCAATCTCACGCGAGTCTGATAATCCGTGGTGGTTCATGAATCACCATGCAACGCTCCCGCGGAATAATCATTCTCATCGGGGCGTAACTCTTGTTTGAGTTTAGACTCATTCATTCTCGATACACGGATTGGACCTACTCAATCCTCAAGTTCAATCGACAAGCACACCAATTCAATCTCGAGTCTATCTTCGCGTCAAACCACAAGTCGAAGCATACAGATTGCCACACCATGCTAGTTTGATCACCCCCGCTGTATGAATCACCATAACAACGCTCACGCGGAGTGATCGCCCTAATCGGCGTGACGCATGTGCGAGGCTAGAGTTGCGCTCGCATAAGACAAGAACGTCAACGTTGTGGTTATCGACAAAGCGAATTCCAAAACATTCCAGTTTTCATCCAAGCCAAGTTCGATCGTCATTCATTCAACTTAGAAAATCCTCGAGCCAAGCCTATCCTTTCCTCGACATATTTTAATATCCCGATTATAGCATCCATCGAAACAATGACATTTGCACGATCGTCATTTGCCGAGTCAGAGTACCCCCGAGTTATCGCATATCGATCTTTGATACGCCTCAATACCATCGACGACATGCGTAACCTGACGATCTTCCTTCGCAACCAATTTCAAGTCGTGCGACTAATGCTATTGTCCGAGTTGGATATTCCATAATTTTTTTCTCGATATTCAAGATCAAGTTCGATCGCTATTCCTCAAGCTCGTTTCAAGATCGTTTGTTCAAAACTCAAGTCACATTTCATTTGCATCAATCCGATGGCGTACGCGCGATCCTCTAAGTTTCCTCGATCAAGACCATTCATTTTCATTCATCGTTCGGAATTGTTTTCTAACACGCATTGCCCATCGACAAGTTGTCCGAACGAGACGTTCGTTTGGGACATTCGAAGTCACGACCAACTAAGCGTGACGCGTTCTAAGGCTTTGCGCGATCGCATCGCCTCGCCGCAATAATCGTAATCCTCAATATTCACTCGAACAATTCCTAAGATAAACCATACACCACTCGGATTCGAGCCACTCGACTACTCGTCGACACTCATTCTTATTCTTCTCCGAGTCTATCACATACACCACTCGGATTCAAGCCATAAGATCTAGTCCTCAATCACATTCTCGTCATTCACTAAGACATCCTTCAGATTCGTTCAACGAATCGCTAGAGTAGTCGCTCGCGTCGCATCGACGCACTAAGTCGTTCGCACTATTTCCTCGAAATCCAAATCAATCTCCCGTGTACGCCTAAGCGTTAGTCCGATAGCATTCCTATCGATAGACACTCCAAGTGCATCTCCGTTCCCGACCGAACGATACTTAATATCGCTCGCGACTCGTTTGCACCAAAATGTCGAGGTGCGCGACGCGAAACACCACTTAGCCAAAAGGCCGTGTGCATAGCCATCCTGTGCGGACTTTTATTCGATTTTGCATGCTCATTTGCTAGGGTCAACATTGGACGAATTAGGCATGCACGCGACTTGCTAAGGTCAACGTAGGACTATTCGGGCACACATGCAACTTTGCTAACATTAGCACATATTTTCTATCGAGTCAAGTTTGCAACGTTCGGCACAAAGGCCCAATCGACGCATTTGGCAACGGCCTACCGATGCGTTAGATTGAACGCTTGTACGAGCTTTTGAAAATATTTAGACTTATTGTATGGACATGCCGATGGACATTTGAGAGAGAGCGCACCAACGATAACAACTTGCGGAAGCAACAGAGTTTTGCGGAAACATCGAAATTAAAGAATTCAATCGACGGTCCAAGGACGTAAAGCCGTGCTCTGATACCACTATGTCACGCCCCGCTCCCGTAGGAGCGATCGTCCTCGCTAAGGCGTGATGCCGCACGTACCTAGATTGCGCTCGTGCAAGGCAGTTTCATAACGGCCGATTACATCGGCGGCGACGGGGTCGTCGCACAGAAGTCCCAAGCAGAAATATTGAAACATGCAGCGGAATTTAAAGAAGAACACATGAACACAAGTCATTCAAAAGAATCTCTTTATTGATATTGAATACTACATCTGTAGGCACAAGGCCAAATTACAATGTCTCTCGTGCTCACATTTCTCTCATTTATAAGTCACTCTGCTCTCTCTCATCTCTCGATACCATACTTGAATCCAGCGGAAGCTTCGGAAGGCGATGTCCATACATTATGTCCTGTATAAGTCTTCAGATCACGCGGCCGCACGCTTCGACTCGCCAAGGAACTCCGTGCCTCGACGCATCCAAGCGAGCTCCGCACCACGAGCTTCTACCTGTGCCTGCACATGAAACACTGTGTGGGTGTCAGTACTACTGTACTGGTGGAGTGAGCTCCTCGCCCACCCATACAAAACCTACACGTTTCATTTACTTTGTGCAACAAAACCCCTTTTCGATTGTCTTTCTATTCTTGTCTTAGGATCAGTTTTAGGACCGGCGCCTTAGCGCAACTTGTGCATCGGGACCATCTCGTACTTGCAATGTCAACATTAGCTCATACTTTGTCTCTAGACCACTCTTCGTGCCAACAACGTTAACCTATCAAGTCGTGTTTGCCTTACGGCCATAATCAGAGACGCAACTACACGAAAGACTCCATTTCCTTGCCTCTAGACCTTTCTCGTGACTGTATTGTCGACGCACCGACTTATACTTATCTTTCGTGCCAAACTCTGGGACGTAACGACTCGGTCGTGCCATGAACTCGATTCGTGCATCGATAACTCTGAGGCAACGCCTCCTCGCTTAGTCTTGCCTATACTTGTGTTGTGACAACGCGGCCGTGCCTCATATTTCGAGGTCGTGCCCAGCAACTCAACGTAACTTCACACAACTAGCCCTACGGCCCTTCTCGACTTAACTCGCGACAGCTCAAGCCTAACTCATGCAACTCTATGCCAACAACGTAACACTCGACGCCACATCTCGTGCCGAAGCACGTCGCCTTCGCTGTAGCCAAATCTTAGGCTCCGACATTGTGTCTTTTTAACTCATACATATTCAACTCAATCCAAAGGCACACACACGGATTGCCGCCCGTGCCGACACAAAACTTACCATGTTAGTTGAGAATAATTTATATCAAGTGTTTGTTATGGGATTGGCCTAACCAGCCGCCTTGGACGTAGCCTGGCAGTACGGGACCCTTTCAACGCAGGTAGCGAGCCCCGATGAAAGTCCCCGCCTTACCGATCGCCTTACCAGCGTTGCCTATTACCCAGCTCGGCTACAACCAGTTTCTTCCTAGGCTGAGACGGTCCCGTGGCCCCGGAATTCCGCTCGAAGAAACCACTCCTTGTCGACAAGTTGTCCAAGTTCATAGGGGTTTACATGGTGTATTTTAGGATACCGTTGGGGCTTGTTATGTGATCAATTCATTTACTTGGTTGTTTTACTCTTTCCACTTTCTGTACTTCCTTTGCAGAGCCCCTAACCAGGGTTGCCTCGGCGACTAACCATCGCTTAGACTTAACATTCTTTGAACTCAGGGAACGGCTACTGCATAGCCTTCCAACTTAACTTGAACATAACGTGTTTCCTTAAGTATCGACCGACCGTGGCTAACTTTCCACTGAACCAACCGTGGCTCGTGCCTCTAAACCGACTCGTATTCTACACAACGCTGTCGCCCAAGTCATACTTCATATGACGAGCCTTGGGGTCGTGGGACTATTTATCTTGACAACCGCAGAATGAGCGGGACAACACATAGAATAACTTAGGTCGATCGGCATAACTTTGCCTAACTCACTCAAGCCTACAACTTAACCCAAGGGACGAGCAAAGGCTACGCCAAGCCTTGCGGGACAGGATCGTGCATGCTTTAGCAAGCATTTGTGCGGGCGACGCCTATGACTTAGGCTAACTCTCAGCTTTTGCACCGAAGACCAACTTTCCTTCTCCCAAGCCACGGGACGAAGGACCGAGTGTCATTTTCAAAGCACGCCGTGCACCAACTCTAAGCCGACAGTGGGACATTTTCCATGTTCTAACTCGATTCAAACCGTCGGGATTATTCCCTTAGCTATGTGGATGAGTAGCTTTTATTTATCAAGCCTAACTTGTGCAAGTTGAAAACATGATTTATTATGTGAAGGCAAAGATGAGGAGAGTTCACCGAAACTACCCCACCTGAGCGATGTCTTCGAGCAAGCCGTTGCAAGGCTAAGGCCGAACGCCGTCGGCGTTTCGATTCCTCCGATTGACTTTGCGGGACGGGGCACTACAATCCTCCTTCGAAAATGGCCTTCAATCTTCCTTCTTCTCTCCCAAAGTTGTAATGGCACTCTTGCCTCCTTCTTCTTTCTTTTCTCTCTGTTGTATGTGATTAGGGTTAGGAAAAACCATATGTAAACCTCCTAATCCCGTAGAGAAATCTGGACCGTAGGATACGATCCAATGGTGTAAAAAATACCCTGAAATTAGCCTCAGCCCGACGACACAGAGTTCGGCCAAAACTCTGTGTGGTCAAGCCAGAACTATTCTGGACACCATGGGACCGAACTCGGCCCAAGTTTGGCCTAGGATCGAACTCGGCTCGAGTTCGGCCTCCCCTATTCTAGAAGGTTGTATGGTGGCTCCCGAGCTTCTTCTCCATCTCTGATTGGCCTCGTCACCTCCCCGAGCTTCTCTAACACACAGATGGCGCTCGTCGCACTCCGGGGTGTTCTCCATATAGGTTGGAAATCCTACCCACTCCAATATATCTCCCCCTGCATAACTATGTGGAGGGGATCGTCATTCCGACGATCTGCCTACAGAACTCAAACTTCCCACTGGTGAACATATCTGCTCCGTTATCATCTGTATGAACCTTCTAAAGCTCTGCATCCTTCTTCTCAACCATACCCCATATCCAATGATACCGAGTCTCGATGTGCTTCGACCGGATATAAAAAGTCTGATTCTTTACAAGATGAATAACACTCTGACTATCACAAAGAAAAGTATATTGCTTTTGCTTCAGCCCCATTTCCTGCAACAACATTTTCATCCACAACAACTCCTTGTAAGCCTCTGTCACCGCAATGTACTATGCCTCTGTCGTCGATAAGGCAACACACTTTTGCAACCACGACTGCTACGATACCGCTCCTCCAGTAAATAACATTACATAGCCCAAAGTCGATCTCCTCCTGTCTAAATCTCCAGCCATATCAGCGTCGGTATATCCAACCTATTTTGGGTCATCACCACCAAAAGAAAGTCTCCAATCGGCAGTGCCCTGAAGGTATCGTAGAATCCATTTAACCGTACTCTAATGTACCTTTCCAGGATTTGAAAGATACCTGCTAACTGTGCGAACTGTATGAGCGATGTCTGTACTCGTACATACCATAGCATACATAAGGCTTCCCATGGCTGAGGCATATGGAACCCGCTCCATATCTTATTTTTTGTCTTCGGTAGATGGACACTGCTCCCCAGTAAGCTTAAAGTGGACCGCAAGGGGAAAACTTACTTTCTTCGGCCCGTCCATCCCGAAATACGGAAGTACTCGGTGAATGTACTTCTTTTGGGACAAGTGTAGCAGCTTGGACTCTCTCTCTCTCTCTCTCGGTTGATCTTTATCCCAAAAATAGTCTTTGCTGCACCCAAGTCCTTCATAGAGAAGGCCACGCCCAGTTGGCGCTTCAACTCCGCTATCCTAGTAGCATTCCGACCCACTAATAGCATGTCATCAACATAGAGCAAAAATGATAAAATCATCTCCGACAAAGTACCTCACAAATACACAATGGTCCGACGTCGTTCGTGCATAACCATGCTCCCCCATAAACGACTCAAACTTCCTGTATCACTGCCTCGGAGCCTGCTTCAGACCATACAAGCTCTTCCTCAACCGCAGACCAAATGTGACTTATCTTTCTCACAGAATCCCTCTGGCTGCTCCATGTATAACTCCTCCTCAAGATCACCGTAGAGGAATGCCATCCTCATGTCCATCTGTACGACCTCCAAGTCGAAACTGGCTGCCAATGCTAGCACCACCCGAATAGACGACTGCTTGACGACTTATAAAAAGATCTCATCATAATCTACGCCTTTTCGCTGACCATAGACTTTAACTACCAGCCTCGCTTTGTATCGAAGGCGAGTAGCATCATCCGTCTGCTTCACTCTGAACACCCATCGATTTTTCAAAGGCTTTTTGCCCTTTGGAAATCGCACCAGCTCGTTAGTAGAATTTGCATGCAAAGCAACCCATCTCATCCTGCATAGCCTGCATCCACTCTTATCGTTATTCATCTTCCATAGCCTCTGCAAAGCTTTTGGGCTCTCTTCCGTCATTCAGTAGCACATACTCACTCGGTGAGTATCTCATAGATGGTCGAGGCTCTTTGTCACACCTTCTCAATGGAGCCACTGGTACTGGCTGTATACCAACAACCTCCTCCCCTTCAGGAACTGCCTCCCCGGTATGCTCATCCTCCTAAGGGACACCTTGACCATCATCAGCAGGCTGATGATCAAGATTGGGAGCAACTCCATGCACTGGCTCTCCTATAACTGGATCCTCTACGATGTCCTCTGGAAACTATTCGAAGAGAAATGACTCTAATTCCGGCAATTTCTCAGCCTCAGAAGGCATCTCAGAATCCTGAGTGTTGGTCATGGTCTGAACCTTGATGAATACCATGTCCCTGCTTCTGTAGAGCTTTCTTTCCACTGGGTCATAGAGTCTATAGCCAAACTCATCCCGACCGTAGCCGATAAAGACGCACTGCCTCGTCCCATCCTTCAGTACATGCACGAAGGCCTTACAACCAAACACTCGCAGGTGATTATATGACGGCTCTTTGTCGTACCATACTTTGTTAGGCACATCACCCTACAAAGGAGCACTAGGAGATAAATTAATAACATAAGCATAAAGAGTCATACTCTTCTTGGATGAGACTTTCAATGGTTTCACTTGACAACTTTAAATATTCTTTGATGGGCTGTTCAAGTTCCTCCACGATTTTCTCCAATGCCGCTGCTCTCGCCTCATCATTGAACATGGCGACATTTCTGATGGTAAGAGCGATCGCCGCCTTTATGCTCTCATAATTGAGGCCCTTATTCAGGACCATTTTGATTAGAGCCGCCAGAGTCTTGTAAAAGGTTTCAGTATGAATCTCAACTAAGAGATTCATTTCTACACTTGAACTCGGCGTTGCGGCAATGTCTACCAAGTCTTTTCTCTGAAGACTAGGAGCAGATGATGTTGCCTTGGTAGCAGGCTGAGATGGAGCCATTGTTGTCACTGCTACCATAGCCAAGTGCTTCATGGACTTAGTCAAAGAAGTTGAGAATTTTACGCAAGCTACTCTCTACGCAAGCTACATTTTACGCTAGCTACTTTATGCGGGAGCTATTCATTGAACTTTACGCTGGAGACAGACTGTCAGGCCGTATTTAATGCAAAAGATTTGATCTGACAGAATGATTTTTCTGACAGCATGCAGCACAGAAGTCGAGAAGATTGGATTTACACCAAACCCCATACTCGTCGTATAATGTGCAAATAGGGCTATTTTACGCTCAATAAAATTACTTCTTTTACGCACGGTAGCTATTCGAACTTTTTCGCTCAAGGCTATTGTGGGCGTAAAGTTTATTTGGTCTACTTTTTACGCTCAAGGCTATTTTAGCCACTTTACACTGGGAAGTTTATTTTGGGCTATTTTATGCCCAGTTTGCCACTTTATGCTGGGAGTGTATTTTGGGTCATTTTTACGCCCGATCTTTCCTGACTATTTAAGAACGTGGTTTGCCCACGTGGCTTTCATGCCACACTTCTCGAGGAACGTGTGTACGTGCTCTCCCCATTTTGTTGAAGTAGTGGGACACACGTCACCATGCGTAGAGATCAAACTCTACGTGGGACACGTGTCAACGTGCGTAGAAGATGAGTTGCATCGTGGGTGACAGTTGCTAGCGTAAAGACCCATTTTTGCTGCTTTTTACGCACAAAGGGTTAAGTCTATAAATAGACTTATTTTTCATATAGACATGATCGAGAGATCAATAGAGAGACAGGGAGAGGAGATTCTGAGAAAATTCATATTTCCATAGTGATATTTCCTGAAGCATTTCTTCAACTTTTTCTCAAGAACAGGGTGAAGCAAAGCAAGAAAGCATTCGACTGTGCCATCAGTGCCGTTGCTTGATACCTTTTCGGTGACTTAGTTCTTCCGATTGTTCATCTTCTTCAAGCAGTTTTCTTCATCATCATCGTATGGTCCAAGGAACAAAGTGATCGCTCTCAGATCAAACTTCCATAGCAATACTTCCCAGAATAATTTGTACTTCTGTACTTTTTCTAATTTTCTTTCAAAAGCCAATTTTAGGCATTTTGTTAAGTGAAACAAAATGGCGGCTCTGCTGGGGACAACCTTCTCCTCTGACGAGAAGGCAATTGCTCAATATGATGATGTATCGGTCGGATCGACAAAGAAGACTCTGGTTGTGTACTTCGACCAGACTGCCTACGAAGAAATGCTCCGAACTGGGTGTAGTACTCGCTGCTCCAATGTTCAGGGAAGGTACAAAAAGTTTGGATTCCCAAGTCCAAAGCATCCTCGGACCTTCCTGCTGTCTCTGAAGGAAAAGGAATCCTTCCTACTCCTGTGGTGGAGACTCCCGTCTGTGACGAGGCAGTCTCTACTTCGGTGATACGCCCTGAGCGTAAAAATCAAGTTTTACGCTCCGCACGTAAAACTCAGTCTCCCGTCTGTGACGTGGTAGACACACAAGCTTTCCACCCTGCGCATAAAACTCAGTCTTCCATCTATGACGTGGTAGACACACAAGCTTTACGCCCCGCGCGTAAAAATATGTCTTCCGTCTGTGACGTGGTAGACACACAAGCTTTACGCCCCACGCATAAAAACATGCCCCCCGTCTGTGACATGGTAGACACACAAGCTTTATGCCCCGCGCGTAAAAATATGTCTTCCGTCTGTGATGTGGTAGACACACAAAATTTATGCTCCACGCGTAAAGAAAAATCTCCCGTCTGTGACATGGCAGATACTCATGTTTTGCGCTCTACGCGTAAAGGTAAATCTCATGTCTATGACAGTGTAGATAAAATTCACAATGATGTCTTTACATCTAAAGTGAATTTACCTGCACGCATGTAGCGTAAATATATTGTTGGTAAAACTTCGGTTCTCCAACAACAGCCTTCTTACACTGTTTTACGTAAGGTACCAAACCTTCAAATTACGCGTAATGCTGATGGAGTCCTTTGTGCTAAAAAATCTCAGGATTTATGCACGTAACTCCAAGCGTGTAAAAATGTACAGTTTGGTTCTGCTAATGCAGCCAGTAATCTTCTTTATACACAAGGGACTAAACGTTTCTCTACTCCAAATGTAATAAAGAAGACTACTCCCTCTACTCCTTCTAATTTACGCGAGTTGCTAGTACAAAAGCGTAAAAATAGATAATCTCCTGTGACACTCCCCCAAGAGAATCATCATTGTGAGTGTCACCAGATTGTAATCAAATGTTGTTGTTCGGCTTCTAAACGGTCAGTTTTTGATCGGTTAAGCTTCAATGCGCCTCAACAGCAAGTTGATGACCAAGTACATGAGTTGTCATATGCGTCAGTCAACATGGCATCTCATACCAACAGAGGACGACATCCAAGATGCAACTCGTCCCAGACTCCTGGTCAACAACAGTTCAACAGACTTCTTGATTCCTTTGAAGGAGTATATCAGAATACTCGATCAAGAAGACAAAGACAGTTGCAGACTTCTGATTCAGAAGCTGGGGGTACTCAGTCTTTTGAGTCCGAAACTGATAATGTTGTAACGCCCCAATCCCAAAATACGTAGTACTAGGAACGTAGACATGCCAGCTGTATTCATACGAAGTATACTCCAATGTATAGAAACCTCATATGAATACATAAGCTGTAAATGCAGTAGAACCAATACTAATCTCATCCACACAAAATAAAGGAATAAAAGATATCATATAGATAATGATTTGTCTTGATACAATATGTTGGGCGGAGACAAATCCACTACCAACAAGTAAAGAAAAAATACATAAGAAAGATATGAATTTGGCGAGCAAAGCGAAGACGATCCAAGTGCAATCATCCTCGAAGAAATAGAGCGGATCACGGCTAGAGCTAGAACACCTGCAAAAGATAATAGCACACACCTGGAGAGATAACCAGGTCCTCAGAGGGACGTAACAAGACACATAATATCATGCCATATAAACTGAATAAATATTGCTCAAATAAATAAGTAAATCGAATTATAACATGGTCCAATACGCACCTACTGAACGAGCGTACCATCCCCCCCAACCAAACAAGGACAGGAGATGGTAAACTAATTCACGGTAACGTATCTTCCCATGCTATGAATCCAATATGGTATCCGAACCCCAACAAGGTTCAATACCTTCTCATCGAAGTAGTAAGTCACACCTACAACCAAACAAGGACAAGATGTGACGAACTAATCCGTGACAAGTTATTGTTCCAAGCCACGGTCAGATACAAGTACCCAAACCAAAAGTACTCGTACCTAACAGATAAAGATAGCCTACCGTTCTAAGTGAAATATAGTTAAGAACAATCCTTCCTACGCATGGACCCTGGCTGAATAGGATCGGCATAGTCCCCCTTGGGCACCAGAGGCCCCATCAGTAAGAGCATGACGTTCCGCAGAATCATCAGTGGCCGTCAGTAATGTCACAAGGGAAGTGCATCGAAGCCAATACGCTAAGGAATTGTCTTCCCCGCCCAATGCCTACTGTGTTGTATCCACAACACAACCATTATAACCGCTAAGTCAAACTAGCATGCAACCTCTATTAGCGGTTATTCCTAGCGCACTGCTTGTACGTACTGGTGGCCAGCCAATCACGCACTTCCGTGTTCTACATGTGACACACAACTTCGTGGTATAACGTGTCAAGGCCAATGAATACAACACACAAGGTGGTCCCTTAAATCTAGGTTTAATTTGTAAGAAAAATAATATACAGCAGAAAATATAAATGAACAGTAAGTTCTAACAGTTATGCCATGTATCACAGTTTATTTTGCATAAAAAAATAAATAATGCATAAAATATGAGCTAAAATAAGTAAATAGCTAATGGCAAGGTGTCTTGTCTGGTAGGACGCCTGGTGTACTGTGATGATCAATATGGCACAAACTGTGACTTTGGTGCAATAGTTGTACAAGGGGACCTCGGATAGTGATACAGACAGTTCTATTGGGTCCAGAATGGTCAAATTGGTTAGGATCGACATATGGTAGTACGAAATTGGCAAAAGAATAGGAATAATGGGATTGGTTATGGAAAAGAGGAAATCAAGGAAAATAGGATAAATAAATAATATATATACGATTTTTAGAAAACTATCCTTGAAAAATATGTACTAGTAAAAATTGTTTTTATTTTAGATAAGTATAAAAAAAAACACATAAAAGTTACTTCGCAAAACTTTAAGTTTGTCAAAAATGATATTTAGATAGAAGCTATGTTTTTACTATTGAGAATATAGTGGGAATCTAGAAAAGCATTTTTAAGACAAAGCTATAATTTGCCAAATGAATATACTTTTAGATTAATAAATTTGGTCAAAGTTCTTTTTAAAATAACATATAGATTTTGCAAAACCATAAAATAATATAATCTAGTTTAGGCTAAAATCCAGTTCAAAACCAATGCGGGCTAAACCCTAATTCTATAGGCTTTGCAAGATATTGCAAGCAATAGATATTTAAATAGTAAAGTATTATAATACTACTGATATTTATACCTATATAGTGAATAAGAATATAACTAATACATATGATATATTGTCAATAAAAAAATAATGATAATACTTATATTAGTAACAACACTAATAATATAATTCCATACAGTATTCTTCCTACAAACTAATAATAATAGTAATAAAATAATAAAACTGAATCAATTAAAGAAAATAACAACATAATAATAATAATAATAATAATAATAATAATAATAATAATAATGCTAAAGACTAAGTAGTTGATGTTCTCGAGAGAACAGTATACGAGTCATCAGTACTGAGTACTGATAAGCTTAAGAAACGAAAAGAAAAAAAGAAAAGAAAAAAAAGGAAGAGAGAGAATTGAGTGATGGAACGATGGGACGAGAGAGAGCGGGGTTTCTGGAGTCGCCGGTCGGGCTCGTCGACGGCCGAAGGGGGAGTTGTCGTCGCCGGAGAAGGGCGGAAGGGACGATCGGGAGACGAGGAGCGGGGGTGGTCTCGGCTGGGAAGCGGAGGAGGAAGGAGAAGCGGTGGGTTTAGAGGGGTTCGTCGCCGGTGAAGCCAGGCTGGCACGGCGACGGAGGAAGTCTAGGACGACGGCGAGTTCGGGTGGTCCTCGGATGCGCTGGAAGAAGGAGCGATTGCCGGTGGGAGCTGACTCAGGGACGGCACGCGTGGGGGTCGCGGTCTGCGTGCGGCGGCGCGCTCGCGCTGGCACGACGGAGTTCGGGTGAGGCGATGGGCGGAGCGTGGCGGACGGGTGCGGTAAGGGAAGTCGGTCGGTCGGCGGAGGGATTTGGGGGCGCCGCTCGTGGAGGAGCGGAGGTGAGTACGATGGAGGGTTTTGCTCTCCGGCGGAGAGGGGGTTTCGGAAAGCGCGCGTGCGGGTTAGACAGATCGGAAGCTCGCCGGCCGCGGCGGAGTGGGACGGCGGCGACAAGATGTTACGGCTTCAGATCTGGAGAGGTCGTGGGCGTGGGACGGAAGACGACAAGTCGTGCACACCAGCGGCGTGGGCAGTGGTGGGGACGCGGCTGGGTTGGGCACGGCGTCGAGGAGGTGAGCTTTTGGGCTATGGTTTCATTTTCTTTTTTTTCTTTTCCCTTTTGCTCGGTGGTGGTTTCTGTCATGCCGTGGCGGCGTTGGGCTGCCGGTCATGCCATTGGCCGTTGTAGCGGTGGTGGTGCCCCGTTGGTCAGGGTTTCTTGTGGGGATGTGGCGGTGGTCGGCGAGTATGGTGGCGGGTTGATTTGGGTGTTTGGCGTGGAGTTGGCAACGACCATGGCGAGATGTGGCTGTCGGGTTCTGGCATGGGTGAAGGTTGTGGTGGAGAAGACGGGGTCGGGTCATGGCTACGGTGTCTTTAGTAGGGATAGGTTTAGGATTTAGGGCTAGGGTTTGGATGAGTCGTGTCGGGTGTGTCCGACACGACGGGGACGGAGGTTCGGATCTGTCGGACCCGGACACGGTCATGGACACGAGGCACTCACTTCTATGGTAGAAAATTTGTGGAAGAATAGAAATTCATGGAGGAGTACCTGCCTATTTATAGGATGTGGGAATTCCCATTTGGATAGGATTAGGATATTTAAAACCCAATTTAGAATATTCAATCTAATATCTTAAATCAATTCAATAAATTAAAATCCAATCTAAATTAATTTAAATCTAGGTAATCAACTCAAATTAAATATAAATGCTATCATAAATTTTAAACTATTAAAAATCAAATCCAATCAAAGATTTAAATTGCCACACAACTTCAAAATATATTTTCTAAAAATACCAATAATAATAATTTCGAAAATTTATTATTATTTAAAAATAAACAAATAAATAATTACTAATTACATATGTATGTCTAAATAATATTCACATAAATATACTTTTCTAATATACCATTTTATATGAAAAATATTTATTATTATAACTGTGTAAATGAAAGGCTTTATAAATAAAATAAATAAAATAATGAATCTTGGAAATTTTTTGTATGATAGCTAAATAATAATTATGTATATTATTTTGAAACCATAAAAATAGAAGAAAAATATTTTTTTCAAAAATATGTACGCTCGCACATATTCGCACTCGTCGAGTAAATTCAAAAATGAAATTTTGCGCACGACATATAATACGACTACGCGACGTACAATACAAAATTTTAAATCAGTACTAAAAAAATAGTAGAAATTTAGGGATTTTACAAGTGTCGATTCATACCTCTATACCAATCCCTCTGTATCTTCAAGAGAGGTTGAATCATATGCTATCGGAGATGAACTGGAGACGTCATCTGCTAATACAGAACAACGTCTCTCTGCCGTTGAGCAATCACTAAAGGACATGCTTACCATAATTCAAAGTATGCACCAAATAATAATGACTCAGCAAACTTCTCAGCCGGCAGTAGTAACACCGGTACAGGTAGCAGCACAAACTCAAGATAGTCAAGGGGTTGATATACCTTTGAATAATCAAGAGTCTGCTGTTAACCAAAATTCTGCATCTTCAGATCCTATCATTCCAGAAGATGTGCTACCTCCGGTGGGGGTGACGGTACATCCAGCAACTATCCAATCGAATGTGCATCCTCAAACTAGTGAAGCTATTCAAGCAGTGTGTGAACTAAAAGCACAGTTTGACGTTCTGAAGCACAAAGATCAGCTCCAGAGGTTAGGAATTAAGCAACCTTATCCTCCTCATTAGAATGACGTTCCCTTTTCTCCGAAATTCAAGCCACAATTGATGGTATTATTTGACGGAAAGGCTTCTTCTAGTCAGTATATCAATTACTTTGATA
The DNA here is from genome assembly GCA_029216955.1 of Iris pallida. NCBI lineage: Eukaryota > Viridiplantae > Streptophyta > Magnoliopsida > Asparagales > Iridaceae > Iris > Iris pallida. The sequence goes on from JANAVB010033814.1 coordinate 6,992,363, forward strand.
TTATGACGATGCATCTACAGAAGAGTGATGCTCTTCTCACTCGAGTTTTTATCGGGTGTCTGACGGGTTCAGCCTACGACTAGTATCGTAGTTTACCTGATAATTGCATTTCGTCTTTTGACGAATTAAAGCAATGTTTCTTTTCCGTTTCTATGAGGGAGGAATGGACATGAATATGTCCTCCTTAATAGAAATCAAACAAAAGGATAAGGAAGATACTCAGACGTTCATCGAACATTTCCGACAGGCAACTCTGAAGATGCCTCCTGGTATGCTAGATTCAGCATTGATTGATACATGCAAGATGAATCTGCGACCATCCATTGCTGTCTTTACGGGTTCCCAATTCACAGATTGGGCCTCATTCATCATAACAGCAGTTTTTGCCGAGACCAATGGTAGGTTGGCTCGTGAACACGGGATGAACTTTGCCTCAGAGGACAAAGGAAAGAAAGTCGCTTCTGGTAATAATTCTGGCAATTGTAATAGGAAAGGGAAAGAAACCCTCGTGGTTAATCTTTCAAAACCCAAAATGACGTCGAACAATCAGGAGTCTTCCAAGCCAAAAGAAGAATATTCTTTCGATGACAGTAATATCCCAGAGATATTCTAATGTCTGGTAAAGGGTGGCAAACTCCAGATTCCAGAGCCAAAGAGGCCTAATAAGGTAAATCTGACCGACAATCCCAAGTATTGTATCTATCACAGATACATAAATCATCCTACCAAGGCTTGTTATGTCCTGAAGAAGAAAATTCAGGAGCTGATAAATGCCAATGCCATCGCTTTAACTAACGATGAGCATACGGTCACAACCAATATGGTTTGTCTTCAATTTGGAGGTTTTCCTCCACAGCAAGTCCCAGATGGGATTGTCCCAATTCCAAAGGTGACGATGAAGATTGTGAATTTCCCGCCTGCCAGAGAGCAAAATGAAAGACTTTTGCCTCTTACATTGAAAACTGGTGAAATTATGTGGGTACATCCTGATTTAGTACCTGAAATAGAGAACGAAGGTAAAACTTCAAAATCCAAGAAAGGTAAAAAAGTTAAAACCTGCAACATGATTTCTCATGTTTTAACCCCAGACCATGATGATTTGGATCATTTATGGGATGGCATTCCTTTGGAGGATAAATTGAGGGGTCTGAATATATGCCCTCCAAGTTTGGCCCCTCCTACCAAGCTCAAACTTACTCATCAGCAGTGGTTAGCTATGAATAGTGTCCCTTTATACAGGGCACAACAAGTCTTTGCTGCTTATGAGAAAGCGCTTGTAGGGATTTTTCCTCTTGTCCCTAATACTCCTTCTCCTGTGGCTACAGAGGTCTCTATTTCTCCTTCTCATGTGATTACAGAGCTCTCTGCTTCTTCTTCCTCTGTTGAACCATCTATTAAAAGTCTGCTGTCCATTCACTTATATAGTCAGCAATCAGTCCATCTCATGAAAAAGATGGGCTACGACTTTCAAAAGACAGAAGGTTTAAATTATGATAAATGAATACGACTTCCTTTACAACTTCAAAGTCAAAAATCCACTCTCGGATTGGGTTTTGAGGTTCCTCATAAAAATCCTCGCAAGAAGAAGGCTAAGGGAAAGAAGACTAAATCCTGCAATATGGTACTTCATTCTCCTGAGTCTGAAGAAGAAACCTTTGCTGGTACGAGATCTGGGAAAGAGTACCACAAAGATTATGAGGGATCTTCTAAAGCAGCAGAAGACGTTGTTGAAATGATACCAGCTCAACCATCTCCTGTTCCTGCTAAACCATCTGTGGTTGAGAAGGGAAAATAGAAAGCAGTACGCTTTGACGTCCCATTGAAATCTGCTTGAAATCAAGGGGCGGTGATGAAGCCCTACAAATTTGATATTCTAGCCCAGTTAGCCAATACTCCGGCTAGACTCTCTATCTTCGAGCTGCTTCGTCTTTCTAAAGAAAGCAGGGAGACTTTGAATGAAGCTTTGCTACAAGCAGACTCATGCTTAGCTCAACTCAAGTGTCCTGACAATACACCAGTATCTTGCCCACAATATCATATTGTGATGGAAGCAATTCCCAATATTACTTTCACACAAGAAGATATGTTGTTGAAGCATAATAAGCATGACAGGCCTTTGTGCTACACTGGGTATATTGAATCCACTGAAATTGACAGGATTTACATTAATCCTGGGTCATCTATTAGCATTATTCTTCAGAGTATAATAAGACCTTTGAGAATTCCTACTAGTGATTTGACTTACACTAGTACCACAATAGTTGGTTTCAACTCTGGCAAGAGTAAACCATTGGAGAAGATTCGTTTAAAGATTCAAATTGGTGATCTTCGAACTATGGCGACATTTTATGTTATCAACTCAGATGTATCTTACAACATCCTTTTTGGAAGACCGTGGATACATGAGCATAACATTGTGCCTTCAACTCTCCACCAATATTTCAAGTACGTGGATTCCCAAGGAGTTGTGAAGACTGAGTTTGCTGATATCAATCCTTTCAAGGGTATCGAAGCCTATTTTTCTGACTCAATGCTCTACAAATAAAAGCATGTGAAGGAGATATCAGATATAGCTGAAGATCGATCACCTGCTGAAGATCAATCTGTCAATGAAGATCCTCCGGAAGAACAACCTTTGAAGATTAAAGTCAAAGGTCGAATCCAACCCCAACCTGTCAATGACCAGCCTCTGATGATCAAGGTCAAAGGAAGAACTCGAGCTTCATCTGAAGAATTAGTGAGTATTCATGCCAAGAACCAAGTTCAACCCCACATGATCAAAGTCAAGGGACCTCATACAAATAATCCAGAACCACCACTGATCATCAATTTTGGCAAGTCTACGCAGAAGACGGATGACGGTCCGTTAATGATCAATCCGAAGCGTAGCAGTCAAATTGTAAATGATATAAATATTGATCATTCTGTACTTTCTAATATCAATAAAGATTTCTTTTTTGAGTATATGGCTGTCAAATTTATTGAAAGAATGACTTTATCTTCTGATGATCAAAGTCATCAAAATAAAGATGACGTAAACACAGAGGAAACCTTATACATTGATCATAAGGAAAATTCTTTTCCTCCTCATATCGATGTAGGACCTTATGCTCAAAGGTTCTTAACATCTTCTCCTTATCTTCTTCCTGTAGCCTCGTCATCATAAGCTTGTATAACTTATAGACGTCATGAAGAATCTTATTTTGTGGTTCCGTCTAATAAGAAAAACAAGCGTCAAATTGTGTTTGGCCTGGCTAGAAATATTCATGTTGCTCAGACAGATGATCTTAGAGATAAAGATAAAGGAAGAGTCTGAATTGACAAATATAGTCAACAATCTCTCAAGATTATCCAAAATATGGGATATGATTTGAAGACTATGCTGGGTCTTAATCAAGGCAAAGGTAGACGATTACCATTATGTGGTAATCCGTTATACCAGAAAACCCGTCATGGGTTGGGATATGATCCGTCCCACATGTTTAATGAAGATATATAAGAAGAATTTTCTTCCAGTTCTTCACAATCCTCAGATTCTGAAAAAATCTAGTTCATCGAATCTGATACATCCCATTCCTCATATGCTGGAGGAGATTATTATGATGATTCTGAGTGCATATTCTCAGTTAACATGGTTCAAACTGATGGTGAATCTGAGCCATTTGAGAATGATCCTTTGGCACAGCAAATGGACACTCGATGGGAGCTTCGTTTTGAATAACGACAGCCACCTACAGAGGATGAAATTGTCCTGATAGATGTTGGAGACGGAATTACGTCCAAGCCAATATTCATCAGTAAAAATCTCTCCGAAGATGAAAAGGAAGAGTTGATACAATTGATTAAAGAATATATTGATATCTTTGCATGGAGTTATGAGGATATGCCGGGTTTAGATCCTAAAGTTGCTACTCATAAACTCAATATTCTTCCTAATGCCAAGCCTGTAAAACAACAACAACGGCGTTTTCGACCAGACATGAAGGATGCAATTGAAGCAGAAGTCAAAAAGCTGATTACATGTGGCTTTGTTCGTGAAGAACAACACCCAGACTGGGTCGCCAACATTGTTCCTGTTATGAAGAAGAAAAAAAAGTCCGAGTTTGTATAGATTTTTGGGATCTTAATGCATCTTGTCCAAAGGACGAATTTCCACTTCCTATCACCGATGTCATGATAGAAAATACATGCGGTTTTGAATGCATGTCTTTCATGGACGGATTTTCAGGATACAATCAAATTAAGATGCATCCGGGAGATGAGAAGCATAATGCTTTTCGTACACCCCTTGGGGTTTATTGCTACACTGTGATGCCGTTTGGTCTGAAGAATGCCGGTGCCACGTATCAACGGGCTACGAGCAACATCTTTCAAGAACATCTACGAAAAACAGTTGAATGTTATGTGGATGACATTGCTGTCAAAAGTCGATCAAAAGATGATCACATTCAAGACTTGAAGACAGTATTTGAGTTGATGCGTCAACATCAACTGAAGATGAATCCCACTAAGTCTTTCTTAGTGGTGTCCAGTAGCAAGTTTTTGGGATTTGTCAATACTTCTCAGGGTATCCATGTTGATCCTGATAAAATCAAAGCGATTCTTGAAATGCGTCCTCCACGCAATTTAAAAGAACTACGCGGCTTCCAAGGTCGTATTTCTTATATCAGGAGATTTATATCCAATCTTTCTGGGAGATGTCAACCTTTCTCTCGTCTATTAAAGAAAGGTGTATCATTTGTTTGGGATGAAGCATGTCAGAAAGTCTTCAATGACATCAAGCAATACCTTACAAATCCACCTGTCCTGGTACCTCCAGTGGTGGGAAGACCATTTTTGCTCTATATCCGAGCCTTAGATCATTCGTTTGGTGCTCTTCTTGCACAGAAAAGTGATAAGGGTCATGAACAGGCAATTTATTATCTTAGCCGAATGATGGTTGGAGCTGAACACAGGTATACTCCTGTGGAGAGAGAATGTCTGGCCTTGGTTTTTGCCGTTCAAAAGACACGATATTATGTGTCTGGACAGACTATTCATGTCATCTCCAGAATAAATCCTATTCGGGTATTGATGAGAAAACCGAGCATTCTTAACTCCAGGTTAGCCACCTGGGCAAGGTTGCTTACTCCTTATGATATGGTCTATGTACCTCAAAAATCAGTAAAGGGTCAAGCATTAGCTGATTTCTTAGCAGCTCACCCCATACCTGAGACATCAAAACTATATAAGGATATTTCAGATGAAGTCGTGGATTGCAACATGACTTTAAAGGACGACATTTGGCAACTATATTTTGATGGAGCATCACGGGTTGGACCTAAAGGCAATATTGTCTCTGGAGTAGGCATAGTCTTGGTCTCTCCTAACAAAATGGTCATATACCGTGCTTATTCTCTTAATGAGCCATGCTCCAACAATATGGCAGAATACAATGCTCTGCTAATTGGTCTCCAAGTAGCAAAATAGCTGGACATTGAGTTCCTAGAAGCTTATGGAGATTCTCAACTGATTGTTAATCAAGTTAGGGGGACATATGAAGTCAGAAATCCTGATCTCATCCCTTACCATCAAGTGGTAATCGAATTGGTCCTTTCATTCAAAGGATTCTTTATCGAATTTTTACCACGTTCTCAGAATTTGGAAGCTGATGCTCTTGCTAGTTTAGCGGCAGATTTAGTTGTTCTAATTCGAAGACAGAACACCATTACTTTGTTGGATCGAGACTTATTCTGTGTCAAGAATAATCTGCATATTGAACAGAGTTATACTACAGAATCAAGTTCCCAGCAGAGGGATTGGAGAAGTCCATTCATTGATTATGCGATTCATAGGATTTTACCTGAAGATCCAAAAGAAGCTACATCAATCAAGAGACGATTATTTTGATTCTATTATGATTCTTCTTTACATATGTTGTATCGTCGTTCATATGACGGACTTTTGCTGTGGTGTCTTTCTGAGAGTGAAGCCAAGCAAATACTCCGTGAAGCTCATGATGGTGTTTGTGGTGCTCATCAACCTGGTCCAAAATTACAGGACCGTATTCGAAGAATGGAGTATTATTGGTCATCCATGATAGCAAATGCTGTGGATTATGCCAAACGGTGTAAAGCATGTCAGATTCATGCTGATTTTATTCATCAACCGTCTGAATTTCTACATCCTACAGCAGCTTCTTGGCCCTTCGAAGCTTGGGGCATGGATATTATTGGTCCGATTAACCCTCCTTCTATCAAGGGACATCGGTTTATACTGGCTATAACCGATTACTTTTCTAAATGGGCGAAAGCAGTTCCCCTTGTTGAAGTAAAAATGTCCAATGTGGTTATCTTTATTAAACATCATGTCATTTATCGTTTTGGGATTTTCCGGAGGATAATTCATAACAATGGACCATAATTTGCCAGTCAGGCATTTTATCGGTTCTGTGATAAGAATCAAATCCAAAATCTGGCTTCTACGGCATATAATCCAGCTGCTAATGGTTTGGCCGAAGCTTTCAACAAGACAATCATTAAACTTTTCAAAAAGTTTGTCTCTTCTAATAAATGTGATTGGAATGAGAAACTTGGAGAATGTTTATGGGCCTACCGAAGGATAGTCCGAACTCCTACTGGTTTTACACCATTTTTACTGGTTTACGGATGTGATGCTGTTTTTCCACTAGAAATCCAGATTCTATCTCTTAGAATAGGCATTTCTAATGAGCTAACTACAGAGAACAATGATCGCTTACGACTTCAAGAACTTGAAGGATTGGACGAGAAGCGTCTTCAAGCGTAACAGCACATTGAGCTATATCAAGCCCGTATATCTCGAACTTTCAATCGTAAAGTTAAAGAGAGGGTATTTAAAGTCGGGGAGCTACTTTTAGTTGTTCGAAGACCGATGGTGATGACTCATAAGAGCAAAGGGAAATTCAAAGGAAAATGGGAAGGTCCCCATGTAGTCGAGTCGGTATTCTCTAATGGTGCCTATAGGTTATCTAAACCTAATGGAGATTTGCTTATGATGCCGATCAATGGCAAATTCTTGAAGAATTATTATGTTTGAATTTCTTCTTTATTTCCCAGCTACCAATGTTTGGTTAAGCTGATTATTGTATTCCTAAAAGAGACTTTCGATCCTCTGTCTTACCAGATGATTAAAAAAAAGATTTATTATTTATCATGTTCTCATGACCTCTGAATAAGTATTAAGTCTACTTTTTTTCCTATCTATCATGTCCATTTGACCTCTAAATAGATATTAATCTATGTTTTTTGAGTTGTTATGATCTGTCACGTTCATATTTACCTCTGATAGTGTCGTATATGCTAAAAAAAAGATTCATTATCTATCATGTCCATATTACCTCTGGATAGATACAATTTATTGAGTTTAGAAAACTTGTCATGTCCATATTACCTCTGATAAGTGTTTTCTATCTCATAGCTATTGTTTAATTTCAAAATAAATGATAGGATCACAAATAAATATTTTATTCATTTTGTAACAATTACAGAGTGAAAAAGATAGAAGATTACAAAAGCTCTTTATTTGCCTAAGGCGGAGCTGATAAGTCTCCTAGTATTTTCTGTAGCTCTGCTAGAGCTCAATACCTTCTTGGTAGCTTCAGAGCGTCGAGCTTCGGGAGTATAAATGTGAGAAAGTCAAGCAAAAGTAACTATAAGCTTGTCCTTGGCTTCATCAAGGGTTTTGATGGTAGATTCAGCTCCGAAGACCTGTTCTTCCAAAATTGAGCTATGAGTTAGGTGCTGGTCCCGGGCCATGATTATCTGCTCCCTCTCTGCCTTCAAGCAAGCCAGCTCAGCCTCGACTTCGCGAATTCTATCATTTTGTTGATGAATTCTTATATTCGAAGTTCCATAGGCTTCTCTATGGCTATCTAGCTCGGGCTTCGCTCTAGCCAAAAAGTTTTTTCTTTGGCGACCTTTATGCTATATTCATGGAGGGCTTCATTGAAAGTAGTCTCCCGAGAAAGGTATTCGGCAGATAAATTGTCATACTCTTCTTGGATGAGACTTTCAATGGTTTCACTTGACAGCTTTAAATATTCTTTGATAGGCTGTTCAAGTCCCTCCACGATTTTCTGTAACGCCGATGCTCTCGCCGCATCATTGAACATGGCAACATTTCTGATGGTAAGAGTGATCGCCGCCTTCAAGCTCTCATAATTGAGGCCCTTATTCAGGACCATTTTGATTAGAGCCGCCAGAGTCTTGCAAAAGGTTTTAGTATGAATCTCAACTAAGAGATTCATTTCTACACTTGAACTCGGCGTTGCGGCAATGTCTACCAAGTCCCTTCTCTGAAGACTAAGAGCAGATGTTGTTGCCTTGGTTGTCTTGGTAGCAGGCTAAGATGGAGACATTGTTGTCACTGCTACCATAGCCAACTGATTTCCAAGAGCTTCAGGAACAGTGTCTTCAGTTACTCCAGCCGTTTCTAGAGTTGAAACTACTAGAGTTTCGGTGGCGGTGATAGGTGCAGGTAGAATGATAGTTGTGGCAGCTGATTTCAGTTCTGGCATTGTCTCTTCAGAAATTTGTGCTGGATCAGTAGTAATAGCAGAGGATGCTATTACAACTTCCCCAGCTTTAGTTGGTGACTTGAGTATGCCTTCATCATCTTTTTCAGCTATTGGCTCTGCAGGATCTTCAAGTATTTCAGTTGTAGCGAATCCTTCTACAACTGATTCTTCATTAAAGTCTAGTTCTTCCTCAGCAGCCTTCTCATCATCTACAGTAAGTTCTACTGTAGTTTCTTCTTTATTCTTGCCCTTGCTGCCGGCGGTGGACGACTTCTTGGGAGCCATTGGATTGAAAGCAAGAGTTTGAAAGAGGGAGAAAAGTAAGAGAGATCGAAAGTACGGGAGATAAGTAAAGTTTTTTTCTCTCTTCAAAGAGCTCTATTTATAGAGAATTTTGAATCGGTTCAAATTCTCGATTTTTATGCTGACTGTTGGATATCCCAACTTTTACGCGGATGACCGTTGGATATCCCGAATGTTACACTGACTGTGAAATCTCGAATTTTATGCTTCTGTTCAAAGTATTTTAATTTTTTGAAAATAATTTAAAAACTTTGAAGGGGGTCTTGTAGGAGCGTAAAAAGTGCTTCATGGACTTAGTCAAAGAAGTTGAGAATTTTACGCAAGCTACATTTTACGCTAGCTACTTTACGAGGGAGCTATTCATTGAACTTTACGCTGGGGACAGACTGTCAGGCCGCATTTAATGCAAAAGATTTGATCTGACAGAATGATTTTTCTGACAGCATGCAGCACAGAAGTCAACAAGATTGGATTTACACCAAACCCCATACTCGTCGTATAGTGTGCAAATAGGGCTATTTTACGCTCAATAAAATTGCTTCTTTTACGCACGGCAGCTATTCGAGCTTTTACGCTCAAGGCTATTGTGGGCGTAAAGTTTATTTGGGGTACTTTTTACGCTCAAGGCTATTTCAGCCACTTTACGCTGGGAAGTTTATTTTGGGTGGTTCTACGCCCAGTTTGCCACTTTACGCAGGGAGTGTGTTTTGGGTCATTTTTACGCCCGATCTTTCCTGACCATTTAAGAATGTAGTTTGCCCACGTAGCTTTCATGCCACACTTCTCGAGGAACATGTGTACGTGCTCTCCCCATTTTGTTGAAGTAGTGGGACACGTGTCACTATGCGTAGAGATCAAACTCTACGTGGGACACGTGTCAACGTGCGTAAAAGATGAGTTGTATCGTGGGTGACAGTTGCTAGCGTAAAGACCCAATTTTGCTGCTTTTTACGTACAAAGGGTTAAGTCTATAAATAGACTTATTTTTCATATAGACATGATCGAGAGATCAATAGAGAGACAGGGAGAGGAGATTCTGAGAAAATTCATATATCCAGAGTGATATTCCCATAAGCATTTCTTTAACATTTTCTCAAGAACAGGGTGAAGCAAAGCAAGAAAGCATTCGACTGTGCCATCAGTGCTGTTGCTCGATACCTTTCCGGTGACTTAGTTCTTCCGATTGTTCATCTTCTTCAAGCAGTTTTCTTCATCATCATCGTATGGTCCAAGGAACAAAGTGATCGCTCTCAGATCAAACTTCCATATCAATACTTCCCATAACAATTTGTACTTTTATACTTTTTCTAGTTTTCTTTCAAAAGCCAATTTTAGACATTTTGTTAAGTGAAACAAGCAGCTGTGAGAAGAGCCTCACCCAAATAACTGCCTGGCTAATTTGCTTCTAACAGCAAATACCGCACCCTCTCCATTAGTGTCATGTTCATGCGCTCCGCTACAATATAGAGCTAAGGTGTTTTGGGCAGACTCTTCTGGTATCGTATCCCTGGATCTCTACAGTAAGCATCAAATGGACCAATGTATTCGCCGCCGTTGTCGGACCGAACACTCAATAGCTTCTTGCCCGTCTCTCTTTTAACAGAGGCCTGAAACTCTTTGAAAGTGGACAGCACCTGATCCTTGGTCTTTAGGGCATAGACGTAAACCTTCCTGGAACAGTCATTAATAAAAGTTACAAAGTAAAAAGCACCACTAATAGATTATACCTTGATAGGACCGCAGACATCCGAGTGAATCAACTCGAGCGATGCCGGCTTCCTTGAACTTGAATGACTTTGGAAGGACACCCTGTTTTTCTTTCCAACTAAGCAGTGCGTGCACTTCTCCAACTTTGTAGATGAGCCCTGGAATCACCTTTCCGTTCACCAAATAGCTCATCCCCTTCTGGCTGATATGGCCAAGCCACCTGTGCCACAACTCGGCAAACACGTCAGAAACTGTATTTACCTTCTGTGCCTCTGTGCGCTCCCCTCCATATAGTAGAGACCAGACTTCTTGCTTCCTCTGGCAATCACCATCGAACCTCTAGAAAACTTCCACTGACTATTCCCGAAGAGATCGAAGAATCCCTCGTCATCCAACCTTCCAACCAACACTAGGTTGAAGCGGATATCAGGGACATGACGAACATCTTTGAGAACAAGAACTGCACCCATCTTCGTCCTCAAATGCACATCTCTAATGGCAACCGCCTTCGATACATCTCCATTGCCCATCTTCAACACTCCACAGTCGGCTGTCGTATAAGTAGCAAATAGTGCCATGTTATGAGATACGTGCGCTGAAGCCCCTGAGTCCACTAGCCAAGAATTTTTATCGCAGGCGAGGTTTGTGATAACCTCATCACCTACGACGATCACATCGCCTCCATGTATCGAGGCCACCACTGTAATGTTCTCATCTTGCTTCCCCTTATCGCCCTTCTTCTCTCTTCCAAGATAAATAATTCTGCTTGATGTGACCCTTCTTGCCACAATAGTAATACTCTGAGTCCTCGTACCGACCCTTGGACTTCCTCTAGTCTTGTCTCTGCCACGTCCTGGACCCCTGCTTCTGCCCCTTCCGTGGCTCTCTAAAACTAGTGCCTCTGAGTAGTGGGATGTGGATGACGTTCCCTTCGAACGTCTCCACATCTCTTCATTCAGCACCCCGCTCTTGGAAAACTCTAAACTGACCATGCCTTATGGAGCAGAAGCGATCATAGATACTCGTACAGTCTTCCATGAGTCTGGTAATGTACACAGCAGCCATAGTCCCTGAGCCTCATCGTCGAACTTGACTCCTATCGAAGATAGCTGGTCAACTATGTCTTTGTGTGATCAATATTGGCAACGTGGATGTACACATTCTCGTCAATGAACTGCCTGATATATCTACACACCTGTATGTGCACAAATTTCTAGTCCACCACGAATTTATCAACAGGTTGCTCGGAAGTAAATACGGGTAGATACAGCTTCGTAACAAATAGCAAATCTTTCATCTTTCTCCGCCAATAATGATAGTTGGTGTCATTCAGGTTCACCATGCGCACAGGCTTCGCATCTATCTCTCCTCTCTAGTTTTCTTGTCAACTCCTGACACCCTTCCGAATTCTAGAACCTGGCTCTGATACCACTTTGTTAGGAAAGAAGCGCAAAAACCTTTCCCTAAACCAGAAGTACCTGCAAGAGAACCGAGCAATACAATGTATGAACCAAACACAAAATACAATCCACGCAGACACAGAGAATTTAAGTCGTAGAAAACCGTTACGAGAAAAAACCACGGGACGATCGGAGTCCAACCCTTGAGAAGGCTTCACTAATGAAATAAAGGAGTACACCCTCTACAAACTTCTTCCGATCCAACACGGATCCCTACAACACTTGGAAGCAAAAAATATTGATTACAAGGCTACGAAGAACAAAGACGACGAATAAAGATTACCCGAACACGATCCTCTTTCGAAAACGGCCTTCAATCCTCCTTCTTCCCTTCCAAAGTTGCAATGGCACTCTTGTCTCCTTCTTCTTTTTTTTCTCTCTATTGTATGTGATTAGGGTTAGAAAAAACCATATGTAAACCCCTAATCCTGCAGCGAAATTTGGACCGTAGGATACGATCTAACAGTATAAAAAACACCCTAAAATTAGCCTCAGCCCGACGACAAAGAGTTCGGCCAGAACGCTGTTTAGTTAAGTAAGAACTTTTCTGGACACCATGGGACCGAACTCGGCCCGAGTTCGGCCTCCCCTGTTCCAGAAGGTTGTATGGAGGCTCCCGAGCTTCTTCTCCATCTCCGATTGGCCTCTTACCTCCCCGAGCTTCTCTGACACACAGATGGCACTCGTCGCACTCCGGAGTGTTCTCCACATAAGTTGGGAACCCCACCCACTCCAACATGTATGGATGCATTCATGTATGTTGTTGTTACAGCACCTTGCAACTAACATGTATTGAAATGAATTGAATTGAATTTCAATTCAATTCAGTTCAAACATTCATTTCATTTCAATTCACTACTATACTATATAATCATAATATTAACAGAGGCTACCACCACTTGCATTTGTTGCTTTAGGAAGTGGTACAAATCATATTTGGAGGGCAGAGTGTTTGTTTTTATATATATTTTTCTTTTCTTTTCCTTATGAAAGTGACAATAATGCTATTAGCTGGTAGGATTTGGGACAAATCAAAGAGATTGTCAAGGGGAAGTTGCAACTCGGTCGGGCCTTGGGCCGGGCCGGGCCGGGCCGGGCCAACGATTAATCGGATCGGGCCGACATATGGGCCAATTTTTTGGGCCGGGCTCGTGTCAGGCTGGGCCGGCCCGGCCCAATTGATAGGTCTATTTATGAGAGCTTTTAATATCTCTCTCACGGAAGCAAAGGAATAGTTGTTCCTTTATTAGCTTTGTTTTCTTATATTTATTACTTAGTGTTATTTTAGTTACTTAACAGTTAACACAGCAGAAGGAGTATTGTTGTTTGATTGTATTATTATTATTAATATTATTATTATTTATTATTATAATAATATATTTTTCTATATATTTTTATATGTATTCAATTCGTATATAAAAATATTTTGCTGATGGCAGCAGTACAATAGTACTAAGTAAAACATTTCTATTATTATTTCAGTGATATCATGTATATGTATATATATATATATATATATATATATATATATATATATATATATATATATATACCCGTGACATCCACCCCCCCAGCGCCCTCCCCTTCCATCCTCGGTGCTCCCACCTCTCTCGATTGGTCGGAGCAGCAACTAGCCCTCCTAGGGTGCTGGTGGGTTAGGTCACAACCACCCTCCGTCCCGCGGCCGGCGCCGCCGCTCGCCCGCCCAACATTTCCCCCTCGAGTTTCCCCAGGCGCAAGACGCGGCACTCGGGGCCCAGCTAGCCCCTCCCAGCCTCATCGGGCCGGCACCCTCGTCCGATCCGTGCGAGGTCGCCTCTCCCGCAGTCGAAGCGTCCGGCACCGTTGGCCCTGCAGGCTCGCCTGCCCCCGCCCCGGGCTCCGTGCTGCAGCCCCGTACGCGAGTGATCGCATCCGACTGCGCCATGCGTCCCTCGAGCGTCGTGTCAGCCCATGTGCTGGGCGATAGTCCCGAGCGCCAGCTGCCCTTTCCCTTTCCCAACTCTCGAGGACCCAGCGCCCCACGTGGCCTTTCCCCCCCTCGGCCGTCGCTTTGGCGCACCCACCTCTCAGGCCTCCCCCCTGGGCGACACCTGGCTCTCCCCTGGCGCACCCTACGGGTTGCGCCACCTGCCTCCCGTCTGGTGAGGCAGAGGACGTCCCTTCTCTTTTCGGTCCGGCCGGCGCCGGTGGGACAGCTGTCTCGCCGCCCCCTGCCTCGTGCCCCGCGTCGCAGCCTCGCTCGAATGCGGTCACATTCGACTTTCCCCAGAGCCCCTCGGATGGCGTGCAGACCCATGTGCCTGGCGCAGGTCCAGAGCTCCAGCTCCCACGTGTCCTCTTCCACTCCTCGGGCGACATGACGTCCTTTTTTTGCGCCACCCCCCCCCCCCCCGCACAGTGCTCTTTCGGGCTTCCTCTAAGGTCACCACCTGGCCATCCCTTGGCGTAACCCACGGGTTGTGCCCCTTGCCCCTCTGTCGGCGTGGCTGAGCACGACGTGTATCTCGTTGACCAGCTGGCCTGCGCTCCCTCCTGCCCACGTAGCCTCCGATCCCCCTTCCCCTCCTCGGGTGCGCCGCCGAGCCGATCTGGCGCTTCCTTCCCCATTACGCGCACCCCAACCACTTCCTCCTCGGGAGCCGTGCCGCGCAGGCCTGGCACAACCCAACCACCTGTGCCCAGCCCTCGTGGGCCTCCCAGCCGAGCGCAAGCCAGGTTCATCCTGGCACAACCTACGGATTGCGCCTCTCCAACGGTGAGCCCCCTTCTTGCCTGGAACTTCGTGCCCCACGTTGTAGCTACCAACGATGGGCTTTGATCTCTCCAGCACTTTAACGCGCGCGGTGAGCTGCGCCCCCTCTCTCCAGTGTCTTCCTTCGACGCACCCCTCCTTTGGTGCGGGCTCCGCCCGCACGTCGGCATTCTCGATGACAGGCGCCCCCTTTGGCCGATGGCCTCTCTCGCCCCCTACGGCGTACACCATTCCCGATGTCGGCATCCTCGAGGGCGGCCTTACCTTCCTTCCCCCTGTGCACCCCACGAATCTCTCCTCCTCCTTCGTTCCTGGGCACCACTCTACTTCGGGCATTCCCCGTGCTGTGGCCCCACCCAGAGCCACCTTTCACTCGTCCATCCCTAGTATGGTGGACCCCCCTAGAGCTTCCTCTTACGCCGAGGTTCTCCGGCCAGACCGAGGAAGCACCTAACCCCTCCGTCGGCAGAGATTCAGCTTCCAGACATTGTATTCTCGCCACCTCCCGTCGGATACCCCATCCGTGCTCCCTTCGCCGCGTTGGAAATCTCCTCCCTATCCGTCCCCTTCAATAAAACGTTTGTCCTCAAATTTCGATCCGGATGCCCGAAAATCCCCTTTGTCACTGAAGCAGTCGCTAGATGGGGTCTCTCTGCAGTCTACCGGGTCGCTTCGCTAGACCATAAGCACATACTCCTTCACCTGTCATCCGAACCAGACTACTCACTAGTCCAGGCCAAGGGCACTTCCAGAATTAGCACATAAACCGTTAAAATTGTCAAATAGTCTCCTAACTTTAACCCCAAAGTCGACTCGACAATCATATCCAAATGGATCACCCTCCCCAACCTGCCCCTGGTCTGCTTCCCCGTAGCGTCCGTCAAACGGATAGCCAGATCCTTTGGGACCCTAATAGCCATCACAGAAGAAACCCGCAAGCTCTCCAAATGTAACTACGCTAAGATATGTGTGGAGCTAGACCTCGCGAATGATCCTCCCAAACTCATAGAAATTGAGCTCGGAGACCAAACACACCGCCAAATGCTGGACTATGATAACAATATCATCTTCTGCAAACACTGCCAGATGAGCAACCATTCAGAGCAGCACTGTTATAGGGCCCACCCAGAGCTTAAAAAGCCTAGCCCGTGCAACCCGCGTGTGCCGGCAGCTCATCGAGCCCCTGAATCTGGGAATCTGACTCAGTCCCCCAATCCTTCCCCTCTGATGGAAGATAATGCTCTAATGCCTTCCTTCCGTCCGACCATCGGGACTAACTCCGCCATCATTCCATTCATACCACCCACCATCTCTCTCAACAACTCCTTTGAACTTCTCACTTGCACCACTTCTAACAGCACCCCCGATAACTCCAGAGAGCCCGCCTCGCCCTCCCTCGGCGTAGTCGTCTAGCCAGATTCCCCTGAGCCTAGCTGCTCTGCTGAGAGGCATAACTCCCCTCACACCCCTCACCCAGACATCGAT
This sequence comes from Iris pallida, assembly GCA_029216955.1. NCBI lineage: Eukaryota > Viridiplantae > Streptophyta > Magnoliopsida > Asparagales > Iridaceae > Iris > Iris pallida. Next base: position 7,008,609 of record JANAVB010033814.1, read on the forward strand.
AGCGCTCCCACAGCGCCACCCAACATCCTCACCCACAACCTTTCTGAGTTCATTTTCTTCCCCCTTCTGAGGAGTCTCACTCTCCCTCTCTTACCACATGTCGCATGCACCAGCCTGGAGAGGACCAGATGGAGCAACGCCCTGAGCAGGATCCTGACCTTCGACTCCTACTCATTATCCCAACCTGCCCCACTTCCGAGTCGATAATCCCCTCGACGGGTGCTAGGCCTCTCAAGTCCCCTCCCCCCAAATAACGGACGTGTAATCCAGCCTTAACCCCCCCTTAACCTGCAGGTTCTGGATAGCCAAAGAAGGAGATCTTCTGGACAGTAGCCACCCCTTATGCATCGAGGAAGGTATTGCCGATCCTGCTTTCACCGACAGATTCTGGCAAGCCAAGGAAGCGGGTTTCTTAGACCGTGGCAATCTCCTATGCGCACTGAAAGATAATCTAAATGAGCCATCTTGGACAGAGGTCAGTAACGAAACTATCAATGACATCGGGGGCAACGGCTACTCTACCTCACCCACCAAAAAAACCTCCTCCATATAGAATAAGAACAAAAACGAACAAAACCAGCAGACGGCCATGAGAACTAGGTCCGCCATGAAGCTTAATCTCCCCCCTCCTAGTACCTCATCAAATGCTTAACATCATCTCCTGGAATGTTAGAGGGCTTGGGAACAAACCGACGCTGAATAGAATCCTCAGCCTCAAGAAAACCAACCGTATCGACCTCTTAATCATTATTGAACCAAAAATCCCCCAAAGAAGAATCAAAGCCACTCATCTCAAGCTTGGATTCCCCTACGCCATCTCTGGATGCAATGACATCTGGATATTCTTCGTGTCGAAATTCAGATTTGGCATCGTAAAAGATTCGCATCAGGCTTTATCTTGTTGGGTCGAGCATCCGATCCTCAAGTCCCGCTCCATCCTTTCTATCGTCCATGGAAGTTGTGACATCCCCGAACGACGTTAGCTTTGGAATGACCTGTTGGAAGCCACCTTACCCTATGATGGTCTTCCGTGGCTCTGCATCGAAGATCTCAACGGTGTCCTGCAGAGAGGATAAATCCGGGGGTCGATCGCCCCCCCAGCCAGCGATGGATGATTTCAACAACTTCATCTTTCACAGAAACCTAACCTCTATCCCCTTCCATGGCAGTGCATTCACCTGGTGCAACATGCAGGAGGGTCATCGTCGGCAATACTCCCATTTGGATCGAGCGATGGTCAATGACGGCTGGTCTGACATGGGCCTGATCACTCACCTCTCTCATTTAAACTCTACAAAATCGGACCACTCCCCTCAGCTCATTAGGATCAGCGACAACCACACCAGCACAAAAAAACCTTTCCGCTTCCTCGACTTCTGGCGTCATCATCCCCAATTCAAGAACATCATTAACGACGCTTGGAACTCTGTCTCGATCCTCGATCCTATGGTGCGGATGGCGGCCAAACTGAAAGCCACTCGTAAGGCATTAGCGTCCTGGAGCAAGCAAGCTTTTGGAGACATCTTCTCGGCTATCAAGGTGGCGGAGGACGACGTCACTCGCGTCGAGTACGAGTTCGCTATTCCCAGTTCTTTGACTGCCCGCACCTCGCTCAACCTTGCCAGAGCTCTTCTCAAATCCAGGCTTAAAGTGGAAACAGAATTCTGGTGGCAAAAAGCCAGATTGACCTAGGACACCGATGGTGACCAGAATACCTGTTTCTTTCATGCATGTGTCAAAGGCCGCAGAAACAAATTAAAATTACATCGGATATACGACGACAATGGCGCCCTAGTAGAGGACCAAGATGGCTGTAGAAGCATAGAATAGAATGATTTTTGCTATCCATGGGGCTTCATGTGGCTCACAAAACACAGGAAGCTTCATGTGGCACAAAACGCAGGAAGCTTCATGCGGCTCAAAATCCCTGAAATCTTCATGCGGCTCAGGAAGCTTCATGCGGCCTTATGCGGTTCAAAATCTGCCTATACAGCTGGCCATAATTACTTTGACATAAAGGAGACAGCTCTGACAGAAATGATGGCTCTGACATAAAGACAAGACGTGACATGCTCCTAAAAAGATAAAAAAATCATCGTGATATATGACACAGTTCACAAGTTCTAAAGACAGTTCTTTATGCGGATCGCCTATGCGACTCTCATGCGGCTCGGTCATGAGACCTTTCTCATACGGCTCGATCATGAGACCTCCCTTATGCGGCTCGGTCATGAGACCACTCTCATGCGGCTCGGTCGTGAGACCTCCCTCATGCGGCTCAGTCATGAGACCACTCTCATGCGGTTCGGTCATGAGACAACTTTCATGCGGCCCGGTCATGAGACACTCTTTATGCGGCTCGACTATGGGACAATCCTTCATGCGGCTCAGCCAGGATGCATCATTCATGCGGCTCGCTACAGAGTAGCAATTTAGACACGTGGCAGAAATTGACCAAGTCTTGACAGTTCTGATTTAGTGCAACAAACAGATCATGATCAATCTTAACCAATCCCTAACTGCCCACTTCTCAAGGCACAGTTACAAGGATGTGGCCCAAAATTAGCCACGTGGCTGTACACCCCCATTACTCATAAATTCCTATAAATAGCAAGGTGCTATTCCCATATACACACACAGAGAGACACAGAGACATACGGAGACAGAGAGAGCATTTATTCGTCGGAGCCAAGTTTGCGTTCGATCGTCCAAGAAGTAAGGCAGATTTGATAGCACTTTCCCGAGCCTCTACCGTCACCCCCCAGAATTAAAACTAAACAATTGTACTTAGATTGCTTCTCCTAGGTTTTGTTTCTAGGCTCTCTTTTGTACAAGCGAGTTTGTAATTGTGAGTTAAAGTTCAGTCCTCCTATAAAACTGTTCTGTTCTACGACAATCAATGGCAAACACGATGGCGACTCTGCTGGGGACTAACTTCTCCACTGCTGAGAAGTTGGTGACGTAATCGGACACAGCCAAACTCGGCTCCACACAATAGATGCTGGTTGTTCACTTCGACCAACAAGCGTTTGAAGAGATGCTCTCCGAGGGGAGTGCTAGCCCCGTCCAGAAGCGAGCCGGCCCAAAGAAGGTCCGCAGGGAGTGGAGGCCCAAAACCGTTGCCCCTTCCCAAGCTCTGGAAGAAGTGTTCTTTGCTGCCCAATACGGCGAAGAAGACTCACATGCGACCCCACTTCAGGCAGCAGAGGACCCTGTTGTCCCCAAGTCCGGCAAAGAAAAACACTACCATGCTGGACTTGCGGAAGCAAATAAGAACTCTATGCGGTCCAGGAAGAAGCCGCAAAAGGGTGCCAGCCACATGCAGAAGGCTCATGCGGCCACCAATTTCAGCCGCATGCAGAAGGCTCATGCGGCCACCAATTCCAGCCGCATGTAGAAGGCTCATGCGGCCACCAATCCCAGCCGCATGTAAGATGCCTATGTGGCCACCAACCCTAGCCGCAGGGAGATGACCTATGCGGCATCCAATCCCAGCCGCCGGCAATCTGCCCTATGCGGCTCGGGTTCAGTCTTCGACCGCCTCTCATGCGGTCCTGACATCAGAAGCTCCAATGAGAATGTGCCAGATTCTATACGGCACAGTTTGGACTCTTCCTACTATGTGTCCTCGGGTGCTAGAGCGAAGAAGTCTAGGACAGCACGGGCTCATCGAGCTCAGTCAGCTGTCCAAACCTCTGACCATCAGAGAGTCCCGCTAACTGTTATGTGGGCCTCTGACGGAAAGTTGTACAGAACCGCCCGTGTCCCGCCCCCGGCGTCAAATGGACGGAGTGGTTCCCAAAAGTCTCCCAACAATGATCGAGGGCAAGTGCTTTTACTAGCCCCGTATCAGGAAGCAAACATGATACCAACACACTCGTGTGCTCGGGATTCCTGGGCCTACAAAACGAGTGTAAAGGTTGATCGAGATATACTTGACTTACGTGATGTGATTCTTCACAAGCGCAAGGAAAGAGAAGAAACCTTGGAATGCAAAGAGTCCTTCTATGGACATCACTGCACACAAGTCATTGTCAACTGCTGCTGTAACAAGACAGCAGTACAAGAGGACCGACAGTCCGTCTTCTAACGACTGCAGCAGCCAGGATCGGTCCTAGAACAAAGCTCGGGAGACGAGGCGTTTCCTTTCGCCTCCTGTAACTCTGCCCGGAAGGTCCCTATCGGCAAAGGAGGAAAGAAAATAAATACCTCCAGCCCGATGATATCAACCAGCACGGCCAAGAAACTCTCATCCAGGGGGTTGTCCACAGCCGTCACAGAGGGGGTTTATCAAGGTACCCACTCAAAGAAGAAAGCCTCATCACTTGGAGATTCGTCATCTACCTCCCTGGGGGTAGTTGGAGATGGGGGTGGCACTCCTCGGAACATCCACAACAATTCAGTGTTCCAAGAAGATGAACATGGGGAAATAATCCCCCCAGCAGATACAACAGAGTCTGACGTCCGTGAAGACGTCCACAAATCCTAAGACGAGGCAACCTCCTATACAGCGGGTGGCACCTCCTCCGACTCCGAACCAGACGAGAACATTCCCACATATCCTGACGACTTCTATGTGCAAGGTTATGATTCAGAGGGCACATCTTCTACAGTGCCTTCCACCTCTCCTCACGTGAAGACAGTATTCATGACTGAGAATGATCAAGACGGTCCCAGTGATCGGCAGCGCCTCGATACTCTCGAGGCCATACTTTATACCTTGGTTAAGTCAGTGGATGAGATCAAGGCGGCCCTACCGGCTCTACAAGCAAGGATGCCTGGTCAAACAAGCTTGGGTCCCATCGCTAATGTGGACTCAAACACGACCGCACCAACCTCGGGCGACAATCCACCCAGAATATCGGCTCCTACTGCTGCAGAAGAGGCCAGGGAGGTGAGAAGAGAAGTCCAGGAGCTCCGGGCAATGTTTTACGTCCGAGAAACCTCTCAGGACCTCAGGATACGACTGCCGTATCCCGCTGCATGGAGAGATGTCCCCTTCCCTCTATGATACAAACCATTCAACATCAATCCATATGACGAGAAGACCTCTGCGAGCCGGTACATGACCTACTTCGAGGTCACAATAGACCATCTGTCGCATGACGATGCCATCCTCACAAGGCTGTTCATTAGGGGCATTGGAGGGGGTCGCATTCGATTGGTACCATAACTTGCCGGACAACTGCATCCATTCCTTCGCCGGCTTCAAACATATATTCTTGGAGAGGTTCTACGAGGTAGGACAAGATGTGACAATGTCAACCCTCATGGATGTTGTCCAAGGAGAAAAAGAGCTGACAAGGAATTACATTGAGCAGTCTCGCCAAACCGTGATAAAATTGCCCTCCGGTAACCCAGACTCTTTTTTATTTGAGATTTACCAAAAGAGCCTGCTTCCCATAATCAGCCTCTGGATGGGCAAAAGTCAATTCAAAGACTGGAAGACCTTCATCATCAGCGCCACTAGCGCAGAAGTAAAGCTGAAGAAGGCTCACCAACTAGGGCTGCATATCTCGGATGGAGAGGATAAGGGCAAATGCCCTAATACCAACAACAACAATGGCGGTAATTCCTCTAACAACCGAGACACCAAAGGCAAACAGGCTATGGTGGTCGATACAGCCCAGAATCCTGAGCCAAAGCAGGCAGAGAAGCAGTGGCCTCTGGTGACTTACTCCTACGAGGATAGACATGTCAAGCCCATCTTTGACATGCTCTTGCAAGGAGATAGAATTCAACTCCCTCCGCCGAGACGTGAACCTCGACCTGCAGAGATGGAGAGCCCGAAGTACTGTCACTTCCACCACTACATCCACCACACTACTCAAGACTGCTTCCAATTGAAGCGGTACATCCAGAACCTTATCGATTCCAATGCTCTGGCCATTGATTTCGAGGAGGTAACAGTAGCTTCCAACATGGTGTCGGTCCAATTCGGCAGCTTCCCTCCAACAAGGACTCAAGATGGCGTAGTACCCATCCCTTGGGCAACAATAGAGGTCACTAATCTTCTACCTCCCCGAGACCAGACGACTGGGCTGGTGCCCCTCACCATGTCAAGAGGGGAGGTCATGTGGGTCCACCAGACTTGGTGCCTGAAGTAACTCAGTCCGTATCATCCCCTACCGACAAGAAGAAGGGAAGGAAGACTAAGTCCTGACACACTATCTCAGCCGATATCGAAGAAGCGACAGCTGTCATTACCCGGTCCGGTACACAATCTCAACCCTTGCCGGGTAACTCGGCTGAAGAACGTCAGCTGGCCACTGCTGATGCTCCAGGACCCTCTCAGCCTACGCCTGTAGTACCCCATCCCGCTCAGTCAATCGGTGGAATCGAAATGCCGACGGCGTTCGGACTTAGCCTTGCAACGGCTGCATAAAGACATCGCTCGGTCAAGGCGACCGCTCGCTCAAGTGGGGTAGTTTCGGTGAACTTGCCTCATCTTAGTCTTCATATAATAAATCGCATATTTTCAACTTGTACAAGTAGGCTTGATAATAAAAGAGACGAATCCACATAGCTAAGGGAATAATCCCGACAGGTCAAAATGAGTTAGAATATGGAAAGGTCCAATGGTCGGCTTAGAGTTGGTGCACGGCATGCTTTGAAAATGATACTCGATCCTTCGTCCCATGGCTTGGGAGAAGGAAAGTTGGTTGAGTAGGCAAAGTTATGAACGTAGCCTAAGTCATAGGCATCGCCCGCCTGAATGCTTCATAAAGTGTGCACGGTTCCATCGTCCAAGGCTTGGCATAGCCTTGGTTTGCCTATGAGTTAAGTTGCGTTGAACGGATTATAACATAAGTCTAGGTACCCAAATGACTTGGTCGTTCGAAGTCGAATGCGTGCACGACACGTTCCCACGATGCAAGGCTTGACGGGGTCTTTGCTCGTCAAGTTGTTACAAAGTTAAGTAAGGCAAGGACTATCAAATAGGCGATCATGAGTTGAATAGTCCCAAAATCCCAAAGCCCGTCGTATAAAGTATGATTCGGGCGGTAGTATTGCATAGAACACGATTGGCTTAAGGCACGATGCACGGACTTAGCGTTTAAGGCATGAACCACGGTTGATTCATTGAGTTTGGAAAAGGGCAAGAAAAAAGTATGCTCGCGGCTATAGGTCGGCGAGGCGGTCTCAGAAGAAAGAAGTATGCTCGCGGCTATAGGTCGTCGAGGCGGTCTCAGAAGAAAGAAGTATTGAACTTGGCCCTGAAAAAAATGGTGACACTAGAAGTAGCATGTCTGTGTGAGACATCAGTTTGAGTCGAGTCTTGCATGCTCATGGACAACTTGTCGACAAGGTCGGTCGTTTCCCTATATGGCAACCCGACAGCCACGGGACCGTTGCGACTGCGATTGGAAATGAGTAATTAGCTGTACTGGGTACGGGTTAGGCGGGGACTTACAGCGGGGCTAGCTACCTTGCGCTGAAAGGTCACCCGTCTAACAAAAGCTAGAGGAGTCCACGACGGCTCTGGGATTCAGTGACCAATTCATATAGATGAGTTGACACGGGCGGCAATCCGCATTTCTGCCTTTGGATTGAGTTGAGTTATTGAATGTGTGTATAATTAGAACACAAATGTTTGGGCCTAAGAATGGCTACAATATAGGCGACGTGCTTTGGCACGAGATGTGGCATCGAGTCTCAAGTGTTGATAAGTGAGTGGTATAAGTTGGGTTTGAGTTGTTTGAGTTTAAGTCAGGGTAAGGCAAGCCGGTCGAGTGACACATAGCCCAGAAGTCTTGATTGGGGCAGTTGGTGATCAAAGTAGCATGGGCCGCAAGGCGGCGATGTGGTTTAGTCTTACTGAAATGCGAGGCACGGCCTCAATATGGGTTTTGTAGCACGGTCACATAGAAAAGGAGTCTATCGCGTAGTTGCGTCTCTGATTTTGGGCCATAAGGCAAACACGACTTGATAGGTTAACGTTGATGTTGCAAGCACGGGATGGTCTAGACACACGAAATAGGCCAAGGTGTCAGTCCTAAAATAATCCTAAGGCAAGACTAGAAAGACAATTGATAAGAAGGGACTATGTTACACAAAGTAAATCAAACGTGTTGATTTTGTATGGGTAGGCGAGGAGCTCATTCTACCAGTACAGTTGAGTACTGACACCCACATAGTTTCTATGTGCAGGCACAGGTAGAAGCTCATAGCGCAGAGCTCGCTTGGATGCGTCGAGGCATGGAGTTCCTTAGCGATTCGAAGCGTACGGCCGCATGTTTTCAAAACTTATACAGGACATAATATATGGACGTCGCCTTCCAAAGCATCCGCTGGCTCAAGACTTGTAATTGAGAGATAAGAGAGAGTTGAGTGACTTATAATATGAGAAGAGTGAGCTTGAGAGACTTGTAATCTTGGCCTTGCACCCATTGTAATCTTTGTTTCAATATCAATAAAAGAGTGTTTTGAAATGACTTGTATTTTGCTTCAAATTCTGCTGCTACTATTCAATGTCTCTGCTTGGGACTTCTGTACGACGACCCCGTCGTAGCCGCTGAAATCGGCCGTTATGGAACCCGCCTTGCATGAGTGCAACCTAGGCTCGTGCGGCATCACGCCTTAGCGAGGACGATCGCTCCTATGGGAGCAGGGCGTGACATAATGATATCAGAGCACGGCTTTACGTCCTTGGACTATCGATTGAATTCTTTAACTCCGTTGTTTCCACAAACGCTGAATTGTTGCTTCCATAAAAGTTGATATCGTTGGTACGCTCTCTCTCAAATGTCCCACGGGATGTCCATACAATATGTCTAAATAATTTGCAAAACGTAGGAGAACAGTTTTTGACAAGAAATAAAAAGATGGTTTGAGTATGCACGGTTGGCTAAGTCGGGCTGGGCATATACACCAAAGTTGCGTCGACCTTAGAAAAGTCGAGTGCAGAATTTAAATTGTATCGAACAACAATGAGTTAGACTTGATTGAGTAAATTGAGATGACTATCGATAGGTGTGCTATCGAGCGACGATAACGTCGATGCGATATAGATGATCGTGCTTAGAAATTGAAAAAGGGTTCGAACGGAAAATTTGAAGAAGCTGATTTTTATTCGAATGATAGTTGAGGATTAGTTAAATGACTTCATCCCTGAGTGGTGTATGCGATAGCCTCAGGGATGTCGATCGATCGATTGAGGATTCGGGGTGTCAATGAGTCTATCAACGAACATCGCGAGTATGCAAAGCCGTAGATTGAGTATCATTGAACAAGTTATAGTCTTAAGATTTGATGATGTATGATTCGAACAACCTAGAAATTGATACGCACGGAATGTACACGGGATTGGGGATTACGCAAGTATGAAACGCGAAAATGAGTGAGTAGATGAAATCGAATCGAGGAAAAATTTAAGGTGTAGCGAACGGATGACTTGATCGAAGAAATTGATACGGATCGTAAATGAAAAGTTAGCACGATGGTAAGATAGCGTGCATAAAAAGTTGAATTTTGAAGTTACGCAATGACTCTAAGGATTGGATTGAATGTTGCTCGATGATTTGAGTTAGCAAAGAATGATGCAAATTGAGGAAATACGTTGGTCAATGACTTAAGATAGACGAATAAATGATACATGAATTTGGGTTGAAGAAATTGATGTTGTGAACGATTCGGGGGATAATGATCGAACTTGAAATTGAATGTCGAGGAGATTATCCAGTCAGACGATAGCATCATTCGCACGACTCGAAATTGGTTGCAAAGGAAGATCATCAAGTTACGCATATCATCGATGGTATTAAGGCGTATCAAAGATCTATATGCAATAACTCGGGGGTACTCTGACTCGGCGAATGACGATCGTGCAAATGTTATTGTTCGGTTGGATGCTAAACTTAGGATTTTGATTGAGATAAATATTGGATGAAAATGATTGTGTCTTGATGGTTACGTTGATAGCCACAACGTTGACGATCTTGTCTTGCGCGAGTGCAACTCTAGCCTCGCATATGCATTGTATCAGATTTGGGGCGATCGTTCCGCATGAGCGCTGACATAGTGATTCATGTCGCAGGAATGATCGAACTCAGAAAATTAGGACGCGGCAACGTTGATTGTCTCGACTTGTTGGTTTGATGCGAAGAAAAATTCGAGGATGTTAGGAGTTGCGATTGATGATTGAATAAACTTGAGGATCGAGTAGGTCCAATCCGCGCATCGAGAATGAATTTGTCTAGACACAAAACAAGATTTACGTCCCGATGAGGATGATTATCCTGCGGAAGCGTGCATGGTGATTCGTGCCTACCGTGGATAACCTAAATCGCGTAAGATTGTGGCACAACATACTGTTAAGCTAGACGACCTCATGATCGAATACGTGAATTAGGATGAATGACTTAGGGAGAATGGAATGTGAATTATGGTTTAGCAATGAATTGTGTCGTAGCGTGCTTGACTTGGAAGGATTGATAGGCGTATTATGTCGAACGTGTTCAGAAAGATAGACTGTGCGAAATGGCTTATTGGACGAGCGATATTGATATATTGAAGATTTGGTTAAGTGAACTTATCGTAGGATGGCTTTGCTGAATGACTCGGACCCCGTACAACGAATGTTGGAATGTGTGTAGGAAATCTATGCTCGAAGTTTAGAAATCGAAGTAACGCAAGCTTGGGTAGAAAACCCCATACTATCAACTTGATTTGACCTTAGGATGGGGTCAGTGTTGATATTGTTGTTTAGGAACTATGATTCCAATACTGACGATTGACTTTAGCCTAAAGACATAGCCTAGCGATTAGGCAGACGTTCTGGCGCGAAGACATAGGAATTGTGGAGGTACCACTCGCGAGTCTCGGTTGACATGCACGTATATCAGGGACGCCCGAATATGTGCACGATTCGACTCGAGTGGTGATGGAGGATTCTCTATTACGAGGCTTGGCTGAAATGTATGTATTTTGGGGATGCCTAAAATATGTGCACGATCCACACTTAATGATACGTTGAATTCAAGTGAGACTTGAGGAACAGAAAAGTGTCAAGGATTTTGAGATTGTAAGTTTTGAAAAAAAAGATTGTGGGTAGCACGAGCGTGGCTCGGATTTGAGGGAACGCATAGGAGAAGTGTGTGCAAGAGTCCTTGAATGTTGAGTAAAGTGATAAGTCGATAAGTGTACTCAGTTAGTTTCGAGGACGATACTTTTTCTGAGTGGTGAATGATGTAGTGTCCCGTCCCGCTCAGTCAATCAGTGGAATTGAAACGCCGACGGCGTTCGGACTTAGCCTTGCAACGGCTGCATGAAGACATCGCTCGGTCAAGGCGACCGCTCGCTCAGGTGGGATAGTTTCGGTGAACTTGCCTCATCTTAGCCTTCACATAATAAATCGTATATTTTCAACTTGCACAAGTAGGCTTGATAATAAAAGAGACGAATCCACATAGCTAAGGGAATAATTCCGACAGGTCGAAATGAGTTAGAATATGGAAAGGTCCAATGTTCGGCTTAGAGTTGGTGCACGGCGTGCTTTGAAAATGACACTCGATCCTTCGTCCCATGGCTTGGGAGAAGGAAAGTTGGTTGAGTATGTGAAGTTATGAACGTAGCCTAAGTCATAGGCGTCGCCCGCATGAATGCTTCATAAAGCGTACACAGTTCCATCGTCCAAGGCTTGGCATAGCCTTGGTTTGCCCATGAGTTAAGTTGTGTTGAACGGATTGTAACATAAGTCTAGGCACCCAAACGACTTGGTCGTTCGAAGTTGAATGTGTGCACGATACGTTCCTACGATGCAAGGCTTGACGCAGTCTTTGCTCGTCAAGTTGTTGCAAGGTTAAGTAAGACAAGGACTATCAAATAGGCGTTCATGAGTTGAATAGTCCCACAATCCCAAGGCCCGTCGAATAAAGTATGATTCGGACGGTATTGTTGCGTAGAACACGATTGGCTTAAAGCACGACGCACGAACTTAGCGTTTAAGGCATGAACCACGGTTGATTCATTGAGTTTGGAAAAGGGCAAGAAAGAAGTATGCTCGCGGCTATAGGTCAGCGAGGCGGTCTCAGAAGAAAGAAGTATGCTCGCGGCTATAGGTCGTCGAGGCGGTCTCAGAAGAAAGAAGTATTGAACTTGGCCCTGAAAGAAATGGTAATACTAGAAGTAACATGACTGTGTAAGACGTCAGTTTGAGTCGAGTCTTGCATGGTCATGGACAACTTGTCGACAAGGTGGGTCGTTTTTTTGCACGGCAACCCGGCGGCCACGAGACCGTTGCGGCCGCGATTGGAAATGAGTAATTAGCTGTGCTGGGTACGGGTTAGGCGGAGACTTGTAGTGGGGCTAGCTACCTTGCACTGAAAGGGCACCCATCTAACAAAAGCTAGAGGAGTCCACGATGGTTCTGGGAGTCAGTGACCAATTCATATAGATGAGTTGGCACGGGCGGCAATCTACGTATGTGCCTTTGGATTGCGTTGAGATGTTAAATGTGTGTACAGTTAGAACATAAATGATTGGGCCTAAGAATGGCTACAACATAGGCGACGTACTTTAGCATGAGATGTGGCGTCGAGTCTTAAGTGTTGATATGTGAGTGGTATAAGTTAGGTTTGAGTTGTTTGAGTTTAAGTCAGGAATTGCCGTTAGTCGGTCGAGTGACACTTAGCCCAGAAGTCTTGATTGGGGCAGTTGATGATCAAAGTAGCATGGGCCGCGAGGCAACGATGTGGTTTAGTCTTACTGAAATGCGAGGCACGGCCTCAATATGGGTTTTATAGCACGGTCACATGGAAGAGGAGTCTATCGCGTAGTTGCGTCTCTAATTTTGGGCCATAAGGCAAACACGACTTGATAGGTTAACGTTGATGTTTCAAGCACGGGATGGTCTAGAGACACGAAATAGGCCAAGGCGTCGGTCCTAAAATAATCCTAAGGCAAGACTAGAAAGACAATTGATAAGAAGGGACTATGTTGCATAAAGTAAATCAATCGTATTGGTTTTGTATGGGTGGACGAGGAGCTCATTCCACCAGTACAGTTGAGTACTGACACCCACATAGTTTCCATGTGCAGGCACAGGTAGAAGCTCGTGGCGCAGAGCTCGCTTGGATGCATCGAGTTACGGAGTTTCTTGGCGATTCGAAGCGTGCAGCCACATGTATTCAAGACTTATACATGACATAATATATGGACGTCGCCTTCCAAAGCATCCGCTGGATCAAGACTTGTAATTGAAAGATGAGAGAGAGCTGAGTGACTTGTAATGTGAGAAGAGTGAGCTTGAGAGACTTATAATATTGGCCTTACGCCTATTGTAATCTTTGTTTCAATATCAATAAAAGAGTGTTTTGAAATAACTTGTGTTTTGCTTCAAATTTCACTGCTATTATACAATGTCTCTGTTTGGGACTTCTGTGTGACGACCACGTCACAGCTGCTGAAATCGACCATTATTGTACCCGCCTTACACGAGCGTAACCTAGGCTCGTGCATCATCACGCCTTAGCGAGGACGACCGCTCCTACGGGAGCGGGGCATGACACCGCCGGCCGACAAGTCTAAGCTGAAGGAGACCCGCTTTGACAAGTCGCTACGTAAAGACGCGCCTCAGGGGCTGTAGAGGCCTTACAATTTTGACATCCTGGCACAATTGGCCAACACACCAGCCAAATTGTCGTTATATGAACTCTTGAGGCTCTCCAAGGATGTTCGCGTTGCACTGAGCGAAGCACTCCAGAATGCCGACGCATATTTAGCTCAGGTCAAGCTTACAGGGGAGCGCTCGCCAGCAGATCTCCAGGACAGCGCTTGTATAGGTGCAATGCCCAATATTATGTTCACTCTGCAAGATATGCTCATCAAGACTAACCTGCACGATCGCCCTCTATATTATACTGGATACGCCGGCGACATCAAGGTGGATCGGATGCACATTGATCCCGGTTCTTTAATAAGCATCATTCTGAAGAGCTTGCTTCACCTCTGCGCATCCCTATGCATCGGCTGACACCTACCAGTACCGCCATCAGCGGTTTCAATTCAGGGAGAAGCTACTCTATTGGAAAGATTTACCTGAAATGCCAAATTGGCGACCTTCAGTCGGAAGTGATTGCTATGTCATAGACGCAGATACATCATACAACATTCTCCTGGGGCGTTCTTGGATACATGATTATATGACCGTGCCTTCCACATTGCACCAGTGCTTTAAATATGTTGATAAGCACAGCTTCGTAAAGACGGAATTCGTCGACATCGATCCCTTCAAAGGGGTTAAATCTTACTATTCGGATTCCTGTCTGTACGAGAAATCGAAAAGGCACTTGATCAAAAAGGATGCTAAAGAGCAGACGGAGGCTACAATGGGATCAAAAGAACCTCTGAAGATCCATCTCCAATCCCGCAAACCGGGCAGAACTGCACTTCTTGTAGCCACTCTGCGTAAAAAAGCAACTAGTCTCCCGGTGCTCACCGCACAAAAGAAGTAGATGGTTATCCGACTGCCAAGGTCTGGCCAAGGGCCGAGACCCACTGTGGAGCCACTGACAATCAGACTGCCAAGAGCCGGCCACCAACAATCAGAAGAGATCAATCCTTCTGTCAATCCGATGACCATTCGTCTTCCCAGGACAAGTCGACAACCGAGCGCTAAGCTAGGGACTGCTAGTGAGCCAATGACTCCACGTCCAGCACCAAGCGCTAAGCCAGGGACCGCTAGTGCGCCAACGACCCCACGTTCAACACCACAAGTGGGACCCTTGACAATCAAGCTGCCCAGGTTATCCTCCCAATCTTCATTAATACAGGGGGTGGCTGAAGAGGAGTTAGAGCTAGCCAAGTATGTGGCCGCACACACTGATATTCCTTCTACTGATGATGTAATCCCACCAGAAAAGATACCTTATTTTATCAATAAAGGGCTATCTTTGAACTACCTCGAGCTTAACAAGCTCCATATAATGTATGCTTTGGAACACGGTATAGGCACCAACTTACACACACAAGTAACGAATGTCTATACCACGAACCAACTTACTCCCGTGGAAGACGCTTGCTTCATAGTCGAGGGAGAAGGTCACCCAATCATCTTAGGCCGAAAGAATGGTCAACAGTCCTTCAGGCCAGAGGAAGTCGATCTCAAACCCGACACCGGGAGACAACCTCTTTATCTATATAGCTCTCGCTCCAAGTACCTTATACAAAAATAGGGGTATGATAAAGAAACTACTCCGGGCTTGAACTATGGCACCAGCCGATGATTACCCTTGCAATTGCCAGTCCCGGCTAGAAAACCATGGGATTATTACAATAAGACTAGGCGTGGTCTAGGCTATGTTACACCTGCAACAACTCCGGAGAGCTCGGATGAGGAATACGAATGGCATTCACATTCGACTGGTCACCCACTTCCAATTCGGATGTCAACATCGGGGACGTATTCAGGCAAGCTTGGTCTGTCAACATGGCATTTGCTGACACCTACGAAGAAGAAGAAGATGTACCCGAACTTCTCGAGTTAGAGCCTTGGGTCTAATAGCTAGATGCGCAATAGGAGAAGCGTTTCGAATGAAGAGATCCCCTACCGAAGATGAGGTTATGCAAGTTGACCTCGGCGACGAATTCTCTTCAAAGCCAATCTTCGTCAGCAAAAGCCTGACAGATGAAGAGCGGGAGTCGCTATTACAACTCGTCAGAGAGTACGTTGACGTGTTCGCCTGGAGCTATGAAGATATGCCAGGGCTAAACCCGGAGGTTGCACTCCATAAGCTCAACATTCATCCGGACGCGAAGCCGGTCAAGCAACAGCAACGACGGTTCCGCCCAGACATCATGAATTTTATCGAAGCTGAGGTCAACAAACTAATAGCCAGCGGCTTCATCCATGAGAAACAACATCCAGACTGGGTCGCCAACATAGTACCAGTCCTCAAGAAGAATGGGAAGAGCCGAATTTGTATCGACTTTCAGAATCTGAACGAAGCATGTCCTAAAGATGAGTTCCCTCTTCCTATTACGGACATAAGGATTGACAACACATGTGGCTTTGAGCGCATGTCGTTCATGGATGGCTTCTTAGGATACAACCAAATCAAGATGTTTCTTGGCGATGAAAAGCATATATCATTTCGAACGCCAATTGGTGTGTACTGCTACACAGTCATGACCTTTGGTTTAAAGAATGTCGGTGCTACATATAAACGAGCTAAGAGTGTCATCATCAGAGGTCACCTGCGTAGGACAGTGGAATATTACGTCGATGATATAGCCATCAAAAGCCGCTCTAAGGAACATCATCTGTACGATCTGAGGACAGTATTCGTCTTGATGCTAGCACACAACTTGAAGATGAATCCCACCAAATTCTTCTTGGGCGTATCCAGTGGAAAATTCTTGGGTTTTATCATTACCGCCCAGGGAATCCATATAGACCCTGAGAAGACGAAGGCAATCATGGAGATGGGTCCCCCGAAAAATCTCTGAGAACTCAGAGGCCTTCAAGGGAGGCTAGCTTACATCAGGAGGTTTATCTCTAACCTCTCCGGGCGATGTCAACCAATCACACATCTCATGAAGAAAGGCGTTTCTTTTGTATGGGATGAGGAATGCCAACGTGCCTTTGACAATATTAAAGAGTATCTATCGAACCCTCCAGTCCTGGTGGCCCCGGTTGCTGGAAAGCCATTCTTGCTCTATGTGCGAGCGATGGAGCATTCCCTCGGTGCTCTACTAGCACAAAATAATGATGCGGGGAATGAACAAGCTATCTATTATCTCAGCCGAATGATGATAGGGCCTGAGCATAGATACACCGCCGTGGAAAAGGAATATCTCGCCTTGGTGTTCGCTATTCAGAAAATGCGACACTATGTTACAGGACAAACCATCCATGTTATATCAAGAGTCAACCCCCTCAGGGTCCTCATGACCAAACCAGGTGCACTCAGCTCTCGCCTTGCTACCTGGGCGATATTATTGTCCCCCTACCAAATGATCTTCGTCCCACAGAAGGCCGTTAAAGGTCAAGCCCTGGCAGACTTTTTAGCGGCCCATCCAGGTTCGGAGTCAACCAGAATATATGAAGAGATTCCAGACGAGGTCGCCAATTCAAATATGGCTTCCCATGATACCGTCTGGCGAATGTTCTTCGATGGTGCTTCAAGAACCGGGCCCAAGGGCAATATCGTCGTTGGGGTCGGAGTGGTACTGATTTCTCCCTCTGGCTTAGTGATCAATCGGGCATACTCACTCACGGAACCTTGTTCAAACAATGTGGCCGAGTACAACGACTTGGTCATCGGCCTCCGACTTGTGAAGGAACTGGGGGTAGAGTACCTGGAAGCATATGGCGATTTACAGTTAATCGTCAATCAGATCCGGGGCTCATATGAAGTTCGCCATGAAGACATGATCCCCTATCATCAGATAGCAATCGCCATCATCACGTCCTTGAAAGGGTTCTTCATAGAACATGTTCTAAGACTCCGGAATATTGAAGCCGATGCCCTAGCAGGACTTGCCGCTTCTCTGGCGGTTCCAAATCATACTCATCATTTGGTGGACGTAATAGGCCATGAATTGGTTTGTCCTAAGAACAACATACAACTTGCTGTGAGTTACTCTGCCCTGGCGGTCGACGAAACACAGGACTGGAGGCTTCCGTTTATTGACTTTGTAGTCTACGGCATCTTGTCGGAGAATCCGAAAGAAGCCACTTCTATCAGAAGACATTCTCCTAGATTCTTCTACGATACAGAAACAAAAATGTTGTATCGACGATCCTATGATGGGTTGTTGCTCCGGTGTTTGTCAAATACAGAAGCCAAAGAAGCTGTACGGGAAGCTCACGATGACGTTTGTGGGGCCCATCAACCTAGCCCGAAATTGCAAGACCGCCTTCGCCGGATGGGCTATTACTGGCCTACGATGGTAGCAGATGCAATAGACTATGCAAGAAAATATAAAGTTTGTCAGGTCCACGCAGATTTCATACACCAACCATCCGAATTCCTATATCCAACGGTGGCATCCTAGCCATTTGAGGCATGGGGAATGGATATCATCGGTCCAATCACCCCGCCTTCGTCCAGAGGACACCGTTTTATATTGGCAATTACGGACTACTTCTTCAAATGGGCGGAAGTTGTTCCGCTTGCAGAAGTGAAGACATCAAACATGATCAGCTTCGTCAAGCATCACGTCATCTATCGCTTTGGACTGCCTCGAAGGATCATCTACGACAATGGTCCGCAGTTCGTAAGCCATGCCTTCTATCGGTTTTACGACAAATATCGAATCCAGAATGTGGCTTCAACACTGTACAACCTGGCGGCTAACGGTCTGGCTGAAGCATTCAATAAAACTATAATCAATCTTCTTAAGAAGTTCGTGTCCTCAAACATACGCGAGTGGAATAAAAAGCTTGGCGAATGCTTATCGGCGTACCGTACTACAGTCCGGACAACCACTGGGAACACACCATTCTCTCTGGTATACAGAAGTGAGGCAGTTCTTCCATTAGAGACTCAAATCCCTTCGTTCCGTGTCGTCCTTACTTACCGGTTGACGACGGATGATAATTACCATCGTCGGCTACAAGAGTTGGAGGCCTTAGATGAAAAGCGCCTGCTAGCTCAACAACGAATCGAGCTTTATCAAGCCCGCATCTCTAGAGCCTTCAACAAGAAGGTCAAGCTGAGAACATTCTAAGTAGGCGATCTTGTCATGGCAGTTCAGAGGTCGATGGTTATGACTCACAAAATCGTCGGCAAGTTCCAGCCAAAGTGGGAAGGCCCATTTATCATCGAGGCTAAATTCTCCAATGGTACATACCGTCTCGCGAAGCAAAACGGAGACTTGCTCATGATGCCCATCAATGGCAAGTTCCTGAAGAAATATTATGTCTAAACGACATCCACCGAATCAACCGGATTATTGAGTTATGTACCCTTAAGTACCGCTGAACTTACACTCTGGTCATTCCAAATGAATCCATATCGCATCTTCTGGGTAGTGAGTCATGTATGATCATACCTCTGAACTTCCTTCCTAAAAGAGCATCTTCCTCATAATCTATTACCCGCACTTTCAGCGCATAAAAAAGGGTAACAGGTCCACAAAATTCCAGAAACAACCACGTCGATATCACCTCTGAGTTGTTTCTCTTCCATCACAAACAAATCACCCCTTACATAGAACTTACATGTCCATATTACCTCTGAGTTGTTCTATGTACCCTTCGTTGAGTCCACTCCTGCCACGTCCTTATTACCTCTGAATAGGAAGACTCCGTTGTAAAACCCTCATATTTACCACATCCTCATTACCTCTGAGTAAGTATGTTGTTTTTCTCTCGATTTATTATCCGTATCCAAAACCAGGGTATGCCAAGGATAATAGGCCCACAAATGTCCACAGTTAACCACAAATGTCTACAGTTGACCACAAACGTCCACAACTGACCACAAATGCTGTACTCGGTCCTCTAGTACATGCGCCTCTTTTCTCACCATCACATGCCTCTGGAATCCAGCTGTTCCATGGCATTCTTTCGCCCAATACCAAGAACTTCCATGCCCGCCTTACCACAGAGTTGTTTTAGGTATCTCTATCAAACTTATTATCCATACCTAAAACCAAGGTATACCAAGGGTAATAGGTCCACAGAAAGTCCTCTAGTGGGACAAATACCATAATACCAAAGAAACGGTACAAGCACAACAGATAAAGGATGATGTAAACATAGTCTTTCATTTAAAATCATGAGTACTATATTTTCTGGGACCATGTCCCTGTTAAAAAAAAGGAGGAACATAATAATGAAAGAAAGAAAAAGCCGATCATGGTTCGACGACACACAATTTTCTGAGCCGGTCCCTCAGCTTGGTCGTTGACCGCTCAATCCTCAACTTGGTCGTTGACCGCTCAATCCTCAGCTTGGCCCGATGCTCAGCCTCCTGAGTCAACCTCTCCATATCCTCCAGATGCGCATGTGCCTGCCAACCATCTTCATGTTTCTTCAGTGCATGCTCCAAGGCATCAGAGGTTCGGGTGACCTGGTCGGTCTTCCGGAGAATTAGCTCCTTATCTTTGCGGGAAGCCTGGAGCTCAGACTCTAAAGAAGCCAATTTTCTCTGAAGCTGGAGGATCTACTCGTTCGTGTCGGCTATCCCATGAGAGGCGGCCTCTTCCCTAGCGATACAATCCTCTCCTCTGCGGCTTAGTTCATCGTACTTCAGAGATAGATCCCGAAGGTCCTTCACTGGAGCAGGTTTGGACGTATCTCGTACCGTCCTTACCTTTTCCAAGGTTGTTATAAGGAAGGCACGCTCCTGATCTATTTCTAAAGATGGATCGACTTGCCGCAGTCCTTGAAACTGAGCCACCAGCTGATCAGCTTCTAGTAATTTGGGCTCCAGGAGCTCGACCATCCCTGCCCCGTCGGGGAGTGTTCTGAGGAGTTCAATCTGACCACGGGCACATTGACGAGCCAATGCGAAAGATGTCCCCCTCTCCAAGATAGCTTCGACCCCTTCCTTCAGATGGCGGTAAAAACTATCAACCACGTCCTTTGACGATTCATCCAAAACTTCCAAAGAAGACGATGTCAAAGGAAGAGTAGCTGGCAGGGTTAAAGACAGTCGTGAAGAAGATTCGCCAGAGCTTGATGCCCCTATCACTAGGGAAACAAGTTTCGAGCGATAGGACGCCTGAATAGCAGCCATATCCTCCTCCGTGGCCCGAAGGATCCGGAGACTTGGCAGGACAGAAAGGTCAACCTCCGGTATTGGAGCCACATGAACCAAGGAGGGTGTAGGGACCATTTGTCCCTGCCATGGCAGTTCTACTACGTCTTCTCCTGAACTTGATCCGGCAGGAGGTCCCTCGGTATGAGTTGGAGGAGAAGGAGGCATACTTTCTTCCACCATATCCCCCCTGGCGACTTCCCCCCCGATGATGTCTGCCGTCGGCAGGGAAGGAGTAGGACCTGTATGTCTGAAGCAACCATCGATCAACTTAACCCAAAGGATATGAAGATAGAGCAAATGAACCTCCTCACTAGTCAAGACATGACTTAGCTTACCAGGGGAGGGTTGCTGAAGCTGAGGCTCACTCAAAGCCACCATCTCCTTTTCAACGGCAACACTTGAGCCGATTGTAATCGCTTCCTCTGCCCCAGCCACCCCAGAGGTGGATACAATTGGGTCAGCATCAACCGGCTGAGGTTCAGCAACCTCGGGGATTGGTTCAGTAGAGCCCACATCGCCCCGGGTTGAGATGTCAGCAGCGGGAGAAATCTCAGCTGTCGCCGGGACGACCCTGGTGGAAGTAAGCTCGGCTGTCAGAGCACTAATTAAGGCAACTAGAGCAGGGTCAACCTCAGAGGCGGTAGCCGGTTCTAAGAAGTTCACTTCTTCCGGTGCCTACAAAGAAAAGGAAAATGATCAGATTATTTCATAAAAGAAGAACAAAAAAGAGGATCGTAACTCGATTCACCTCCAAAACGGCATCGACGTCCTCACTTCTCTCCTTAATGATCGGCACGCGAGGATTGACCGCAGCCCATTTTCGAGAATAAGTCATGCCGCCGGTAGAGGGTGCACGCCTGCTACATTTTTGGGAAGGACTAGGCACAATAGGGGGCTGACATGCCACCAAATCATCCGCAGGAGGAGGAGGCAAGTTATCAGGGTCATCCTCTTCGTGCACATTGGTAGACTCCGAGTCAGATACATCAACTGTCCTCCCCTTCTTGATCCTTGGCTTCTCTTCCAAGACAGTACCAACAATAAAGCTGGTACTTGGGTCAAAATCTCTTAGAGGTTTATTCACCATAACATGGTACAAGGCTGCCATGTACAAAATGTGTCCCGACTCTCCAGCGTCAGGAACAGAGAAGGTGGCACGGGTGTGTACCGCGCTATAGTAGTGCCAAGCTCGGATGCCGTCAAGGACGCTACCCTCAAAACCCAGGCAGGAGCTGGGATTGTCCAAGAACATCTGACCGTACCCAAATTGCCGGGATAATCGACTGGGTAAGTAAGGCTCCAAAAAGACAAAATTACGGTTGCGATACACCAGATGTGCAGGACGAATGTTCTGCAACCAGAGGAGCATCTTCTCGGGCAAGAATTTGGGAGACACAGCACCATCAAGATGCACGGGCTTACTTCTTCATTGGTAAAATGAGGAACAGACACAAAAAGGAGTATCTGTCCACTCGTGCCAGTGCCATCTGACAGGCGGGCATGGTAGTGTACTTCCAAGGCATGCGACGGTACTGATAAATGAAGGCATCATCAGTAGTCACGTCATCCCCGGGACCAGGCCTCATCAGAGACTGGTAATGCATCAACAGCCACCCCATTAGATAATGGTAGGGCAGATCGATTCGTTCAAAGTCTTTTGCCGTGTCGCGAGCGATGACTTTGGACGAGAAGGCGCGGAGGCCACGATATACGCTGCATAACATGGCAGGGAGAAGACCTAGTCTGGCCCCAAAGACTAGCTTCACTGCAGGGAGGATCAGGTTACGGCTGATTCTCTCGATAGCACCAGCCCCTCCCGAAACTACGCAGTTCTGCAGCCACACCATCAGAAATCCCGCCAGGAGAGCCTTATCAGACATCTTCTGGGTATCCTGATAAAAGTAATTAAAGGAGTCAGTTTGGCTCCCAAATCTGTCACCCATGGTTTTCACCCTCTTGGTGGTCGACACCTGGTTCTGCACCTCCTCCCAGGTTCAAGGACGTCGGAGGGAAACCCGGCCTAAGGCGCCTAGCTCAAAAAGATAGCTGAGCCAGGTCCTGGTATGAGGAAGGTTTCCTTCCGAGCTATCGTTCTTCTTCTTTGATATATGCTGGCATGTACTATGGTGACATAGTACTTCCCGGTAAATAGCCACAAAGCCCGGGAACCGCTGCTCCAACTCCTCGAATTCTTCATTCGTAGGGGTATACGCCTCAAAGACTTCATCTCCCCAGGACAACTTAGAGACTTCGTACATCTCGTAGAGAGCGAGCCCCATCTCCCTTCCAGGTGTAAAGAAGGTCCCCGTTCAGTAGTTGTACATCTCAAGAAGAGCCATGAACAACTTCTTGTTCATGGGCAGACCATAACAGGTGTAGGAGCATAAAAAATGTGTTTTATAGACTGAGTCAAAAGGATAAGAGCTTTCCACCCAAACAAGCTGCTTTATGCCAAGGACAGATCAGCTGCTTTACGCCAGGGTCACGCCAACCATTTTACGCTAGGGACAGGTAGAGACAAATTGTCAAATCATGCATTTAATGCAAAGTAATTATGGGTCTGACATAAAGATCTACTGACGGCGTATAACACAGGATTCGAAGGGATTTGTTTTATACAGAAATCCATATTTGTCGTTTAGTATGTGGACTGAGCTACTTTTACGCTCACAAGATGGCTTCTTTTACGCATGAATACTATATGAGCCTTTTTTACGCTCAAAGTCGACGTGTGCATAAAGTTTATTTGGGCTACCTTTACGCTCAAGGTTGTTTTATCAACCACTTTACGCGGGAAGTCCATTTTAAGGCTACGCACAGGATATATTTGGGTTGTTTTTACACCCTATCCTTTCTGATTAGTTTGGAACGTGGTTTGCCTATGTAGTTTTCATGCCACACATCTCGAAGAACGTGTGTACGTGCATCCTATTCTTATTGAAATCATGGGACACGTGTCAATGTATGTAGAGGATGACTTCAGTCATGGGTGGCAGTTATTAGCGTAAAGATAGAACTTTTGCTGAGTTTTACGCACAAAAAGCCAAGTCTATAAATAGATTTATTTTTCTCATATAAAAGGACAAGCAGAGACAGAGGAGAATACAGAGAGATCAGAGCCCAAAAACTTTGAGTCCCCGAGAGCATTCTTCTTCAACCTTTCTTCCAGAACAGAGTGAAGCAAAGCAGGAAAGCATTCGACCTCGCCATCAGTGCCCAAGTGCGTCGATACCTTTCTGGTGACTTAGTTCTTCCAGTTGTTCATCTTCTAGCAGTGATCTTCATCATCATTGTATGGTCCAAGGAACAAAGTGATCTCCTTCAGATCAGACTTCCATAGCAATACTTCCCAGAACAATTTGTACTTCTTGTACTTTTTCTTGTTTTATTTTTAAAAGCCAATTTTCAGGCATTTTGTTAAGTGAAACAAAATAGCGACTCTGCTGGGGACGACCTTCTCCTCTGACGATGAGGCAATTGCTCAATACGATGATGTGTCGATTGGATCGACAAAGAAGACTCTGGTTGTGCACTTCGACCAGACTGCCTACGAAGAAATGCTCCGGACTGGGGGTAGCACTCGCTGCTCCAATGTTCAAAAATCGTGGAAGGCGTAAAAAGTTTGGGTTTCCAAATCCAAAGCATCCTCGGATCTCCCTACTGTCTCTGCTGGCAAAGGAATCCTTCCTACTCCTGTTGTAGAGACTCTCATCTGTGATGAGGCAGTCTCTACTTCGGTGATACACCATGCGCGTAAAATCAAGTCTCCCGTTTGTAATGTGGTAGACTCTCCAGTGTTACTCTCTGGGCGTAAAAATCAGGTTTTATGTCCTGGGCGTAAAAACGTGTCTCCCGTCTGTGACGTGGCAGACTCCAAGGCTTTACGTTCTGAACGTAACAATAAATCTCCCGTCTATGACGCGGTAGACACACAAAATTTACGTTCTACACATAAAGGAAAATCTCTCGTCTATGACGTGGCAGATACTCATGTTTTACGCTCTATGCGTAAAGGTAAATCTCATGTCTGTGACAGTGTAGATAAAATTCATAACGATGCTTCTGTATCTAAAGTGAATGTACCTACACGCATGAAGCATAAAAACATAGTTGGTAAAACTTCTGTTTTCAACCAACAACCTTCTTACAATACTGTACGCAAGGTACCAAGCTTACAAATTACACGCAATGAAGATGGAGTCCTTCGTGCTCAAAAATCTTAGGATTTACGTGCGCAACCCCAAGTACGTAAAAATGTACAGTTTGGTTCTGCGAATGCAGCCAGTTATCTTCTTTATATACAAGGGACTAATCATTTTTCTACCCCAAATGTAATAAAGAAGACTACTTCATCTACTCCTTCTGATTTACGTGAATTGCTAATGCAAAAGCGTAAAAATAGACAATCTTCCGTGACACTCCCCCAAGAAAATCATCATTGTGAGTGTCACCAGATTGTAATTAAATGTTGTTGTTCGGTTTCTAAACGATCAGTTTTTGATCGGTTAAATTTTAATGCGCCTCAACAACAAGATGATGAGTTGTCATATGCATCAGTCAACATGGCATCTCATACCAACAGAGGACAACGTCCTAGACGGAACACGTCCCAAACTCCAGGTCAACAACAATTCAATATACTTCTTGATTCCTTTGAAGGAGTATATCAGAATACTCGATCAAGAAGACAAAGACAGTTGCAGACTTCTGTTTCAGAAGCTGGGGGTACTCAATCTTTTGAGTCCAAAACTGATAGTGTCGATTCATACCTCTATACTAATCCCTCTATATCTTCAAGAGAGTTTGAATCCTACGCTATTGGAGATGAACCAGAGACGTCATCTGCTAATACAGAACAACATCTCACTGCCGTTGAGCAATCACTGAAAGACATGCTTAATATGATTCAAAGCATGCACCAGATAATAACAGCTCAACAAACTGCTCAACCGGCAATAGTAACCCCGGTGCAGGTAGCAGCACAAACTCAAGATAGTCAAGGGGCTGATATACCTTTGAATATTCAAGAGCCTACTGTTAACCAAAATTCTGCATCTCCAGATCCTATCATTCCAGAAGATGTACCGTCTCCGGTGGAGGTTACGGTACATCCAACAAGCATTCAATCAAATGTGCTTCCTCAAACCAACGAAGCTATTCAAGCAGTGCATGAGCTCAAAGCACAGTTTGAAGTTTTGAAGCACAAGGATTAGCTCCAGAGGTTAGGGATTAAGCAACCTTATCCTCCTCATTGGAATGATGTATCCTTTCCACCAAAATTTAAACCACAATCAATGGTGTTGTTTGATGGAAAGGCCTCACCTAGTCAGTATATCAATTACTTTGATATTATGACTGTACATCTACAGAAAAATGATGCTCTTCTCACTCGAGTGTTCATTGGGTGCTTGACGGGTTCAGCTTACGACTGGTATCGTAGTTTACCCGACAACTGTATTTCGTCTTTTGATGAATTTAAGGCAATATTTCTCTCTCGCTTCTATGAAGGAGGTATGGACATGAACATGTCCTCCTTAATAGAAATCAAACAAAAGGAGAAAGAAGATACTCGAACGTTCATTGAACGTTTCCGACAGGCGACTCTAAAGATGCCTCCTGGTATGCCAGATTCAGCGTTAATTGATACATGCAAGATGAATCTGCGACCATCCATTGCTGTCTTCACGGGTTCCCAATTCACAGATTGGGCCTCATTTATTATAGCAGCAGTTTCTGCCGAGACCAATGGTAGGTTGGCTCATGAACATGGAATGATCTTTGCCTCAGAGGATAAGGGAAAGAAAGGTAATCCAGCTAATAATTCTGGCAATCGTAATACAAAAGGAAAGGACACCCTTATGGTTAATCTTTCCAAAAATAAAACGACGCCGAATAATTAGGAGTCTTCTAAGCCAAAAGAAGAACATTCTTTTGACGAGAGTGATATCCCAGGGATATTCCAATGTCTGGTGAAGAGTGGCAAACTCCAGATCCCGGAGCCAAAGAGGCCTAATAAGGTGAATCTGACTGACAACTCCAAATATTGTATCTATCACAAATACATTAATCATCCTACCAGGGCTTGTTATGTCCTAAAGAAGAAAATCCAGGAGCTGATTAATGCCAATGCCATCTCTTTAACTAACAATGAGCATACGGTTACAACCAATATGGTTTCTCTTCAATTTGGAGATTTTTCTTCTCAACAAATACCAGATGGAATTGTTCCAATTCCGAAGGCGACGATGAAGATTGTGAATATCCCGCCTACCAGGGAAGAAAATAAAAGATTGTTGCCTCTTACATTAAAGAATGGTGAAATTATGTGGGTACATCCTGACTTAGTACCTGAAATGGAAGATGAAAATAAAACTTCAAAATCTAGGAAAGGTAATAAAGTCAAAACCTGTAACATGATTTCTCATGTTATTCTAGATCTTGATGATTTGGATCATTTATGGGATGACAGTCCTTTGGAAGATAGACTGAGAGGATTGAGCATACGCCCTCCAAGTCTGGCTCCTCCTACAAAACTCAAGCTTATTCATCAGTAGTGGCTAGCCATGAATAGTGTTCCCTTATACCGGACACAGCAAGTCTTCGCTGCTTATGAAAAAGCTCCTGTAGGGATTTTTCCTCGTATCCCGAATTCTTCGTCTCCCGTAGCTACAGAGGCTTCTATTCCTTATTCTCCTGTAGTTACAGAGATCTCTTCTCCTTCTTCTGTTGAACCACCTGTTAAAAGTCCGCTGCCGATTCATTTATACAGTCAGCAATCAGTTTTTCTCATGAAAAAGATGGGCTATGACTTTCAGAAGGTGGAAGGTTTGACCTATGATAAAGGAATGCGACTTCCTTTACAAATTCAAAGTCAAAAATCCACTGTTGGATTAGGATCTGAGCTTCCTCGAAAGAAGAAGGCTAGGAGAAAGAAGACTAAATCCTATAATATGGTACTTCCTTCTCCTGAGTCTGAAGAAGAAAGCTTTGCTGGTACGAGATCTAGAAAAGAGTACCACAAGGATTATGAGGGATCTTCTAAAGAAGCAGAAGACATAGTGGAAACACCACCGGCTCAACCTTCTTCTATTCCTGTTAAACCATCCGTGGTTGAAAAGGGGAAACAGAAAGCAGTACGCTTTGACGTCCCATTGAAGTCTACTTCCAGTCAGGGGGTGGTGATGAAACCCTATAAATTTGATATTCTAGCCCAGTTAGCCAATACTCCGGCTAGACTGTCTATCTTCGAGTTGCTTTGCCTTTCTAAACAAAGTCGCGAAACCTTGAGTGAAGCTTTGCTGCAAGCTGACTCCTGCTTAGCTCAACTCAAGACTCCTGATAATATACCAGTGTCATGACCACAATGTCATAGTGTGATGGAGGTAATTCCTAATATTACCTTTATACAAAAAGATATGCTGTTGAAACATAACAAGCATGACAGGCCTTTGTGCTATACTGGTATATTGAATCCATTAAAGTTGATAGGATTTATATTGATCCTGGGTCTTCCATTAGCATAATTCTTCAAAGTATGCTAAGACCTTTGAGGATTCCTACTAGTGACTTATACTAGTACCACAATCGTTGGATTCAACTCTGGAAAGAGTAAACCACTGGGGAAAATTCGTCTAAAAATCCAGATTGGTGATCTTCGAACGATGGCAACATTCTATGTTATTAATTCAGACGTATCCTACAACATCCTTCTTGGAAGACCGTGGTTACATGAGCATAACATCGTGCCTTCAACTCTCCACCAATGCTTCAAGTACGTAGATTCCAAGGGGTTGTAAAGACTGAGTTTGCTGATATCAATCCTTTCAAGGGTATCGAAGCCTATTTTTCTGATTCAAGGCTCTACAAACAAGAACATGTAAAGGAGATATCAGACATGGCTGAAGATCGATCATTTACCGAAGATCAGTCTATTAATGAAGATTCACCAGAAGAGCAACCTTTGAAAATCAAAGTCAAAGGGCGAATTCAACCCCAACCTATCAACAATCAACCTCTGATGATCAAGGTTAAAGGAAGAACTCAAGCTTCATCTGAGGAATCAGTGAATGTTCCTGCTAAAAGCCAAGTTCAACCTCTTGTGATCAAGGTCAAAGGGCGAACTTTTCGTACGAATGATCCAGAGCCACCATTGATCGTTAATCTTGGCAAGTCTACGCAGAAGACGGATGATGGTCCGTTAATGATCAATCCGAAGCGTAGTAGTCAAATTATAAATGATGTAAATATTGATCATTTTGTACTTTTCGATATCAATAAAGATTTCCTTTTTGAGTATATGGCTGTCAAATTTGTTGAAAGAATGACTTTATCTTCTGATAATCAAAGTCATCAATATAAAGACGACATAGATACAAAAAAAATCTTATACATCGACAATAAAGAAAATTATTTTCCTCCTCATGTCGATATTGGACCTTATGCTCAGAGGTTCCTAACATCTTCTCCCTATCTTCTTTCTGTAGCCGTTTCATCGCAAGCTTGTGTAACTTATAGACGTCACGAGGAATCTTATTTCGTGATTCCGTCTGATAAGAAAAACAAGCGTCAAATTGTGTTTGGCCTGGCTAGAAATATCCCTGTTGTTCAGACAGATGATCTGAGAGATAAAGATAAAGGAAGAATCCGAATTGACAAATATAGTCAAAAATCTCTCAAGATTATCCAGAATATGGGATATGATTTAAAGACTATGCAAGGTCTTAATCAAGGCAAGGTTAGACGATTACCATTAAGTGGTGATCCATTTTATCAGAAAACTCGTCATGGGTTGGGATATGATCCGTCTCGTATATTTAATAACGATATTCAAGAAGAATTCTCTTCTAGCTCTTCACAATCATCAGATTCGGAAGAAATCCAATTCATCGAATCTGATACATCTCACTCCTCGTGTATTAGAAGAGGTTATTATGATGAATCTGAACAAATATTCTCAGTAAACATGGTTCAAACTGATGATGAATCTAAACCATTTGAGAATGATCCTTGGGCTCAACAGATGGATACTCAATGGGAACTTTGTTTTAAACAGCGACAGCCACCTACAGAGGATGAGATTGTCCAGATTGATGTTGGAGATGGAACTACGTCTAAACCAATATTCATCAGTAAAAACCTTTCTGAAAATGAAAAGAAAGAGTTGATAAAACTGATCAAAAATATATTGATATTTTTGCATGGAGTTATGAGGATATGCCAGGTCTAGATCCTAAAGTTGCTACTCATAAACTTAATATTCTTCCTAATGCCAAGCCTGTAAAACAACAGCAACGACATTTTCGACCAGATATGATGGATGCAATTGAGGCGGAAGTCAAAAAGCTGATCACATGTGGCTTTGTTCGTGAAGAACAACACCCCGATTGGGTTGCCAACATTGTTCATGTTATAAAGAAGAACGAAAAAGTCCGAGTTTGCATAGATTTTTGATATCTTAATGCAGCTTGTCCAAAGGATGAATTTCCACTTCCGATTACCGATGTCATGATAGACAAACATGCGGTTTTGAACGTATGTCTTTCATGGATGGATTCTCAGGATATAATCAAATTAAGATACATCCAGAAGATGAGAAGCATACTGCTTTTCGTACACCCCTTGGGGTTTACTGCTATACAGTTATGCTATTTGGTCTTAAAAACGCCGGTGCCACGTATCAACGGGCTATGAGCAACATCTTTCAAGAACATCTACAGAAAACAGTTAAATGTTACGTAGATGACATTGCTATTAAGAGTCGATCAAAAGATAATCACATCCAAGACTTGAAGACAGTATTCTATTTGATGCGCCAACATCAATTGAAAATGAACCATACTAAATCTTTTTTGGGGGTTTCCAGTGGCAAGTTTTTAGGATTTGTCATTACTTCTCAAGGTATCCATGTTGATCCTGATAAGTTTAAAGCAATTCTTGAAATGCGTCCTCCTCGTAATCTGAAAGAACTCCGTGGCTTTCAGGGTCGCATTGCTTATATTAGGAGATTTATATCTAATCTCTCTGGAAGATGTTAACCTTTCTCCCGTCTATTAAAGAAGGGTGTATCATTTGTTTGGGATGAAGCGTGTCAGAAAGCCTTCAATGATATCAAATAATACCTTACAAATCTACCTGTTCTGGTACCTCCAGTGGTAGGATGACCATTTTTGCTATATGTTCGAGCTTTGGATCATTCACTTGGTGCTCTTCTTGCACAAAAAAGTGATATGGGGCATGAACAAGCGATTTATTATCTTAGTCGAATGATGGTTGGAGCTGAACACGGGTATACTCCTGTAGAAAAGGAATGTCTGGCACTGGTTTTTGCAGTCCAAAAGACAAGACATTATGTGACAGGACAGACTATTCATGTTATCTCTAGAATAAATTCCATTCGAGTATTGATAAGAAAACCAAGCATTCTTAACTCTAGGTTAGCTACCTGGGCGATGTTGCTCACTCCTTATGACATGGTTTATGTTCCTCAAAAATTAGTGAAGGGTCAAGCATTAGCTGATTTCTTAGCTGCTCACCCTATACCTGAAATATCGAAGTTATATGAGGACATTCCAGATGAAGTCGTGGATTGCAACATGACTTTAAGGGATGACATCTGGCAATTATATTTTGATGGAGCATCACGGGTTGGACCTAAAGGTAATATCGTCTCTGGAGTAGGAATCGTCTTGGTTTCTCCTGATAAAATGGTCGTATATCGTGCCTACTCTCTCAATGAGCCATGCTCTAACAATGTAGCAGAATACAATGCTTTGCTGATTGGGCTCCAAGTGGCAAAGCAATTGGATATCGAGTTCCTAGAAGCTTATGGAGATTATCAACTAATTGTTAATCAAGTTAGAGGAACTTATGAGGTCAGAAATCCTGATCTCATCCCTTATCATCAAGTGGTAATCGAGTTGATCTTTTCATTCAAAGGATTCTTTATCGAATTTGTACCACGTTCTCAAAATATGGAAGCTGATGCTCTTGCTAGCTTAGCTGCAGACTTGGCTGTTCCAATTCGACGACAAAACACTCTTACTTTGTTGGACCGAGACTTATTCTGTGTCAAGAATAATCTGTATATTGAACAAAGTTATACTACAGAGTCAAGTTCCCAGCAGAAGGATTGGAGAAGTCTATTCATTGACTATGCGGTTCATAGAATTTTACCTGAAGATCCAAAAGAAGCTGCATCAATTAAGAGACGAGCATTTCGATTTTACTATGATTCGTCTTTACATATGTTATATCGTCGTTCATACGATGGACTCTTGCTACGCTATCTCTCAGAAAATAAAGCTAAACAGACACTCCGTGAGGCTCATGATGGCGTTTGTGGTGCTCATCAACCAGGTCCGAAGTTACAGGACCGCATTCGAAGAATGGGGTATTATTGGCCTTCCATGATAGCAGATGCTGTGGATTACGCCAGAAGGTGTAAAGCATGTCAGATTCATGCTAATTTTATCCATCAACCGTCGGAATTCCTACATCCTACAGCAGCCTCTTGGCCCTGCGAAGCTTGGGGTATGGATATTATTGGTCCGATTAACCCTCCTTCTGTTAAAGGACATCGGTTTATATTGGCTATAACCGATTACTTTTCCAAGTGGACAGAAGCAGTTCCCCTTACTGAAGTGAAAACATCTAATATGATCAGCTTCATTAAACACCATGTCATATATCGTTTCGGGATTCCTTGACGGATAATTCATGGCAATAGACCACAATTTGCCAGTCAGGCATTTTATAGATTTTGTGATAAGTATCAAATTCAAAATCTGGCTTCTACGGCTTATAATCCAGCTGCTAATGGTTTAGCCGAAGCTTTCAACAAGACGATCATTAAACTTCTCAAAAAGTTTGTCTCTTCTAATAAACGTGATTGGAATGAGAAACTTGGAGAATGTTTATGGGCTTATCGAACAATAGTCCGAACTCCTACTGGTTTTACACCATTCTCACTGGTTTATGGATGTGAGGCTGTCCTTCCATTAGAAATTCAGATTCTATCTCTTCGAATAACCATTGCTAATGAGCTAACTATAGAGAATAATGATCGCTTACGACTCCAAGAACTTGAAGGATTGGACGAAAAGCGTCTTGAAGCACAACAGCATATTGAGCTATATCAAGCCCGTATATCTCGAACTTTCAATCGTAAAGTTAAAGAGAGGATATTTAAGATTGGTGAGCTGGTATTAGTTGTTCGAAGACCGATGGTGATGACTCACAAAAGCAAAGGGAAATTCCAAGCGAAATGGGAAGGTCCTTATGTAATTGAGACCGTGTTTTCTAATGGCGCCTATCGGTTATCAAAGCCCAATGGAGATCTACTCATGATGCCGATCAATGGCAAATTTTTTAAGAAATACTATGTATAAAATAAAAAAGAAGACAGAATAAAAATAAAACTTCTTTTATTTTTGTTCTGAACAAAGGATTAAGGACGAGGATCACTGCCTTCCTTATTGAATACATAGTCAGCCAATGCATCAAAGGCATCGTTGCCTGAGTTCATAAAAAATTTGCAGGCAGCCATCCTCAGTACTTCTTCCTCAGGAGTTTTCCCTGGCTCTACTAAGAAAGCGAGGATGTCTTGTGGTGGCTTGGGCGTAGAAGAACTTTTGCCTATTTTGGTTGGGTCTGACACAATTGGCTCAACGGGACTCGTCTCGATGACGTTCTCAACCTTCATGGAGACTTCATTCTTTTGCTGCACATCCTTGGAAGACATTTCCGATAGAGGATTGGAAATAAGAATAAAATGTTACAAAGAATTCTCACCTATTTATAGGAGAGATCTATTAATGAACTGGTCTTTAAAATTGGAAACAATATTTCATTCCCGAAAAGACCTGTCCATTCACTACATCGGATTAATCCATTTAGTGGAATTGAATCGACTTTTCGTTTCCCGAAAGATACGTTGGTTCATTCATTCTTTTATCAATATTGGCATATATCCTCTATGACACATGTCTTCTTATTTCCCCAGCTACCAATGTTTGGTTAAGCTGGTAACTTGTCTCTTCAGAGAGAATTTTTAATCTTTTATCTTACCAGTTGGTATAAAAAAGTTGGATTTATTATTTATCATGTTATCATGACCTCTGAATAAATATTAAATCTGTTTGTATTTCCTATCTATCATGTCCATTTGGCCTCTGAATAGATATTAATCTAGTTTTCTTTGAGTTGTTACGATCTATCATGTCCATATTACCTCTGATAGTATTGTACACTCTAAACAGAAAACGAGATTTCATTATCTATCATGTCCATATTACCTCTGGATAGATACAATATATTTGAGTTTCAAAGACTTATCATGTCCATATTACCTCTGATAAGTATTTTTATCTCATACCTATTGTTTAATTTCAAAATAAATGATAGGATCACAAAACAAATATTTTTCATTTCTTGAATAAAGATAAAAGATTACAAAAGCTCCTTCTTTGCTTAAGGCGGAGCAGATATATCTTTCAACAATTTTTTGAGCTCTGTTAAACGCTTCTTACGAGAGCCCATTATATTTTCAGTAGCTATCTGTCTTCGGGCTTCTGGAGTGCTAATGGGAGAAAATTTAGCAAAAGTAGCTATCTGATTATCTCTAGCTTCATCGAGGTGCTTGATAGTAGATTCAGCTCCAAAAACTTGTTCCTCCAAGATTGAGCTCTGTATCAAATATTGGTCACGAGCGGCTATTAATTGCTCCTTCTCAGTTTTCAAACGAGCCAGTTCGGCCTCCACTTCACGAATTTTGTCATTTTGCTCCTGAATTTTCGTATTTGAAGTGTCGTAGGCTTCTCTATAACTTCCCAATCGAGGCCTTGCATCTGCCAATAAAGCTTTTTCTCTGACGACTTTGCTGCTGTGTTCTTTGAGAGATTCATTGAAAGTAGTCTCTCGAGCAGTGTATTCAGCTGATAAAGCTTCGTACTCAGCTTGAATGAGACTCTCGGTAGTTTCACTTGTCAGCCTCAAATATTCTCTAATAGGCTGCTCAAGTTCTTCTACCACCTTTTCTAAGGCTGTTGCTCTCTCAACATCATTAAACATGGCGACGTTCCTAATGGTGGAAACAATCGCGCCTTTTAAGCTTTCATAACTGAGGCCCCTATTCAAGACCATGTCAATCAAAGCTGCCAGGGTCTTGTAAAAAGCTTCAGTATGAATCTCAACTAGGAGATTCATTTCCGCATTAGAGCTCGACGTCGCAGCAATCTCTACCAAGTCCTTTTTTCTCAGACTAGGAGCAGAGGTGGTTGCTCCGGTAGCAGATTGTGATAAAGATGATATGGTCGTTGCTACCATAGCCAATTGATCTCTGGGAGCTTCAGAGATCATATCTTCAGCACTTGTCACTCCAACCGTTTCTGGAGTTCCTGTGGTGGTGATAGTTGTGGATGGAACGATGGTCGTTACAGCCGATTCAGGTTCAGGTATAATCTCCTCAGGCACTTCTTCTGGATCAGTAGTAATAGCTGAGGATGCTATCACGATAGTCCCAATTTCAGTAGGTGATTTAATTATACCTTCATCACCTTCTTTGGCTTCTGTCTGTTCGGGCTCTCGAGGCACTTCAAGTTCTTCATTGAGGCCAGTTCCTCCCTCAACAACGACATCATGTTCTGCAGTTGGTTTTTCTATAGCTTGTTCTTTTTTTCGGTCGTCAATTCGAGAAGATAATTCGGGCTGAGCCTCTGCTTCAACCTCTGTTTCAACCTCTGCTTCAAGCTCTTTCTGTACTTCTGGTTGCTCATTTTCTGGTTGGATTACTTCTACTTTATCTGAAGAAGAAGCCTCTTCATCAGATTCCTCGTTTTCCTCATAGATATCTTCTTGAGGAGGAGGAGCCACAGGTTTTGATGTAATGATGATATCTATAAAATGAACAAAATAAGTTAATATACAAAATCATGATACATAATTCCGTATAGGTTTTTGCTTAGTACCTGGAATATGTGCATTTTGTTCAAGGTATGAATCATAATCACCATCCCAGTCATTATCGTCAAAAGTGAGAGCCGGCTCGTCTGATGGGATCTAGTCTCGATTAGCAATGTGTGCAGTAGTAGTATCTTCCGTAACTTGTGTCTTTCGCGGCAAAGATAAATGGAGTGAGGAGCTAAGGCGTCCAGGAGATAAAAGTTTTACAGCTTCTGATGCCGCTGCCGATTGAGGTGTTGAAGACCCTTCTCCCGGATGGACTGAAGGGGAAGCAACAAGTTGGTCCTCTTCGACCGAGTTATCATCTTCTGGAACAAAGGCTTTGGGTTTGGAAGGCCCTTTAGTAGTAGTCTTCTTCTTTTTCTCAGGAGACTTCACTGGAAGAGTGGTAGTTGTAGTCTGCTTTCGTTTGCGGGTTTTTCCAATAACTATCGGTCCCGCGGCTATCTCACCAGCTCCTCTAGGAATGACTGTCAGAAATTCATCTATAGCAAAATTATTGTCTGGTACGTCAGGAGTTATTCTGATGGGTTCTTCAATATTTTCCTTCTGGGCCCATCGCAGACTTTCTTGCATGCTATAACCATCTTCGAAGGAGCGAATGGATGTATAAAAACGAGCATACGTGTGAAGTATACGTAGCTCAGTTGTACTAGTGGCTGTAGATATGGTGAATCTAGCACCAGTACATGCAGTGCTAAAATATCTCCATGCTCGTGCACCGTCAATCAGCTTTCCATAATGATAGAAGCTAGTGGAAGGATTGCCAACGTGAAGTTGGTCATATCCAAACTGGCGAGCGAACCTACTTGGTAGGTAAGGCTCAAATGTGCAGTAATCTTCATTCATGTACATCAGATGGGAGGGTCTGATGTACGCCAGCCATCGAAAGACAGATCTTGGTAGTAAAGCTGATCTATCTACTCTATCTTCAAATTGCACGCCAAGGCAGTCGGCTGGAACTGGTGGCCTTGTGCAGAAGAAGTTCCAGCCGTGAGAGTAATTTAATGCTGCTCGGGTGTCTGCCACCGTTGTAGCTCTCCTTGTGGATTTGCTAAATTTTTGGAGGAAAATCCTCGCTTCATCCTCATGGCCCGGTGGTAGCAAATTACAATTGTGGTGTAGTAACCAACCCATCAGATAGGTGTAGGGCAGCTCCACCCTTGGAAAATTGTCTCGATGAGGAGCATTATTAATCAACTCTTCACCGAAAGACCGTAGACCTGCATTTATTCGGCATACCATTGCCGACAGCAGGTTGATTCTGTGTTTGAATACTAAACGTACCGCTAGCCACAATACGGTGAATCCTGTCCACGGTACTAATTCCTGGCATGACCCATCTTCGTAGCCATAAGGATAGGAAGCCGGCCAGTAGGGCCTTCTTTGATATTTTCTGACTACCCTGCCTCAGGTAGCTTAAAGCCTCAGTCCCCGCAGGGATGTCTCCGGTTTTGGTAGACAGATATTGGTCGCGAGCTTTCTGAGAAGCCATCAACTCTTGGATTACATCTGCAGGAATTATTGAGCAAGGTTTAATGGTTTGAGTTTTGTCTTTTCGAAACCTGCTCTTCTCAGTCTTGGACACTCTATTTTCATGGTAAAATAGATAGGTTGTCCATTTGGTTATGTATGCCAAATATGACCCCGTTTCGTACATACTGGTATAAATCAGATAATGGAACATAAGTTCTTCATAGACTTGCACCATCTCTGGGCTCTTCTCTCGAACTTCTGCTAATTCCCGATTGGAAGGAATGTATTCTTCATAAGGGAATTCGCCCATCGACAGTTTTGAAATGAATTGCATCTCATGCAAAGCAAGGCCCATTTCGTCGTGTGGAGTTACAAAAGTTCCTGTCGAACTCATATACAATTCCAGTAAAGCTAGGAATAAGTTGTTGTTCGATGGAATGCCATAACTGGTAGAGGCCACCGCTTCATACAGGTCAATATCGTCTAATTCTGTTTTGAACTGCTTCATGACCCAATTACTGATCTGAATCCAGTTACTACTGTAAGGGGTTAGCCACCCTGTCAGCCTTGGGTTGGTCTGAGGATATAAGACTCCTTCCCTTAGAAATTTATTTATGAACATGGGAATTTGTACCGGCTGGATGAGAAGTGAGTCCTCACTCGGTGTAAACCCGGGCAATAGACCAGAAAATGGAATGACACCACCACTGTCACGCCCCGATTCCGTCGAATCGATAGTCGTCCCCCGGGCGTGATGCCGTGCGAACCTAATTTGCGATCGCACAAGGCCTAGTCATAAGGTAATCCGAGACACGAGATCTAAGAGAGTACGCAGACAAATTGATACACACAATAATTAAAGGAAACTTGATCTTTATTCATAATGAACATCTTTTTACAGACTCCGATACAAGACTCTTTGCCGCGCGGGCTACAACATAACTCGATTACAAAAGAGTGCCGATGAGATAACCGTTCCATACATTGCACACATCACTCAATATACACAAGTACTCCATTGACCTGGATGGGAGGGACGCTGAGTCATTTTCCTTGGACTGTTGAGAGCCTTCAAAAGTAGAGTCGCTGAAAGAGAGTCTTCGACGCACGGCCGAAGCTTCAAAAGTCACGAACGTCGTCGAGCTAGTTGGCGCGTCCTTCCTGGTTCGCGGGACCTGCAAAGAGCGAGGATCAGCACGATACACATGTACTGGCGAATGGCTAATTTAAATCCAAGCTCTGCATTTGATTCAAGAAATTTGTAAACATGTTAGCTAGCTAGTTCATTGATCTTTCTAACCATCCTGTTCGGTTTGCATGTTAACATGTTTTGAGGCAAGCATATGAAATTGTATAACATTGAGCAACTATCAAAATCATCCCGTGCCATGTGCTTTTGTTAAGAAGTGTGAAGGGTGTGAAGGCCACTGGCAATTTCAAGCCATCGCGGACATATAGCTGAGTTAGACGGCGACCCTTTCGCGTCGGGTAGCGAGCCCTGTGCGAAAGTTCCCGCATAACTCGCGCCGATGAAGGGCTGGCGCTTACTATACACTCGTTCCTCCCGGGCCGAATCGGTCCCTTGGCCTAGGTAACCGTTCGAGGAAACTACACCTTGTCGACAAGTTGTCCAATGACCGTTTTCCTTTGAACTTAGTTGTTTTGGTCATTTAGCCGTATCGTTGCGATAAACATTAATTGATTCATTCATTGGTTTGCATAGACCAAGTATATATGCATAGGGAAGCATGTTTTCCACTTCCAAAATCGGCAGTTCGTTAACAAGTGTTTCATGAAGTATCGTGGCACGATTTCATTGATTCTACATTATTATGACAAGCATTTTATTTTACTTCACGTATTGAGTTTTGAAGTAGAGGGACGGGACGAAGGAGGTCAGCCACTCGCCTTAGGCTTGCTTCAAGCGAGCGACCGGTTGGCTGCGCTGTCGTCGTCTACGCGATCACCTGCAATCGCATAAGCAACTGATTAGAACACTGTGTATTTCAAGGAATTTCGATATGAATGCGAGCTCGAAAACGCGTCACGAAAACCCATCGAAAGCATTCACGAAAACGAAAGCCAAAGCCAATTCAAGTGCGGCATGAAAACCAGAGCAACGGGAGGTCTCTTCCGACTCAGCCGCAGAGCCAATCCTCGAGGCGCAACCCGCTGAATATGGGACTTGGTTCCGAAGAAGCCATTCCATAACGTGGAATGGATCTTAATTCAACCGTTCCCGTTTGATCGACTCGGTCGATTCCGACCTATCGGTCCCGACCGCATCGATAGCGACAGTGTTCCTTTCTCGCGCACCCCGTGGACGAAGACGGGGCACGATATAGGGACGGGGCACTACACCATAACCAACTAATAAAAAGTTTCGTCCTTGAAACTTAAAGATGGAACCTACCTCTACGAGAACAATGAAGGGAATTTATCCTTCATCTCCGATTCAAGCTCCCACGTTGACTCTTCGACCGAGTGGTTCTTACAGAGGATGCGGACGAGAGGGATCGCTCGATTTCGCAGCAACTTATCCTTGCGTTCTAAGATTTGCACTGGTTCTTCAACGTAGGATAAGTCTGACTTTAGCTCCAGCTGGCCAAAATCTACCACGTGGCTAGGGTCGTGCACGTACTTTCGCAACTGAGAGACGTGGAAGACGTTGTGTACACCTTCAAGCGCCGGCGGTAGGGCGATTTTGTAGGCCACTGGCGCGACCCGTTCAAGTATTTCAAACGGCCCGACGAATCTCGGACTCAACTTTCCTTTCGCGCCGAACCGACTAACTCCCCGCATGGGCGACACTTTGAGAAATACGTGATCGCCTACTTGAAACTCGAGTGGTCGACGATGAATGTCCGCATAGCTTTTCTGGCGACTCTGTGCGGTCTTTAATCTTTCCCGAATGAGCTTGACCTTTTCTACAGTCTGTTCCACCAGCTCCGGGCCGAGTATCTGCCGTTCCCCGACTTCATCCCAGCAAATGGGCGATCTGCACTTCCAGCCGTACAAAGCTTCATACGGCGCCATTTGGATGCTGGATTGGTAGCTATTGTTGTATGCAAATTCCGCCAGCGGTAGGTGGACGTCCCAACTTGATTTGAAGTCAATTGCGTAGAGCCGTAGCATGTCTTCGAGAATCTGGTTGACGCGCTCCGTTTGGCCGTCGGTCTGAGGATGGTAAGCTGAGCTAAACTGCAACTTGGTTCCCAGCGCCGACTGAAGGCTACTCCAGAATCGCGACATGAATCGTGAATCCCGATCAGAGACGATGGATACTGGAACTCCGTGCAGCCGAACTATCTCGTCAAGATAAATCTGCGCCAGGCGATCAACGCTCCAAGTAACTTTGATGGCGATAAAGTGCGCTGACTTGGTTAATCGATCGACGATGACCCAGATGGCGTCGTTTCCCCGTGGTGTCTTCGGCAGGCCAACAATAAAATCCATAGTGACATGATCCCATTTCCACTCGGGAATAGCGAGGTTCTGCATCTCCCCGCCCGGTCGCTGATGCTCAGCTTTCACCTGCTGACAGGCCATGCATTGCGACACGAAGAGCGCCACATCTCTCTTCATCCCGTGCCACCAAAAGGTCGTACGGAGGTCCTTATACATCTTGGTACTGCCTGGATGCAAAGTGTATTTCGTATAGTGCGCCTCCGCCAGGATCTCCTTTCTGAGTTCTGAATCGTCTGGAACGCATAGCCTACCCTTCAACCGAAGCACGCCGGTTTCGTCTTCCGCAAAGTCGGTCGTCCTGCCTGTCGAAATTAGCTCTCGCACTTTCTTCAGGTATGAATCGTCCGTCTGAGCGGTCTTGATCTTGTTCAGCAAGCTCGGCTCTAACTGCAACTTTGCCAACTGCACGTTCCGGAATCTGACTCGGAGCTCGATGCCCATCTCTTCTAGGTCGCGTAGCAGTCGAGGGTCGATGGATAACGAGGCAATGTACTTTCGACTCAAAGCGTCCGCCACAACATTTCCCTTTCCCGGCGTGTAGTCGATAGTCAAGTCGTAATCCTTGATTAGTTCCAGCCAACGTCTTTGCCGCAAGTTCAGCTCCTTCTGCGTGAATAGATACTTGAGGCTCTTGTGATCGGTATAGATCGTGCACGCCACACCATAGAGATAGTGGCGCCATAATTTCAACGTAAACACAATCGCCGCTAACTCCAGGTCGTGCGTGGGATAATTCTTCTCGTGCGGCTTTAGCTGTCGGGAAGCAAAAGATATCACCTTGTTCCGTTGCATCAGCACACACCCCAAGCCCTGACCGGACGCATCGCTGAATATCTGGAATCCCTCCGTCCCTTCTGGAAGTGCAAGTATCGGGGCCGAGACGAGCCTCTGCTTCAACTCTTGGAATGCAGCTTCACAGTCGTCTGACCATTCGAATGCGACTCCTTTCTGGGTGAGGCGAGTCAGAGGCGATGCGATCTTCGCGAAGTCTTTCACGAAGCGTCGGTAGTATCCAGCTAAGCCAAGGAAACTTCGAATCTCGCCGACGGACGCTGGCCGTTTCCAATCGACAACGGCTTCAACTTTCTTTGGGTCGACCGAAATGCCTTCAGCAGAAATGATGTGTCCGAGGAATGCGACGCTGCTAAGCCAGAATTCACATTTGCTTCGCTTCGCATACAGTTGATTTTCTCGAAGGGTCTGAAGCACGGTCCGCAGATGCTTAGTGTGTTGCTGCCGATTCTTCGAGTAGACGAGTATATCGTCGATAAAGACTACTACGAACTTGTTGAGGAATGGGCGGAACACCCGATTCATTAAATCCATAAAAGCAGCAGGGGCGTTCGTTAGGCCGAACGGCATTACCAGGAACTCGTAATGGCCGTATCGAGTGCGGAAGGCAGACTTCGGCACATCGTCCGGCTTGATCTTGAGTTGATGGTAACCCGAACGCAGATCAATTTTAGAGAACACCGTGGCACCTTGGAGTTGATCAAACAGATCATCTATGCGGGGCAGGGGATATTTGTTCCGGACGGTGGCTTTATTCAGCTCGCGGTAGTCGATACAAAGACGCATAGAGCCGTCCTTCTTCTTGACAAACAGTACGGGCGCTCCCCACGGCGAGACGCTGGGTCGGATGAATCCCTTGTCGAGCAATTCCTGTAACTGCACCTTG
The DNA here is from genome assembly GCA_029216955.1 of Iris pallida. Taxonomy (NCBI): domain Eukaryota; kingdom Viridiplantae; phylum Streptophyta; class Magnoliopsida; order Asparagales; family Iridaceae; genus Iris; species Iris pallida. The sequence continues at coordinate 7,050,900 of JANAVB010033814.1, forward strand.
AGTTCTTTAAGCTCTGCAGGGACCATTCTGTACGGGGTCTTCGAGATCGGTCGAGTGTTGGGGAAGGTATCGATAGTGAACTCAATCTCTCGATCGGGCGGCATGCCGGGCAGCTCGTCTGGGAACACTTCGGGGAATTCTGCCACAACGTCGGTCTGACCCGCGTTTGCACCATCCTGTCGCATGTCTCGAACGGAAGCTAGATAGCCTTCGCACCCGGAATACAGCATCCGTCGAGCAGATATTGCAGAGATCACCATGCAGGTCGGCGACGCCTCACCACACGAGTAGCAGAATTCAGGCACTCCCGGTATGCGGAATGTGACTTTCTTTTCAGCGCAGTCTATGGTTGCGTTGCACGGACCAAGCCAATCCATCCCCAGAATGATATCGTAGTCCTTTATATTTAGAACTATCGCATCGAGACTGACCTTTTGACCACCTATACAGATGATTCCGCCTCCGCAGACTAAATTCGCAGCTAGTGGCATGCCCGACGGGATGTTAACAGTAAGCTCAAGACCGAGCGGTGTCAGGGGAAACTTGTGCTCGGCGGCAAAGTCCGCCGATAAGAAACTATGCGTGGCACCTGAATCAAACAATACACGAGCAGGTTTATTATTGAATTGCAGTATACCTGTCACGACTGTGTCAGATGCGAACGCTTCGTCTCGGGTCATGGCGTAGACACGGCCCTGGGCATTAGGGCGACGGTCTTGGCCATTCTGTGGTACGGTCGGTGGAGCCCGAGGTGCTTGGCCCCGGTTCTTCTTCGGGCAGTCGCGTACGGTATGGTCGGCTCGGCCGCACCCGAGGCACGTACCGTTCTTCAGTCGGCACTCGCTGATCAAGTGTCCCTCCTTGGCGCAGAAAGTGCAGACCACTCGATCCTTCGTCTGGTTGCCGCCTCCGTTGCCACGATTTTGATGCCTATGTGCGTTGTTGCCTCCCGTATTACTATGGCGTTTGTTATTAAAGTGAACAGCGCCGGTAGTAATAGGAGGATACTCGGACTCCAGACGGATGGCGTGGTTGAGTGCCTCGCCCATGGTTTTGTATTCGGCTACCGAAACATGCGCACGGATGGTTGAACGCAGGCCCACTTCAAATCGTCGAGCTCGGCTGGCGGTGGTAGGTAGGAAGTCCCCAGCAAATTTCGCCAGTTTGTTGAATTTGGCCGCATATTGTCGTACCGTCATATTGCCCTGCTTTAACTGCATGAACTCATCTTCTTTCTCCTGTCGTACGGCTGCGGAAAGATATTCAGTCTCGAACGCCTTCTTGAATGTCGCCCATGAGATCGCCGCCGTCTCGTCTTCACGTCGAATTGCCCGCTTCTGCACAGCCCACCAATCGTGCGCGTTCATTCGAAGTAGAAGTTGAGCACACGCGACTTTCTTTGAGTCCTCGACACCCAGAAGCTCGAACTTATCTTCCAGCTCCTCCAGCCAGTCGATCGCCACCGCGGGATCTTCTGTGCCGTTGAAGGAAGTGCGGCAGCTTTTCGTGAATTTTGATACGTCGAAGTTAGAACTTCTCAGTGCTGCAGGTAAGAGCACGGGCGCCTCTGGTTCGGCTTCGTTGGATCGAACCGCAGGCTGGGTCACGGCAGGTGTCATCGTTGAGTTGTTGTTGTTGCCGACGACCGACTGTACGATCTGTTGGAGGGTATTCAGCTGCTGCTGCTGCAGCTTGAATTGAGCCTCGAACCGATTCTCAAATTGAGCATGACGAGCCTCCGCTTGCTGACGATGGAGCTCGTTTTCACGTTGCTGCATTTCAAGCATTTGCAGCATACGTTGCATCAGGTCGCCGGAAGGTCCGGCTACAGTAGGCGTCATTCCCGTTGGGTTGATGAAATGCTCGGGTCCAGAAGCACTCGAGCCGCTGGAAGCGCTCGTCTCGTCTTCTGCCTGAGCTCCCGTAACTGCAGGGAAAAGGAAAGGCAACTCTCGTTAGTTTCAGAAAATGTCCTGGGTTCAGCGTATGGAACAACTCTTCTCATCGACACGAGGTCAACGGTTGGAGACTAGAATTCGACACTGGAGGCCAAGGACGTAAAGCCGTGCTCTGATACCATTATGTCACGCCCCGATTCCGTCGAATCGATAGTCGTCCCCCGGGCGTGATGCCGTGCGAACCTAATTTGCGATCGCACAAGGCCTAGTCATAAGGTAATTCGAGACACGAGATCTAAGAGAGTACGCAGACAAATTGATACACACAATAATTAAAGGAAACTTGATCTTTATTGATAATGAACATCTTTTTACAGACTCCGATACAAGACTCTTTGCCGCACGGGCTACAACATGACTCGATTACAAAAGAGTGCCGATGAGATAACCGTTCCATACATTGCACACATCCCTCAATATACACAAGTACTCCATTGACCTGGATGGGAGGGACGCTGAGTCATTTTCCTTGGACTGTTGAGAGCCTTCAAAAGTAGAGTCGCTGAAAGAGAGTCTTCGACGCACGGCCGAAGCTTCAAAAGTCATGAACGTCGCCGAGCTAGTTGGCATGTCCTTCCTGGTTCGCGGGACCTGCAAAGAGCGAGGATCAGCACGATACACATGTACTGGCGAATGGCTAATTTAAATCCAAGCTCTGCATTTGATTCAAGAAATTTGTAAACATGTTAGCTAGCTAGTTCAATGATCTTTCTAACCATCCTGTTCGGTTTGCATGTTAACATGTTTTGAGGCAAGCATATGAAATTGTATAACATTGAGCAACTATCAAAATCATCCCGTGCCATGTGCGTTTGTTAAGAAGTGTGAAGGGTGTGAAGGCCGCTGGCAATTTCAAGCCATCGCGGACATATAGCTGAGTTAGACGGCGACCCTTTCGCGTCGGGTAGCGAGCCCTGTGCGAAAGTTCCCGCATAACTCGCGCCGATGAAGGGCTGGCGCTTACTATACACTCGTTCCTCCCGGGCCGAATCGGTCTATTGGCCTAGGTAACCGTTCGAGGAAACTACACCTTGTCGACAAGTTGTCCAATGACCGTTTTCCTTTGAACTTAGTTGTTTTGGTCATTTAGCCGTATCGTTGCGATAAACATTAATTGATTCATTCATTGGTTTGCATAGACCAAGTATAATTGCATAGGGAAGCATGTTTTCCACTTCCAAAACCGGCAGTTCGTTAACAAGTGTTTCATGAAGTATCGTGGCACGATTTCATTGATTCTACATTATTATGACAAGCATTTTATTTTACTTCACGTATTGAGTTTTGAAGTAGAGGGACGGGACGAAGGAGGTCAGCCACTCGCCTTAGGCTTGCTTCAAGCGAGCGACCGGTTGGCTGCACTGTCGTCGTCTATGCGATCACCTGCAATCGCATAAGCAACTGATTAGAACACTGTGTATTTCAAGGAATTTCGATATGAATGCGAGCTCGAAAATGCGTCACGAAAACCCATCGAAAGCATTCACGAAAACGAAAGCCAAAGCCAATTCAAGTGCGACATGAAAACCAGAGCAACGGGAGGTCTCTCCCGACTCAGTCGCAGAGCCAATCCTCGAGGCGCAACCCGCTGAATATGGGACTTGGTTCCGAAGAAGCCATTCCATAACGTGGAATGGATCTTAATTCAACCGTTCCTGTTTGATCGACTCGGTCGATTCCGACCTATCGGTCCCGACCGCATCGATAGCGACAGTGTTCCTTTCTCGCGCACCCCGTGGACGGAGACGGGGCACGATGTAGGGACGGGGCACTACAACCACAAAGAGTGCTAATGTGATAACCCATGTCATTTGCTCTTTCTCTTCTGAAAATGATCCTACCCGGTCTACCATAGCTATTGGGAGTCAAATTCCATAGCATTTGACGATGATGGCTAGCATGGAAGAAAGCAGATAAAGGGTAATCCCTGTCCATGTCAGAGAGATACATCACCCTTTCTCCATATCTAAATACCCAGGCCTCCTTTTTGGGATGAGTTTGAGATTTGAAATCTGTAGCATCCCCGAATAAGAAAGCTGGCTTTAAGAATTGTTGATTGTCCAGTGACACCAGCACTTCCCCGTCGATCATGGATAATAGCATCCTATCTCCTTGGGCAGATATCAGCTATGCTCCCTCTGCAGGGTATTCGAGATTGGATTGAGGAAATTTGACATGAGATAAATCCTCCAGATAGTTCGAACCCACCATGCCCGCTGATGAGCCAAAAACTTCTTCAAGAAGATGAGCTTGTAAATCCACTAACAAAAAGAAAAAAAGAGATCAAGTTAGTGAGAAATCTAATTTGAAGTTTTATGAGTAAAGACATTGACTTTTACGCTTACTAAAATTAATTAAATTTTTTTTAAATGTAAAAAAAAGTCTTTGTTTTGCAAAAAATTTTATTTTTTACGCTAGCACATGCTAAAGTGAGCGTATTTGAAAATTTTACGCTGGCATGGATAGACATGAGCGTAATTCGAATTTTACGCTGACACATATAACGTGGGCGTATTTTTACGCTGACATGAATAGACATGAGCGTAATTCAAACTTTACGCTGACACGTATAACGTGGGCGTATTTCTTAAACTTTTTACGCTGACACGTACAACGTGGGCGTATTTTGTTATTTCAGTTTCTACGCTAACACGAATGACGTGGGCGTGAAATATGAAAGTTCGGGTTATCTTCTTCTTCTCCGATGAATATTTCGGCCAAAAGATAGAGTTTTACCCTTCATAGGTGAAGCTACGGCGGGATTGGGTTGTCGGAGTGGTGTCGATGACCGAATGGGAGTTTGTTCACGGTCGGCCGATGAAGAGTCAATGGCGGGTTTCTTCCCCTTGTTGCCGGCGGTGGTTTTCTTGGGAGCCATCGAGTTAAAGTGAGGGAGATTTCGAAGAAAGGGAGGCAAAGAGATTCGGGATTGCAAAGAGACAAGTAAAGTCCTTATCGAATTCGAAAAGCTCTATTTATAGAGATTTTGAATCGGTTCAAATTCCCTAATTTTTTGCCGACTGTTGGATATCCCAACTTTTACGCGAATGATTGTTACGTATCCCAACTTTTATGCTGAATGGTTAAATTCCGAGTTTTACGCTTCTGTTCAAAGTATTTCAAAATTTGAAAATATTCGAAAACTTTGAAGGGGGTCTTGTAGGAGCGTAAAAAAAAGTGTTTTATAGACTGAGTCAAAAGGATAAGAGCTTTCCACCCAAACAAGCTGCTTTATGCCAAGGACAGATCAGCTGCTTTACGCCAGGGTCACGCCAACCATATTACGCTAGGGACAGACAGAGACAAATTGTCAAATCATGCATTTAATGCAAAGTAATTATGGGTCTGACATAAAGATCTACTGACGGCGTATAACACAGGATTTGAAGGGATTTTTTTTACACAGAAATCCATATTTGTCGTTTAGTATGTGGACTGAGCTACTTTTACGCTCACAAGATGGCTTCTTTTACGCATGAATACTATATGAGCCTTTTTTACGCTCAAAGTTGACGTGTGCGTAAAGTTTATTTGGGCTACCTTTACGCTCAAGGTTGTTTCATCAACTACTTTACGCGGGAAGTCCATTTTAGGGCTATTTTACGCCTAGTCTACTACTTTACGCTCAGGGTATATTTGGGTTGTTTTTACGCCTTATCCTTTCTGATTAGTTTGGAACGGGGTTTGCCTATGTGGTTTTTATGCCACACATTTCGAAGAATGTGTGTACGTGCATCCTATTCTTATTGAAATCATGGGACACGTGTCAACGTATGTAGAGGATGACTTCAGTCATGGGTGGCAGTTATTACCGTAAAGACAGAACTTTTGCTGAGTTTTACGCACAAAAAATCAAGTCTATAAATAGAATTATTTTTCTCATATAAAAGGACAAGCAGAGACAGAGGAGAATACAGAGAGATCAGAGCCCAGAAACTTTGATTCTCCGAGAGCATTCTTCTTTAACCTTTCTTCCAGAACAGAGTGAAGCAAAGTAGGAAAGCATTCGACTTCGCCATCAGTGCCCAAGTGCGTCGATACCTTTCTGGTGACTTAGTTCTTCCAGTTGTTTATCTTCTACCAGTGATCTTCATCATCATTGTATGGTCCAAGGAACAAAGTGATCGCCTTCAGATCAGACTTCCATAGCAATACTTCCCAGAAGAATTTGTACTTCTTGTACTTTTTCTCGTTTTATTTTCAAAAGACGATTTTCAGGCATTTTGTTAAGTGAAACAACAGGTGCCCCAAATGGCATGATACAGGTCAATCTCGAGCAAGAGATCCTTGTATGTCCGCAAGACCCACGAGGTCAAGTTGATCCATGAAGGGGTAGGGTTCATCCAGTTCATCAGTGCCAACCGACCAATGGGATAGGACCCCTTCTGAGCAAGCTGGTTCATGAAAGTGTCAGCTTGGGAGAACCAGAAGTTGGGACCCTGCACATTTATGAAGCTGCCCGGGGCCAACCCCATCACAGAGCGGCTGATCTGTAGCTTTCTTGCAATTACCGACCTCGATGTTTTATTATAGTGGATATCACCCACGAACATCCCCTGCTGGCTCAGAGTCAGGGAGTCCGCCATTTTCCTGTCCATCGGCAGCATATTGAACCAAGACAGCGGGAAGTGACGCTCCATCTGAGGAATGTGGATCGCCATCCCGTTGGAAGAAAAACTCCAACTTTCAGAGATATCTAGAACGTTGGGGTTCTTTACAGTCAGGGCATCCCTAAAGAGGAACGAGGGTTTCAGATGTGTGCCCCCTAATTTTCCCGAGTTCATCATACCCGAGAGAAAGAAGAAGCATTGTTTCCTGATATCCCTCAGCCTCTCCTCAGGTTGATCTTTGGTGATTTGGGCCGACACATAATCGACCACATGGTCGAATCTCACACCCACAGCAGACTGAGCTTGACCTACCAAAAGCTCCCATGAAGGATTGACCGGCAACTTTACTGAAAAAGATAAAAGAAAGAAGTCAGGAGATAGCTAGAGAAAAACTACTTAAAGACTTCTGAGCTTATGCGGCTCTGTTAGGTGGGTCCTTATGCGGTCCAGTTCATAAGGAGCTTATGCGGCTCTGTTAGGTGGGTCTTTATGTGGTCCAGTTCATAAGGAGCTTATGCGGCTCTGTTAGGTGGGTCCTTATGCGGTCCAGTTCATAAATAGCTTATGCGGCTCTGTTAGGTCGGTCCTTATGCGGTCCAGTTCATAAGGTGCTTATGCGGTCATGAGACAAGTCTCATGCAGCTCGGTCATGAAACAACTCTTATACAGCTCGGTCATGAAGCAACTCTCATACGGCTCGGCCATGAAGCATCCCTCATGCGGCTCAGTCATGAGACATCCCTCATGCGGCTCGGACATGAAGCATACCCCATGCGGCTCTGTCATGAGGCGTTCATGCGGCCCATACGGCACATCTTATATGGATTCATCACACTGAACTTGAGAAGTCCAATGAAGACGAAAACCGCATTAACTATGCCGAAGCATGATAGGAAAAGGCCCGCACATAAAACATGCGACATAGCCATTGTGGTTAGGGTTTGAAGTCATGCAGTTTCTTCCCAATGCTCTTACCATCAATAGAGGGATGAACGTCATGGTGAATCAAACTCGCCGTGTTCGACGAGGAGACAAGTCCTTTGCCCTTCGCTGCAGCACTGGAGGAAGCCTTAGGAGCCATTGATGATCAAGAAATGAGAAGAAACGGCGACTAGGGCAATAGAAAGATTGAAGAATGAAGCAAGCAAAGAACCCCTCTCTTCAAAACTGTTCGTATTTATAGGTCGTCAGAGGCGTGTGAATCGATAAACACCAGTTTGGATTTCGTGCTAGCCAAAGGACAAAGGCAAACTCTTGGGATTCTATCCCCTTTCATGCCAAAGATGACTCCGAATCACCCAAGCAAATCAAAAGTTTTAAATGCCGACTCTTGGGATTCTATCCAAAAGACGGCTTTAAATCATTAAAGCAAATCAAAGAAGCAATTAATGCCGAAGATACGGGACGCCCACGTGGCATGAAAGCCATTATGCGGCCAGAGAAGCCTATGCGACATGAAGAGCTCGACCCAGTATGCGGCCCAAGAAACCTATGCGGCATGAAGAGCTTATGCGGACATACCCATGCTTCTTATTCAAAGTATTTCAATTTTATAAATTGAAAACTTTGAAGGGGGTCTTGTAGAAGCATGGAAAAGAATGATTTTTGCTATCCATGGGGTTTCATGCGGCTCACAAAACACAGGAAGCTTCATGCGGCACAAAATACAGGAAGCTTCATGCGGCTCAAAATCCCTGAAAGCTTCATGCGGCTCAGGAAGCTTCATGCGGCCTTATGCGGTTCAAAATCTGCCTATACAGCTGGCCATAATTACTCTAAAATAAAGGCGATAGCTCTGACAGAAATAATGGCTCTGACATAAAGACAAGACGTGACATGCTCCTAAAAAGATGAGAAAATTATCGTGATATCTGGCACAGTTCACAAGTTCCAAAGATAGTTCTTTATGCGGATCTCCTATGCGACACTCATGCAGCTCGGTCATGAGACCACTCTCATGCGGCTCGGTCATGAGACCTCTCTTATGCGGCTCGGTCATGAGACCTCCCTCATGCGGCTCGGTCATGAGACCACTCTCATGCGGCTCGGTCATGAGACCTCTCTCATGCGACTCGGTTATGAGACCTCACTCATGCGGCTCAGTCATGAGACCACACTCATGCGGCTCGGTCGTGAGACCTTCCTCATGCGGCTCAGTCATGAGACCACTCTCATGCGGCTCGGTCATGAGACAACTTTCATGCGTCCTGGTCATAAGACACTCTTTATGCGGCTCGGCTATGGGACAGTCCTTCATGCGGCTCAGCCAGGATACATCATTCATACGGCTCGCCACAGACTAGCAATTTAGATACGTGGCAGAAATTGACCAAGTCTTGACAGTTCGAATTTAGTACAACAAACAGATCATGATCAATCTTAACCAATCCCTAACTGACCACTTTTTGAGGTACAGTGTCACGCCCCAGAACCAGAATACTGGAGAGCGGGGGCAGACATAGCCAGCTACGTATAATGAAATGGGATCTACTCCACCATACGGTCACGGCTGTCTAGATATATGAGGGTTTATCTACAAGCCATCAGTCTCCTATGGTCAATAACAAGCCTAGTGTCTCAATCACAAGCAAGTAAGTAAATGTTACAAGATGTAAGATCACCAAATATACAATTGTAAGGCGTCCCAAACATTACATATTCAGCTGATCATGAAGCTAGTCGTTAAAAAATGTGAGGACTAGCAAGAGTTTTAGTCATACATGATCAACCCTAGGTTGCCAATCATGTTACAGCCCGTAGGCAGACAGTAAGTAAAATGTACACGAGCTAACACTTGCTCGGCGGCTAAACGTCTCAAAAGAATAATTTTACAATAGAGTGGGAGAGCCAAAATAAACCCACTCGTTGCCAGGATTCCGTCTAGTGGTCACCATGTGGCTGGAAGGTCGGTAGATCCTCTGGTGCTGCTCGGGAATCTGGCCATACCAAACCAGCTGGATCAGACCCCAGAAAGAGCAAGTGCCACAAAGGAGGCTTCACTTAGGAACTAAAACTAGCAATTAGCACAAGAGTATAATGACAAAATAAAGGACAGTAATTAAAGAGAAACATGGCAGGTGATATACGATGAGATAACCATGGGACTATTCAGATAACCAGGTTACAACCCGTAAACCAAACAAGGACCGGGGTTGTAACCCTTCGTCTGAACAGAACTTGGTTTATCCCACCATTTATCGGCAAGGTAAATATAAGAAGTCAGGACATATAACAATCTTGTACAGGATCAAGACAAGACTAGACTGATAAACTCCATCCAACATTTTACGGCCAAGCAATAAGTACGGCTTGATACTTTAACTAACTAGGGTTATCACAGGCCTAGTTACTAGCAAAATACAATAAGATGTTCCTCCAGCCACAAGCCCTGCAGCTAATCCAGGTTATCCAGGAGACTTGGGTTCATTAAGCAATTATCAATAATTATTAGGTAGCTTGGTGTGCAACACATGACAGTGTGCGTAGAAATTGTTTCATGAAGTGCCCCACATGACAGTGGGCTGGAAATGTGCCCTACTCGACGGCAGGCTACAAGTCCAAACAATTGTGGCCGGAATAACGGGATCGCCTGTAACTGGGGAAATCTCTCATGACTACTGAATTATTCTAGTTATTAGCCTTAGTAAATTTTAGTGGGTACCCCTGACCGTGGTACTCAGGGATCCCAGTCCTAGACATGATGCAAGACAAGACGGGTTTATTTATACAAGCACAATCGTCTACGGTGTCCAGGTCATTCATTCTTATCGTGTCAAGTAGCCATCGCAACAGCTTATCAAGATATATCATGTTAGGTTTATCATGTCAGGAGTGCGCCACGACGGGCCACTATCAACAATTATCATGCCAAGTTATCATGTCAAGTTAATTGTCAAGAGTGCACCACCACGGGTCACTGTCAGGTCATGTCATTTGTCAAAAAGGAGAGAAACTTGCACAATTAAAATAATAATATAATATATATATATATATTCTTGAAGCCAAGGAGAAACTCTACAACTTTTATGTTGGGTGTGGCAAGAAATTCTGAACATAATTCAGACAAAGAAGATATTAAACAATCAAAGTGGACCCCATGCGGGCCAAAAGTGGGAGAACATATATGCGGTCAAAGAGAGTGGGAGGCCACCCATGCGGCCAGCCCAAGCTTATGCCGCCAGAAAAATAGCGAAAGGGGGGGCATAAATGCTAACAAGAAATATTCATGCAGTCAAAAAAGACAGAAAGTGGGAAGACAATAAATGCGAGCTTCCACTTAAACAAAGGAAGGGCACGTGGCCAAACAATGAAATGATGACTGCCAGTAAAAGAGTGGCTCACGTGGCCAAAATATTATATAGTGGGAAAGGGAGCCTATGTGGCTCACCTTAGATTCCATACAAAATACAACATACAAATAATAATATTTAATGGCCAAAGGTCATGCGGCTCTGCATCAATGCTATAAATATCCATGCGGCTACAATTTAGCATTTACAAGCAAATACAAATATAAAAGAGATTAAATAATACACCACTATATAGAGCCATGCGGCTCATATTAATGCAAGCATGAATGAATGCCATGCAAGCTAAAATTAGCAAGGCCATGCGGCTGATTGTTTAAGAATGCATTTAGCAAGTGCATTAAATAATGCATGAATGCGTTTAAAGAATGCATTGGAGTATGCATTGAAGTAATGCATTAAATAATGCATTGGAACATGTATTGAATGATACTGCTGAAAGCATACTTCTAAACGTATTAAAGAAATGCATGGGAATAAATGCATTAAATAATGCATCGGAATGTGCACTGAATGTTACTGCTAAATGCATGCTTCTAAACGTATTAAGGAAATGCATGGGAATAATGCATTAAGTTTATGCATTAGGAGAATGCAATAAAATATTACATTAAATGCATATGCGGCTCGTTTAGGTGCCATATGCGACTCGGTTATTATTTCCTACTGAGTCTCCATGCGGCTCCTAAGCATTATTTAATGCTTAGTCTCCATGCGGCTCATATTATTTCATATGCGGCTAGCTACTGTGGATTTGCATACAGGCAAGGAAATATTAAGGTAAGTAATATTAAGAGCAAGCCACGCGGCTCACTTGCATGCTGGTGTATGCAATATTTAATGCATTAAATAATACAATTCCATGCGGCTCTTCTATAATAGCAGGCAAGCAATATTAAATATGTAACCTGGCATTTGGCTATATTATAATAAATATTCATAGGCCTATGTGGCCACTAACTGTTGCATGCAAACAAGCACTTATCAAGCAAATATTTAATGCATGCATGCAATTAATGATTGCAAGGCCATGCGGCTAGAAAAACCACTTGCTGCATGAAAAAGTCATGCGGTCAAGTACTGTTCTTCTCCTCAAATTCAGAGAAAAAAAAACACCATGAAGCCATACTTCCAAGCTCCATAATTCCATCATCCAGAGTCCAAATTCGAACTTCCATAGGTCAAAATGGGGTAGAACAAAATTCTCTACAACATGGGACCATCAAAACTTGGAAATAACAAGGTTAAATAGATCAAACCCAAGAAAATCCGAAAATACCACAAAACTATATCTACAAGAATTTAACCATGGAAATAAAAAATGTTATGTACTAAAGTGGGTCAGAAACACGTGAGAAAGACAATGGAACAATAAAAATGGGGTTCCTCCATGAAGTAAGATGCACTTGCCTAGGCTCTCCACTCTCTCATGGTGATTGGAGAAGTAATGGTGGGGAAGAAGAAAGTTAATGTGGAGAGAGAAATAGGAGTGGGATATTAATGAAGTTGGTGGTAGGTAGGAGTGGTTTGGCTCACATAAAATCAAGCAAAACCGAACCAAGCCAACAAACCGAACCGAACCAAGATAAACCCATCAATGAAATGCCAAAACAAATCAAGCAGGGAGACATACAATGTTGGTCAAAATACGTACACGTATTCCAAATACGTAATACGAAATATGGGCATTACAACTCTACCCACCTTAAAAGAATTCCGTTCTCAGAATTTAATCAAGAGGCTAGAGTGGCAAAGACAAAATATACTAATCTCAGGCAAGCTATACTAAGCAATCAATCATGCAATCATGTATGTAAGCAAGGAAATCGAAGGCACGAGAAAGAGGGAAGATATCCTGCTAGGAACCTCTCTGCCTGCTCTGGATCAAGGCTTGGGCTTGGGCATACTGCTGCGGTCTCTGCTGCTGGAATGCCTGGGCCTGCATCGGCAATGGCCTCGGGAACGGGTACTGCTGCTGCTGCACTGGTGCTGGTCCCCTAACTGAAGGACTAGAGAAAGCTGATGATGAACTCCCCATGTTCGGGAAGGATGTAACCTTATGATCTGCTGCTCCATAAGCCAGGCACAATTCCTGCGCCCTACGACATTCTGCCACCACATGGTCGGGCTTTCCGTAATGAGAACATCCCACCGCGGAAGAGTGCTTCTGCTTCTGCTGTTGAGGACGCGTCGGGGTTGAATGCTGAACCGGCGTCACTGAAGCTGCCCTTCTCGGAGCTCCAATGGACAAAGCTCTAGCTGCCGGGGCTGGTGCTGAAGACTGGTTCATCTGGCTATGGGATCGCTTCCGACCTCCGGTCCTATCCACGATCCTCTGGGAGGTATACTCATGCCTCCGGGCTGCCCACGAGACTGCACCAAAGGTCTGATGCTCAAACTGCTCTACTACCGACAAAATCTCGAAATAGAGCTCCTGCTGAAATCGCTGAGCTCAGTCTAATAATGTCCTGATGAGACCCACCAAAGTGCCATCATCGGGCTCTGCAGGCTGAACTGGCTGGACAGGTGACTCTCCTCCAGTTGGCACGACTCTGGAGGCTACTCCCGAATGCTGGGCTTAAACTCCAGGTTACGGCTGGTCCACGGGAGGTACTCCGCCTTGCTGATCTGCAGGTCCAGGAATAATGCCGCTGAAGAAGACGACATAGGAACAATAAGGAAGGACCAGGACAGATCAATGATTACAAACATGTGATCAGGACAAAGATTTTCAGGGATTCAGAGAACACGAACAGAGATCAAGGACGAGTACTGATTGAGACATCTATTCGATAAACCCTCACATATCTTGATTTACAAGACCTGCATGGGCCACCACTTAAACTATGTCTCGCCCCAGAACCAGAATACTGGAGAGCGGGGGCAGACATAGCCAGCTACGTATAATGAAATGGGATCCACTCCACCATATGGTCACGGCTGTCTAGATATATGAGGGTTTATCTACAAGCCATCAGTCTCCTATGGTCAATAACAAGCCTAGTGTCTCAATCACAAGCAAGTAAGTAAATGTTACAAGATGTAAGATCACCAAATATACAATTGTAAGGCGTCCCAAACATTACATATTCAGCTGATCATGAAGCTAGTCGTTAAAAAATGTGAGGACTAGCAAGAGTTTTAGTCATACATGATCAACCCTAGGTTGCCAATCATGTTACAGCCCGTAGGCAGACAGTAAGTAAAATGTACACGAGCTAACACTTGCTCGGCAGCTAAACGCCTCAAAAGAATAATTTTATAATAAAGTGGGAGAGCCAAAATAAACCCACTCGTTGCCAGGATTCCGTCTAGTGGTCACCATGTGGCTGGAAGGTCGGTAGATCCTCTGGTGCTGCTCCAGAATCTGGCCATACAAAACCAGCTGGGTCAGACCCCAGAAAGAGCAAGTGCCACAAAGGAGGCTTCACTTAGGAACTAAAACCTGCAATTAGCACAAGAGTATAATGACAAAATAAAAGACAGTAATTAAAGAGAAACATGGCAGGTGATATACGATGAGATAACCATAGGACTATTCAGATAACCAGGTTACAACCCGTAAACCAAACAAGGACCGGGCTTGTAATCCTTCGTCTGAACAGAACTTGGTTTCACCCACCATTTATCGGCAAGGTAAATATAAGAAGTCAGGACATGTAACAATCTTGTACAGGATCAAGACAAGACTAGACTGATAAACTCTATCCAACATTTTACGGCCAAGCAATAAGTACGGCTTGATACTTTAACTAACTAGGGTTATCACAGGCCTAGTTACTAGCAAAATGCAATGAGATGTTCCTCCAGCCACAAGCCTTGCAGCTAATCCAGGTTATCCAGGCGACTTGGGTTCATTAAGCAATTATCAATAATTATTAGGTAGCTTGGTGTGCAACACATGACAGTGTGCGTAGAAATTATTTCATGAAGTGCCCCACATGACAGTGGGCTGGAAATGTGCCCTACTCGACGGCAGGCTACAAGTCCAAACAATTGTGGCCAGGATAACGGGATCGCCTGTAACTGGGGAAATCTCTCATGACTACTGAATTATTCTAGTTATTAGCCTTAGTAAATTTTAGTGGGTACCCCTGACCGTGGTACTCAGGGATCCCAGTCCTAGACATGATGCAAGACAAGACGGGTTCATTTGTACAAGCACAATCGTCCACAGTGTCCAGGTCATTCATTCTTGTCGTGTCAAGTAGCCGTCGCAACAGCTTATCAAGATATATTACGTTAGGTTTATCATGTCAGGAGTGCGTCACGACGGGCCACTATCAAGAATTATCATGCCAAGTTATCATGTCAAGTTAATTGTCAAGAGTGCACCACCACGGGTCACTGTCAGGTCATGTCATTTGTCAAGAAGGAGAGAAACTTGCAAAATTAAAATAATAATATAATATAATATATATATTCTTGAAGTCAAGGAGAAACTCTACAACTTTTATGTTGGGAGTGGGAAGAAATTCTGACCACAATTCAGACAAATAAGACATTAAACAATCAAAGTGGACCCCATGCGGGCCAAAAGTGGGAGAACATATATGCGGTCAAAGAGAGTGGGAGGCCACCCATGCGGCCAGCCCAAGCTTATGCGGCCAGAAAAATAGCGAAATAGGGGGAGGCATAAATGCTAACAAGAAATATTCATGCAGTCAGAAAAGACAGAAAGTGGGAAGACAATAAATGCGAGCTTCCACTTAAACAAAGGAAGGGCACGTGGCCAAACAATGAAATGATGACTGCCAGTAAAAGAGTGGCTCACGTGGCCAAAATATTAGATAGTGGGGGAAGGGAGCCTATGCGGCTCACCTTAGATTCCATGCAAAACGCAACATACAAATAATAATATTTAATGGCCAAAGGTCATGCGGCTCTACATCAATGCTATAAATATCCATGCGGCTACAATTTAGCATTTGCAAGCAAATGCAAATATAAAAGAGATTAAATAATACACCACTATATAGAGCCATGCGGCTCATATTAATGCAAGCATGAATGAATGCCATGCAAGCTAAAATTAGCAAGGCCATGCGGCTGATTGTTTAAGAATGCATTTAGCAAGTGCATTAAATAATGCATGAATGCGTTTAAAGAATGCATTGGAGTATGCATTGGAGTAATGCATTAAATAATGCATTGGAACATGTATTGAATGATACTGCTGAAAGCATACTTCTAAACGTATTAAAGAAATGCATGGGAATAAATACATTAAATAATGCATCGGAATGTGCACTGAATGTTACTGCTAAATGCATGCTTCTAAACGTATTAAGGAAATGCACGAGAATAATGCATTATGTTTATGCATTAGGAGAATGCAATAAAATATTACATTAAATGCATATACGGCTCGTTTAGGTGCCATATGCGGCTCGGTTATTATTTCCTACTGAGTCTCCATGCGGCTCCTAAGCATTATTTAATGCTTAGTCTCCATGCGGCTCATATTATTTTATATACGGCTAGCTACTGTGGATTTGCATGCAGGCAAGGAGATATTAAGGTAAGTAATATTAAGATCAAGCCACGCGACTCACTTGCATGCTGGTGTATGCAATATTTAATGTATTAAATAATACAATTCCATGCGGCTCTTCTATAATAGCAGGCAAGCAATATTAAATATGTAACCTGGCATTGGCCATATTATAATAAATATTCATAGGCCTATGCGGCCACTAACTGTTGCATGCAAGCAAGCACTTATCAAGCAAATATTTAATGCATGCATGCAATTAATGATTGCAAGGCCATGCGGCTAGAAAAACCACTTGCCGCATGAAAAAGTCATGCGGTCAAGTACTGTTCTTCTCCTCAAATTCAGAGAAAAAAAACACCATGAAGCCATACTTCCAAGCTCCATAATTCCATCATCTAGAGTCCAAATTCGAACTTCCATAGGTCAAAATAGGATAGAACAAAATTCTTTACAACATGGGACCATCAAAACTTGGAAATAACAAGGTTAAACAGATCAAACCCAAGAAAATCCGAAAATACCACAAAACTAGATCTACAAGAATTTAACCATGGAAATAAAAAATGCTATGTACTAAAGTGGGTTAGAAACACATGAGAAAAATAATAAAACAATAAAAATAGGATTCCTCCATGAAGCAAGATGCACTTGCCTAAGCTCTCCACTCTCTCCTGGTGGGTAGAGAAGTAATGGTGGGGAAAAAGAAAGTTAATATGGAGAGAGAAATGGGAGCCAGTACTGTCAGCGTGACTTTTAGAATTGAATTTGCACACTGGAACAGATTCGGCTAAGGAGCCAGTACTGTCAGCGTGACTTTTAGTTACTGTCGTCTTCGAACGCACAAGAGTGTGCGTGCTTGCAGTGGAGTTCTTGCCAGTGTTAGGAGTAGACACTGTGGCAGAGACTTCACCATTGACTGCCAACTGATTCTTAGGGACATAGACAGAGTGTCCCCTTCGACTTGGCAGTGATGATGGAGGCTGGAGTGGGCTTGCCACCCTTAGCCCGCTGCATTTCTTCATAGGCGAGTTGATCGAATTTGATCGTCATCACCTTCTTCGTCGAGCCGATTGACGAAGTGTCGCATTGAGTTGTTACCATCTCAGAAGAGAAGATGGTTTTCCCCAGCAGAGTCGCCAATTTGTTTTCCATAAAGAAATTCTCTTTATTTAGGAGTTGTGTTTCTAGGAAAATTACAACTGTAGGAATCCGATCTAGAAGACGATCGCTTTATCCCTTGGACTATGCGAAGAAGAAAAGCTCTCAAAATTTTGACAGTAGATATCAATGTATCTGTACAATGAATGAGAAAAAGAACTCTATTTATAGAGTCAAAAATAATAACTGAAAAGATAACTACCTCACCACTGGTGCACTTGAAAAGTCACGCAGACTCTAAATACACGCAGGGTTAGTGAGTAGTTACTGGACGTGGCCCATAACTGTTGGACACATGGCATCAGTGCATGGGTCGTGTGCAAGTTACTGGGCACGCGAGAGAGAGATCGGTGGCATGGCTGCCACGTACTCCAGTTGAAATGAAATCCATGCTGACTTGCAGAAGGCAAAAAATCTACGCAGATTCGTTGACGCAGACTCGTTGAAGGCGAAATCCACGCAAGCTTTGAAGAAGAATACTTCAGAATTCACGCAAGCTTTGAGAAGAATAACTCAAAAGTCACGCAATATTTTGAGGAAGGAGAAGGTTCAGAATCCACGCAAACCGCCAGCTGTCTTGATTTGGCACGCTTCGTCTGACACAAAATCTCTGACATTGATTATATTGTCAGCCGCATTAAATAAAGATAAGACCCAAAGTCAAGCCAACTTGGTGAAGAGTGAGTCTTGCTAAGGAAGATTTCGAAAATCACGCAAAAGACGGCTGTGATCTCTCGAGTTCTGTGCATACGTGGCATACGAGGAGACGTTTCTCGACTGTTGTATTGTCAGTCATTATGATTCTGACGTATGGCTGAGCTGTCTCTGCGTGACTTCTAAAGGAGATGGCCAGGCAGAACTTAGCGTATCTTTTGTGCTGCTTCTTGGATCACTCTGCGTGACTTGTTCTGATCAACTCAGCGTGACTTCATTTTTGAGGCCTACAAAATCCCCTTCAAAGTTTTCGAAAAATAATAAAATATTTTCGAAATACTTTGAAATAGAGATGATGAAATGAATTAAAGTCACGCTGAGATGACTCCAAAATTTTTCGGAAGTCGAAAAGACTTCGAAGTTCTTTGAAAACATCCAAATAAACTTATTAAATGTCATAATGACTCTTCGTTCTCCGAGACTGATTACGTCCAATTTATGGTGGAATATGAACTGTCGACGAGATCTGTCGTCATCGAGCTCAAGGACGACTCCACGCAGTTAGCCAAGAATCTCTTGAGCTACTTTGGATTGGATGGCTCGTCCTCTTCTGATGGGCGGAGCCTTATGGAGAAGCGTGAAATGCTCGAGACTCTGTTGCATCGCCTGGGAGTTAAGAGCGTAGAGGAGTTAGGCATCAAACTTAGCCGCTCTGGAAAATAGAGCGTAACTTTCTACGCTTTTGTTGCACTTTTCTCTTTTTTTTGTAAGGCCATCAGTGCCTGTTTAAAGAATGAAGTACAACTTTTGTGTTTGATCTGCGTGCTTTTTAATGAAGAACATTAATTAGCACATTTTGACTGTTTCCAATGTTGCACTGTCTCCCGAAGCACACGTGACACTCATTCCACAATTTACGAGCGCTATTTATGCGGATCTTTTCCAAGAATAGACCTGCACTTGACCCTTTAAATAGATGGATGAACTCCACGCAAACTCATCTTCTCATTCTTCTTCCTCTCTTCTGAGAATGAAATTTATGTGAGAAGAAAATAGGAAAGCCATGTTGTCTGATGTCAAATCTCTGTGCACGCTACCAGACATGGGTCTGTCAATCCTTAGCAGCAAACTCAGCGGTAAGTTCAATATACACGCATCAAATTTTTTTGTTTGCTAAAGACAAATTCATCTTCCTGAAATGAACAGAATGCATCTGTCTTTGCTTGGCCAATTTCTGTTGGCTGATTTTTCCTTACTGTTTCTTGCAGAATTTTGGCTGAAAGCCTTCTTCAGAACTGGCATTGGTGATGTGGATGCTATGGACAATGTTCTTCTGACACCCACATCAGGGAGCTCATACGCCTTTGACGCGTAAATCAGACAACTCAGAACTCTTCGTGAGATAGAAGGGTCTTCCTTAGATGGTAGGAAGAGCCTTTATACACGAGAGTTGGATGGTGGAGTCAACTCTACTACCGAGAAATCGGGTAGTAGAGTTTCTCTGACGGCAGAACTAGGAATCGTATCCCAATGCTGGATACATTCCTACCTGCTTGAGGTGCCGCCGTTCCTCCACGAGCTGTATTGGCAGCAATACGCCGTCGGGCTGCCATACTCTGTGGTTCTTCTCTCGTCTGAGAGAGAAGACCAGAGTTTGATTCCTGCTGATCTGGTCGTAACTGAGACCCAGACAGTCAGGAATTGCCACCAACAACGAACCTGACGGAGAAGGTCCGACGGAGAAGATCCAAAGAAGAAGATAGATCTCTATTAGGTTATCGTTGTGGTGTAGAATGAAAATCCAAGATTTGTAATAGATTTCCATTATGATTGTAAGAAAATCTAAGAAAATGTAATAGACTTTTTGTGGTGAAATGGGAATGGAAATGACAATTCTTCTATGCTCAATGATTTGTATTTGTGGATGAATTGTGGACTGATAGATAATAAAATCATCTTTTCTGTTTTAGAGTATATGATATTATCAGAGGTATTATGGACGTGATATATAGGAACTCGAAAGAAAATAGATTAATTTCTATGCAGAGGTCAAAATATGACAAATGAGTAAGTAGATTCGGAATTGATTCAGAGGTTATGAAAACATGGTAAATAACGAATCCCCACTTAATAAATTGATAGAAGATTATGAACGGATGAACCGTTAGGAAATGATGAACAGATGAACTGTCGAGTGAATATAAATGAACAGATGAACTGTCGAGTGAATGTAATAAATAAACGGATGAACCGTCAAGTATTAATGAACATGTGAAACGTCGGATGAATGTGAGAAATGAATGGATGAACTGAATATCGGGAAAGAATACGTCCCTTCGATCTTTGTAACCATATGCCTATAAATAGAGCATATATTTGAATAGAAGGATCGCATTTTATCCACAATGTCTTCTGAAGAGAATATAAAGAAGGCTGAAGTCACCCCCGAAGCTACTGAAGGTGTTAAAGAACATCCACCTCCGCAG
The DNA here is from genome assembly GCA_029216955.1 of Iris pallida. Taxonomy (NCBI): domain Eukaryota; kingdom Viridiplantae; phylum Streptophyta; class Magnoliopsida; order Asparagales; family Iridaceae; genus Iris; species Iris pallida. The sequence goes on from JANAVB010033814.1 coordinate 7,071,570, forward strand.
AAGAAGGAAATGGGCGAAAGCTTATCTACTCCCAAGCCGCCGAAAGATATCCTGGATCCTGGTCGAACCAGGAGAAACCGAAGAAGAAGAAGCAATGAGGCTGGCTGCCTGTCAATTCTTGGTGCGGTCAGGAAAAGATGTACTCAATTCTTTTGCTGATTATATATGTGGTCCTCGTCCCAAATATGAAAGGGATTACAGTGATCTTCCATGATGATGTACTCTTTTTCTTGAAGAATTTGTCTCAAATAAAATCCGTTTAAGGAAACTTTGTTTACGATATATCCTTCCCACTTTATATTTTTTTCCTTTATTTATTGATCTTTTGACTCAGAAATCAGAAAGACTAAATATCATTTTCATAAATATGATATTGAGATAGAAAATTCAGAGGTAATATGGACATGATTTTCTGGATATCAAATTTGTTGAGAAAACGATACAAAGTAGAATACCTATCTCCACTGGGGATAATAGATATCAGAATGATTCTTCGGAAAGAACAATAAAACAGCTGGAGAATGATGGGAGGACAATCTTGATAGAAATATTAGACGTAGTACTTCTTCAAGAATTTGCCATTGATGGGCATCATAGTGGCTTTACCATCTAGAGTAGTGAGTTGATAAGCCCCATTAGAAAAGATCTTATTGACAATGAATGGACCTTTCCATTTTGCATCAAACTTGCCCTTACTCATGTGTGTCATAGTGATGTGGATGCTGTGGACAATATCTTCTGACACCCACATCAGGGAGCTCATACGCCTTTGACGCGTAAATCAGACAACTCAGAACTCTTCGTGAGATAGAAGGGTCTTCCTTAGATGGTAGGAAGAGCCTTTATACACGAGAGTTGGATGGTGGAGTCAACTCTACTACCGAGAAATCGGGTAGTAGAGTTCCTCTAACGGCAGAACTAGAAATCGTATCCCAATGCTGGATACATTCCTACCTGCTTGAGGTGCCGCCGTTCCTCCACGAGCTGTATTGGCAGCAACACTGCCGTCGGGCTGCCATACTCTGTGGTTCTCCTCTCGTCTGAGAGAGAAGACCAGAGTTTGATTCCTGCTGATCTGGTCGTGACTGAGACCCAGATCAGTCAGGAATTGCACCAACAACGAACCTGACGGAGAAGGTCCGACGGAGAAGATCCAAAGAAGAAGATAGATCTCTATTAGGTTATCGTTGTGGTGTAAAATGAAAATCCAAGATTTGTAATAGATTTCCATTATGATTTGTAGAAAGTCTAAGAAAATGTAGTAGACTTTTTGTGGTGAAATGGGAATGAAATGACAATTCTTCTATGCTCAATAATTTGTATTTGTGGATGAATTGTGGACATGATAGATAATAAAATCATCTTTTCTGTTTTTAGAGTATATGATATTATCAGAGGTATTATGGACGTGATAATATATAGGAACTCGAAAGAAAATAGATTGATTTCTATAGCAGAGGTCAAACATGACAAATGAGTAAGTAGATTCGGAATTTGATTCAGAGGTTATGAAAACATGATAAATAACGAATCTCCACTAATAACTGATAGAAGATTATGAACGGATGAACCGTTAGAAATGATGAACAGATAGACTGTCGAGTGAATGTAATAAATGAACGGACGAACCGTCAAGTATTAATGAACATGTGAAACGTCGGATGAATGTGAGAAATGAATGGATGAACTGAATATCGGGAAAGAATACGTCCCTTCGATCCTTGTAACCATATGCCTATAGATAGAGCATATATTTGAAATAGAAGGATCGCATTTTATCCATAATGTCTTCTGAAGAGAACATAAAGAAGGCTGAAGTCGCCCTGAAGCTACTGAAGGTGTTAAAGAACATCCACCTCCGCAGAAGAAGGAAATGGGCGAAAGCTCGTCTACTCCCAAGCCGTCAAAAGATATCCTGGACTTCCTGATCGAACCAGGAGAAACCGAAGAAGAAGAAGCAATGAGGCTGGCTGCTTGTCAATTCTTGGTGCGGTCAGGAAAAGATGTATTCAATTCTTTTGCTGATTATGTATGCGGTCCTCGTCCCAAATATGAAAGGGATCATAGTGATCTTCCATGATGATGTACTCTTTTTCTTGAGGAATTTGTCTCAAATAAACTCCGTTTAAGGAAACTTTGTTTATGATATATCCTTCCCACTTTATATTTTTGCCTTTATACATTGATCTTTTGACTCAGAATCAGAAAGACTAAATATCATTTTCATAAATATGATATTGAGATAGAAAATTCAGAGGTGATGTGGACATGATTTTCTGGATATCAAATTTGTTGAGAAAACGATACAAAGTAGAATACCTATCTCCACTGGGGATAATCGATATCAGAATGATTCTTCGGAAAGAACAGTGAAACAGCTGGAGAGTGATGGGAGGACAATTTTGATAGAAATATCAAACGTAGTACTTCTTCAAGAATTTGCCGTTGATGGGCATCATAGTGGCTTTACCATCTAGAGTAGTGAGTTGATAAGCCCCATTAGAAAAGATCTTATTGACAATGAATGGACCTTCCTATTTTGCATCAAACTTGCCCCTACTCATGTGTGTCATAGTCATCGGGCGTCTGACAGTAAGCACAAGTTCTCCTTTCTGAAATGTTCGAATTCTGACTTTCTTGTTAAAAGCCCTTGAAATTCTAGCTTGATAGAATTCAATATTCTGTTGAGCAGATAACCGTTTTTTCATCCAGAGCCTCCAATTCTTGAAGTCGAAGACGATCATTATTTTCGGCAGTGAGTTCATTAGCGATTGCTATCCTTAAAGAAGGAATTTGAATCTCTAATGGGAGAACAGCCTCAGATCCATACACCAGAGAGAAAGGTGTACACTTAGTAGCATTACGGACTGTAGTGCGATAAGCCCACAAGCATTCCCCGAACTTGTCACTCCAATTACGTTTGTTAGTGGAGACAAACTTCTTTAGGAGTTTGATGATAGTCTTGTTGAAAGCTTCTGCCAATCCGTTAGCTGCTGGATTATATGCGGTAGAAGCAACATTATTGATCCGGTGATCGTCACAGAATCGAGTAAATTTCTGGCTAACGAACTGTGGTCCGTTATCATGAATAATGCGTCGAGGAACACCAAATCTGTAGATGACATGGTGCTTAATAAAGCTGATGACATTAGACGTCTTAACTTCAGATAAAGGAATAGCTTCGGCCCATTTGGAGAAGTAATCGGTTATTGCGAGAATGAACCGATGACCTTTAGATGATGGAGGATTGATCGGGCCGACAATGTCCATGCCCCAAGCTTCGAAGGGCCATGATGCTGCCGTCGGATGTAGAAATTCCGAAGGTTGATGTATAAAATCCGTATGGATTTGGCAAGCTTTGCATTTCCTTGCATATTCAATGGCATCTGATACCATAGTTGGCCAATAATAACCCATCCGTCGAATACGGTCTTGAAGTTTTGGCCCAGGTTGATGCGCTCCATAAATTCCATCATGTGCTTCACGAATAACTTGTTGGGCTTCATCACCGGCAATGCACCGAAGGAGTAAACCATCATAAGCTCGACGATATAAGGTCTTTGTTGTATGATTGTAATAGAATCTGAGTGATCGTCGTCTGATAGATGTTGCCTCACTCGGATCGTCCGGAAGAATATCATACAATACAAGATCTAAGAAAGGAAGTCTCCAATCTTTATCCGTATTCTGATTCTCAGTCGAGTTACTGAAGATGAATTCCATGCTGGAATCGGATGAAGATGATATCGATTTACGACTAAATCCAAATCCTCTTGTTGTGTTGACGTCATGAGATGTTGATTCTTCAATGTCAACTGGAAGTCCTAGAGTCAGGTTATTTTCAAGATAAAATAATTCTCGACTATGAACAACAATCATTTGTTGCCGTCTGATTGGGATAGCCAGCACCGCTGCAAGATTAGCAAGGGCATCAGCTTCTGTGTTACATGTTCGCTTAACATGTTCAATAAAGAATTCCTTAAATGATGAGGCCATAGATATGGCCACTCTATGATAAGGAACCAGATCTTGATGTCGAACTTCATAAGTACCCCTGATCTGATTGATAATAAGTTTAGAGTCTCCATACGCCTCCAAATGTTGAATATTCAGATGTTTAGCGAGTTGAAGACCAATAAGCAATGCGTTGTACTCAGCTACATTGTTTGAACACGGCTGATCGAGAGAATAAGCTCTTTGGATGGCAAGACCTTCTGGCGATACAAGAACAATTCCAACTCCAGCAACAATATCGCCATTAGGACCAATTCTTGACGCTCCATCAAAGAATAGATGCCAAGTAGGATCTTCTTCAGCAATTTGATTTGAATCTAGGACTTCATCTGGGATTTCATCATAGAGTTTTGAATTTTCTGGAATTGAGTGAGCAGCCAGAAAATCAGCTAAAGCTTGTCCCTTGACTGATTTCTGAGGAATATAGTGCATATCATACTGAGCAAGTAGGATTCTCCAGTTAGCCAATCGAGAATTCAATACACTGGGTTTCTTCATCATGATCCGTATAGGATTGATCCTGGAGATGACATGAATAGTCTGACCAATGATATAATGACGTGTCTTTTGGACAGCAAACATCAAAGCTAGACACTCTTTTTCAACTGGTGAATATCGAGGTTCAGCTCCGGTCATAGTGCGGCTGAGATAATAAATGGCTTGTTCATGGCCATTTTGATTCTTTTGAGCGAGTAATGCACCCAATGAATGACTCATTGCTCGAGTATAGAGGAGGAACGGTATTCCTGAGACGGGAGGTACCAATACTGGAGGGCTCATCAGATATTGTTTTATATCATCGAATGCTTTCTGACATTCATCATTCCAGATAAAAGAGACACCTTTCTTCATAAGTTTGTTGAATGGTCTGCAGCGTCCTGATAAATTAGAGATAAATCTCCTGATATAAGCAATTCTTCCTTGAAATCCTCGTAGCTCTTTTAAGGTGCGTGGAGGACGCATCTCTTGGATGGCTTTGATCTTCTCGGGATCCACGTGTATACCTTTAGAGGTAATGACGAAGCTGAGAAATTTACCACTAGAGACGCCTAAGAAGGACTTAGTAGGGTTCATCTTTAATTGATGCTTACGCATTAGATCAAATATAGTCTTCAAATCTTGGATATGATCTTCCTTTTGTCGACTTTTGACTGCAATATCATCAACATAGCATTCGACTATTTTCTGCAAATGTTCACGGAATATAGTACTCATAGCTCGTTGATAAGTTGCTCCTGCATTCTTGAGACCGAATGGCATAACTGTATAACAGTATGTACCAATCGGCGTTCTGAAAGAAGTGTGCTTCTCGTCTTCTGTGAACATTTTGATCTGATTATACCCAGAATACCCGTCCATGAATGACATTCGTTCAAATCCACAGGTATTATCAACCATGACATCAGTGATTGGTAGAGGGAATTCGTCTTTAGGACATGCCGCATTGAGATCGCGAAAGTCTATGCATACTCTGATCTTGCCAGTCTTTTTAAGAACAGGAACAATATTAGCCACCCAATCGGGATGTTGTTCCTCTCTAATAAACCCAGATGTAATAAGTTTATTGACTTTAGCTTCAATTGCATCCATGATGTCCGGACGAAATCGTCGCTGTTGTTGTTTGACCGGTTTAGCATTCGGCAAGATGTTGAGCTTGTGAGTTGCAATCTGTGGATCAAGACCTGGCATATCTTCATAACTCCAAGCAAAGACATCAATGTATTCACGAATGAGTTTGATCATATCTTTCTTATCAGTTTCTGAAAGACTTTCACTGATGAATATTGGTTTGGGAGACCCCTCTTCACCAACATCTATTTGAACAAGTTTATCTTCAGTCGGAGGTCCTTTTTGTTCGAAACGGAACTCCCATTGATTATCTAATCTTTGGGCCCACTGTTCTGATTCAGGTGAGATTTTAAACTCTTCCTCGTCTTCATCACTTTCTTCAGAATGGTCAATGGAAACCATATTAGAAGACAGAAGGTTGCAGTAGAAGTCACCGATACTCGTATCGGAATCCCAAGAAGTGGTACTAGAAGAATCAGATCTCTTATCTTCGTCAGACTCAAGATCTTCATGGATAATGTTGATGAAAGGAGTAGGAGCAGTATAACCCAATCCGCATTTCGTCCTTCCATATTTCAAAGGAGGAATCCGGACAGGCATTTTTTCTTCCTTTTCCATTATTAAGGCCAGTCCTGAAGTCATAGCCCATATTTTTGATGATGTCTCTAGATTGCTGACTATAACGACGTAGTTGTAATCTTCCAGTATCATTATTTTGTCATCATCTTCAAGATCAGAAGGATTTTGAGGCCCTTTGTAGAAGAATATTGGAATGTCTCCTGGCTTTCTGCTGGGAACTAGAAAGTATGAAGATCGTACAGGTTCTAGAGATACATCTGTATGAACAGTCTGTACAACTCCTATGGTTATTGTGTTCAAGTCATCTAACAGATGTAAATAACTATGAACATAATTACACACATCAACGTACTGCAAAGGTGGAGACTTTTCATTAAATGCAAAAGTAGCAATATTTACATTGGAAGAAGGCTGAGCCTTAGAGATTTTAGCCAAGTCAATGACTAAAGGAGAAGAAGAAGAAGCTTTGTTTCGATTAAGATCGATAACAAATGGCTCAGAAGAGGTGAGCTCCCTTGAAGTTTGAGTAGTAAGAGTAGTCCGTCCTCCAACTGGAATTAGCAGAGTATCTTGTGAAGGTACAGGAACTGTAGTACGCCCACTGACAGGAATGATCAGTGTATGCTGAGTAGATGACTAAGGTAACGGAAAGATCCGTCCACTCACTGGAATGATGAAAGAATCTTCTTCGAAGGGTTTAGGAGATTGTTGCTGAGTAGTTCGACATTTAACAGGGATTATTAAAGTCTCACTTTGTGCATCTTCTTTCTCCATAGCTTGTATGATCCTTGTATATTCTTCTTTATACATTCGGGAATCATTGAAATAAGCTTCAACCCCATAGAAGGGATTTATATCAGCAACTTTTTTTGTACTCTCCCATTGCTATCAATGTACTTAAAACATTGATGAAGAGTAGAGGGCACCACATTATTTTCATGAAGAAAGGGCCTCCCCAGAAGAAGATTATAGGATCCCGCGATCTCGATCACATAGAAAGTGACTTTAGATCTGAAATCACCTATCTGAAGCTTCAGATGAATCTTTCCCAAAGGCTCACTTCGGCTTTGATTGAATCCCAAGATAGTAGTAACCGTCTTGGAGAGTTTGTGAAGAGGGATTTTTAGTTCATCCAACAAACTCTTCGGCATTATGCTTATAGCAGACCCTGGGTCAATGAGAATACGATCTATCTTCATCGTATCAATATAACCAGTGTAGTAGAGAGGTCGATCATGTCGATTATCCTCCAGTAACATGTCGTCTTGTGTAAAGGTGATATTTGGGATAATCTCCAGTACACTGTTGCAATGTAAGCAAGTGGCAGGTTCCGCATCCGGCTTCTTCAATTGTGCAAGACAAGAGTCAGCTTGTAGAAGTGCTTCACTTAACGTCTCCCGAGTCTCTTTGGAAAGACGTAGAAGTTCAAAAAGGGACATTCTAGCGGGAGTATTAGCAAGCTGAGCCAAAATATCGAAGTTGTAAGGCTTCTGAAGTCCAAGAGGAGAAGACTTCTTGATTGGCTTATCAAACCGAGCCTGTTGTTTGCCTTTCTCCAGAGCCGTAGGCTTGGGAGAAACAGGTTCAGTAGATGTTTCTTCCTCGGGAGGAACATTAGGAGCATCTTTAGCATCTGAAGGGATATCAGTAGGATCTTCAGGATTTTTAGAATAATCCTTTAGGTAAGGTTTCCCCGTTCGAGTAGCACTAACAAGTGCTTCTTCTTTATCTTTTGGCTCTGTGTCAGAAGTAGACCCAAGAGAAGTCATATGACATGACTTGATCTTTCCAGCCCTCTTGGATTTTTGAGAAGAAATCTTTTGAGGAGAAGGCGATTCAAAATCTGCCACTAGATCAGGATGGATTCACATGATTTCTCCTGTTTCCAAAGTGATTGGCACTAATCCTTCAAACTGTGGAGGAGAAAGATTCACTATGTCAAGAGTTGCCTTGGGAATAGGAATAATTCTACTTTCAAGGAGTTGAGGAAGGAAATTTCCAAATTGCATAGAGACGACGTTGGAGGTGACGGTCTTCTCTTTTGGAGTAAGAGAGATAGCTCCAGATTTAATCATTTCTTGGATCTTTCCTTTCAATACATAACATGTACGAATTGTATGACCCAGCATTCTATGATATGGACAGTATTTAGGATGATCTGTCTTACCAGCTTCATCAGGTTTCTTGATCTCTGGTAATTGTATTTTATTACCTTTCAGCAGACATTCAAAGATACCAAGGACATCGTCGTCATCAAAAGAATATTCTTCTCTGGGGCGAGGTGTTCTTGATTGTTGAGTTGTAGAGGCAGGAGTTTGAACATTCGATGCATCTTTGCTCTGAAGATTAACTTCTAGAGTTTCTTTTCCTTTGCGAGCATTATTTTTATTGTTAGCCCCTTGTCCTGTTTCTTTAGGAGTCATCTGCACTCCTAAACCTTTGAAGGTTTCAGCACTGATTTCTGCAGCTTTAGCACTGACTATGAAGTAAGGCCAATCTTGAAATTGAGTGGACCCTGTCCACATACTGATGATTGGCAACAAGTTTGATTTGCACGTGTCAATGGTGACAGCATCAGGAGTTCCAAGAGGCATCTTCAGAGCTTCTCTTCGAAACCGTTCAATGTATTCCTCTGTAGATTCTTTATTTTTCTGCTTGATTCTAATAAGAGCAGACATAGTCATGTCATTAAGCCCTTCATAGAACCTTTCAAGGAACATCTGTTTGAAACCAGCAAATGAGGTAATACTCCTATCTGGGAGACTTCTATACCATTCATAAGTCGTTCCCTTGAGACATCCAATAAATACCCGAGTAAGGAGGGCATCACTTGGTTGTAATTGATCAGTCATTACTTCAAAGTGATTGATAAACTGACTTGGAGAAGTGGTTCCATCATAGAATGAGATAGTAGGAGGCTTGTATTTAGGAGGATATGATACTTGCTTCCATTCTATCGGATAAGGCTGTTTGATGCCTAACCTTTGTAAACCATCCTTCTGTTTGAATGTCTTGAATTGAGTTTTGAGATTTTTCAATTCTTCAGAGACAACTCCCGAAGATTGTGGAGTTGTGGCTTGTAGAGAATAGTTAGGAGGAGGAACAGCATTGTAAGCACTACCCCCAGCTCCAGAGAGACTAGGATTTGGTTGAGCAGGTCTAAGAGTATTGGATTGTACTGCTGGAGGAACTTGTACTGGACTTATATCAGTATCAACTGGTATGGCATCTGATACAGTCTGTCGATTTTGCAACTGAGTTGTCATGAGTTCATACATTGACTTCATTGTGTCAGTCATAGACTTCATTTGCTGTTCCAAAGAAGCAATTCTTTGATCTTGAGGAGTCAGGGAAGAAGAGGGTTCATCAGTATTCCCATCAACCATGTAAGTCGTGACTGTATGAGGGATTATTAATGAACTGGTAGATGTTGTATGCTCTGAATCATTGCTTCGTGTATCAAAGTCAACTATAGGAGAATTACCCCCAGTAGGAAGAGGTGGGAAGTTAGATTCTCCAAGAAATTCAGAATCAATTTCAGGGATCAAATTTCTTTGACTAGAAGCCAGGACTCTTGCTCTGGTGTTTTTATATACTCCATCTGGACTATCAACTCTACCCCCGGTGTCCCGAGAAGTCATGTTGACAGAGGCAAACAAAGGCTCATCTTCATCAGGCATAGGTTTATACTGAATCCTATTAAAGACAGACTGTCGTTTATTTTGACATCTGCATTGCATTGTGACTCTTGGCTGGAAGTCACATTCAGTATGATCACCATGGTCTTGAACTGTTGATTCACATCTGCACTGAATTATGACTCTTGGATAGAAGTCACATTCAGCATGTTCCTTTGATATAGAATTACTCCTTCTCTTCTGTTGAAGATATTCCCGTAAATCTGTTTGTGAAGATTGAGGAATATACTTCCTGTTCTTGGGTCTTGATGGCTCTTGATTATACAAAGAGTGATTAATGTGAGCCACTTAATTTCTTGCATACTCTGCATCTGGATCTTTTATCTTCATATCCAATTGGTATGGTTTCTTAACACCAGAAGTGCTGAGTTTTGTTCTTAAATCAGTGGAAGGTAACATATTAATTTTGGAAACATGGAGTTTTCCTTCCATTGATCTGGATATTTGCAGAGAAGGAAGAGTTAAACCACTCCCTTGATTAGGAGTTGGTAACAGACCCTCTTTAATGGACAGATTCTGTGCCAAATTTAAAGAAATCAAAGAAGAAGACATTAAGGAATGTTTCTTCTTAGACTCATTCAGATGTTGAGACATAGAATGTGCAGAAGGAAGAGTAGTCAAAAGACCATCTCCTTTCCTTTGACTAACAAAAGTATCAGTCAAAGCTGTTCCTGGAGTAAAAACTACAGGAGCAGAAGAAACAACTAAAGAGTTATTCCTTTTCGAAGGGACTTTGTGTGGAAGACCACCCCCAGTTCTAGTAGAACTCGGTGAAGAAGAAGAGATAACTAAGGAGTTATTCTTCTCTGATGAAATACACGCTGAAACAGACTTGGTTAAAGAACCAGAGCTGTTAGCGTGACTTTTGATTTTAGAATTATACGCTGAAATAGATTTGGCTAAGGAGCCAATACTGTCAGCGTGACTTTTGAATGTGGAGTTGCACACTGGAATAGATTTGGCTAAAGAGCCAGTACTGTCAGCGTGACTTTTAGAATTGAATTTGCACACTGGAACAGATTCGGCTAAAGAGCCAGTACTGTCAGCGTGACTTTTAGAATTGAATTTGCACACTGGAACAGATTCGGCTAAAGAGCCAGTACTGTCAGCGTGACTTTTAGAATTGAATTTGCACGCTGGAACAGATTTGGCTAAGGAGCCAGTACTATCAACGTGACTTTTAGAATTAAATTTGCACGCTGGAACAGATTCGGCTAAGGAGCCAGTACTGTCAACGTGACTTTTAGAATTGAATTTGCATGCTGGAACAGATTCGGCTAAGGAGCCAGTACTGTCAACGTGACTTTTAGTTACTGTCATCTTCGAGCGCACAAGAGTGTGCGTGCTTGCAATGGAGTTCTTGCCAGTGTTAGGAGTAGACACTGTGGCAGAGACTTCACCATTGACTGCCAACTGATTCTTAGGGACATAGACAGAGTGTCCCTTCGACTTGGCAGTGATAATGGAGGCTGGAATGGGCTTGCCACCCTTAGCCCGCTGCATTTCTTCATAGGCGAGTTGATCGAATTTGATCGTCATTACCTTCTTCGTCGAGCCGATAGACGAAGTATCGCATTGAGTTGTTACCATCTCAGAAGAGGAGATGGTTTTTTCCCAGCAGAGTCGCCAATTTATTTTCCATAAATAAATTCACTTTATTTATTTTGTATCTGAGAAAATTATAACTGTAGAATTTCGATCTAGAAGACGATCGCTTTATCCTTTGGACTATGCGAAGAAGAAAAGCTTCTCAAAATTTTGACAGTAGATATCAATGTATCTGTACAATGAATAAAAAAAAAAGAACTCTATTTATAGAGTCAAAACAGTAACTGAAAAGATAACTACCTCACCACTAGTGTATTTGAAAAGTCACGCAGACTCTAAATACACGCAGGGTTAGTGAGTAGTTACTGGACGTGGCCCGTAACTGTTGGACACATGGCATTAGTGCATGGGTCGTGTGCAAGTTACTGGGCACGCGAGAGAGATCGGTGGCATGGCTGCCACGTACTCCAGTTGAAATGAAATCTACGCTGTCTTGTTGAAGGCAAAAATCTACGCAGTTTCATTGACGCAGACTCGTTGAAGGCGAAATCCACGCAAGCTTTGAAGAAGAATACTTCAGAATTCACGCAGGCTTTGAGAAGAATAACTCAAAAATCCACGCAAACTTGAGGAAGGAGAAGGTTCAGAATCCACGCCAACCGCCAGCTGTCTTGATTTGGCACGCTTCGTCTGACACAAAATCTCTGACATTGATTATATTGTCAGCCGCATTAAATGAAGATAAGACCCAAAGTCACGCCAACTTGGTGAAGAGTGAGTCTTGCTAAGGAAGATTTCAAAAATTACGCAAAAGACGGCGATGATCTCTCGAATTCTGCGCATACGTGGCATACGAGGAGACGTTTCTCGACTGCTGTGTTGTCAGTCATTATAATTCCGACGTATGGCTGAGCTGTCTCTGCGTGACTTCTAAAGGAGATGGCCAGGCAGAACTTAGCGTATCTTTTGTGCTGCTTCTCGGATCACTCTGCGTGACTTGTTCTGATCAACTCAGCGTGACTTTCATTTTTGAGGCCTACAGGACATCCTAAATATGATCAAATAATATTAATAATGAATAACTAAACTATTTATAATGGTCATGTCACAACTTAGTCTGGTTTTTCTAGTTAGGATATCACTATGGCTCGATCTTTCCTGGCATGGCTAATACACTAATCATGGCACGCCACTGCATTATCAGGGCCATGATTTCTAGTCGTCTGATACGTCAAAACTCAACCATGGCTAAAGTCATCTACCGTAATAATTAACTAAAACAATTATTTATAAAAATCTAAAAATTACCATTTAAATCAAATAAATGATAATAAAAAAAATATTTCAAAAATTTTCGGGAAGAGGAGTTACAGCTTGGTTTGGTTTGAAGACCAAATTTTATTTGCCTATTAGCTTAATTAGATGATTTGGAACAACATTAGAACTTGACATTTTTGGATTTGGAGCTTGGATCCTCCTAGATCTAAGTTTTTACCATTTTTAGAATTTCTTGGGTTTGATCTACCAAACTTGGATTTTTGCTTGTTTTGATGCTTCTATGTTGTAGAGAATCAAATTTTACACAAGTTAGACTCTTGAAATTCCGAATTTTGCGTTTTATGGACCAAGTTGTGAAGTTCTAAAGTTTTGAGGCTATTGGTGTTCTTCCTCTCAGCATGAGGAAGAAGAAGACCACCTCCCAGCCGCGCTGTTTAGCGCCGGGCTGCTCCCTCGCGCCGCGCTCTTTAGTGCTGGCCGTTGACTCGCTTGTGCGCGCGCTTTTTAGCACGCTGTTGCCGCCGCCCGTGCGCGCTGTGTCCCGCGCTCGCTGCCTTGCGCTCCTGCGTGCCTCAGCTGACCGCGCTGCCCAGCGCGCCTTCCTGGTCTGCGCTGCCCTGTGCGCCTGGCTGGCCTGCGCCCCAGCGCGCCTTGCCGACCGCGCTGCCCTGCGCGCCTGGCTGGCCCGCGTCCCTACGCGCCTGGCTGGCCCGCGCCCCAGCGCGCCATGCCGACCGTGCTGCCCGTGCGCCTGGCTGGCCCGTGCCCCCGTGCGCCTTGCCGACTACGCTGTCCTGCGCGCCTACCTGCCTTACGCTCCTGCGCGCCTGGCTGCCTTGCGCTCCTGTGCGCCTGACTGCCTTGCGCCCCGCGCCCCAGCGCGCCCTGCTGACCCCCCCGTATGCCCCGCGCGTGGTTGACCCTGTTGACCCCGCTCGTGCCCCTTGGCGCTGCGACCGTTCCCGAGCGCGTCTCTTGGTGCCGCTTGCCCGAGCCCCTTGCCTGGCATACCCCGTACCATGGCTTACCCTCCTGACCCTTGGTGTTCCCCTTGGTCCTCGATTTTTCTCTTGCTGATTTTGCTTTCTGAGATCTTGATGCCCACAACACGACTTGACTTGACCCGACACGTCTTGACACGATTTTCTGTGTTTTTAATTTATGGCTAGCATTCTCTGATCTTGGCAGTAACTCGATATGGTACTTTATAACTTGTGGCTTTTAACTTGTAACCTGCAACCTGTAATTAATCCCCTGTAGCTTGATATCTTGATAGTGGCTGCCTTGACTTGACTTGACTTGATACTGGTCGTACTTGACTTGCCCTGACACCGTGGGTGTTCTTTCTTGTTGCTTTGTGCAAATCTACTTGTCTTGTCTTGCATCATGTCTAGGACGTGACTCCCTGGGTACCACGGCCAGGGACTCGTGCTAAATTGGATTAGGTTAATAATTAGATCAAACTAGAACATGGAGAATTCCCAGTGACAAGCAATCTCGTTATCTGGGCGCTTTAATGGACTTGTAGCTTGCCGACGAGTAGGGCACATTTCCAACACACTGTCATGTGTTGCACCTTCTAAGTCACCTAAGGGTATATCGTCTCCTGGGCGATGTACCCAACCATACTCTCAACCCGCGGAAGGATAACTGGATAGTCTGCAGGGCTTGGGACTGGAAAATTTCTTATTTGCATCTTGTTAGTAATTAGGCTTGTGATAAGCCTAGTTAGTTAAGTAGGAAGCCGTAGTATTTGCTTGGCCGCTTGTGAATGGATGGTACCCAACCTGGTCTAAGTCTCGTCTAAGTCCCTGTACCTGGTACTCCTGTACATGATTATTTTACTTATCTTTAATAATAAATGGGTAGAGACAAAGTGCTATTCAGGCGAAGGGTTACGACCCCGGTCCTTGTTTAGTTTAAGGGTTGTAACCTGGTTCCCGGAATGGTCCACGTCCCTAGTCGTTTATTGTCCTGTTGTACTCTTATGCTCTGATATGCTGGCTTTTGTTCTTATTTCGTGGCCTCCTTTTTGGCACTTGCTCTTTCTGGGGTTTGACTCAGCTGGTTTTGTGTGGCCAGATTTTGGAGCAGTACCCGAGGATCTACCGAACTTCCAGTCCAATGGTGACGACTAGAAGGAACCCGGGCTACGAGTGGGTTTTCCATTTTTTTTCGCTCACTACATTGTAAATTCATTCTTTTAAGGCGTTTAGTCGACGAGCACCTGTTAGCTCGATGCATATTTACTTACTGTCTGCCTACGGGCTGTAAACATGATTAACAAATCCTAGGGTTCATCATGTATGACTTAACTCTTGCTAGTCCTCGTATTTTGTATGACTAGCTTCATGATCAGCTGAATATGTAAATATTTGGGACGTATTTTATTGTATATTTGGTGGTCTAACATCTTGTAACTCTATTACTTG
>JANAVB010033814.1:7086700-7164200 GCA_029216955.1 Iris pallida
CTCCATCTGAGGAATGTGGATCGCCATCCCGTTGGAAGAAAAACTCCAACTTTCAGAGATATCTAGAACGTTGGGGTTCTTTACAGTCAGGGCATCCTAAAGAGGAACGAGGGTTTCAGATGTGCCCCCTAATTTTCCCGAGTTCATCATACCCGAGAGAAAGAAGAAGCATTGTTTCCTGATATCCCTCAGCCTCTCCTCAGGTTGATCTTTGGTGATTTGGGCCGACACATAATCGACCACATGGTCGAATCTCACACCCACAGACTGAGCTTGACCTACCAAAAGCTCCCATGAAGGATTGACCGGCAACTTTACTGAAAAAGATAAAGAAAGAAGTCAGGAGATAGCTAGAGAAAAACTACTTAAAGACTTCTGAGCTTATGCGGCTCTGTTAGGTGGGTCCTTATGCGGTCCAGTTCATAAGGAGCTTATGCGGCTCTGTTAGGTGGGTCTTTATGTGGTCCAGTTCATAAGGAGCTTATGCGGCTCTGTTAGGTGGGTCCTTATGCGGTCCAGTTCATAAATAGCTTATGCGGCTCTGTTAGGTCGGTCCTTATGCGGTCCAGTTCATAGGTGCTTATGCGGTCATGAGACAAGTCTCATGCAGCTCGGTCATGAAACAACTCTTATACAGCTCGGTCATGAAGCAACTCTCATACGGCTCGGCCATGAAGCATCCCTCATGCGGCTCAGTCATGAGACATCCCTCATGCGGCTCGGACATGAAGCATACCCCATGCGGCTCTGTCATGAGGCGTTCATGCGGCCCATACGGCACATCTTATATGGATTCATCACACTGAACTTGAGAAGTCCAATGAAGACGAAAACCGCATTAACTATGCCGAAGCATGATAGGAAAAGGCCCGCACATAAAACATGCGACATAGCCATTGTGGTTAGGGTTTGAAGTCATGCAGTTTCTTCCCAATGCTCTTACCATCAATAGAGGGATGAACGTCATGGTGAATCAAACTCGCCGTGTTCGACGAGGAGACAAGTCCTTTGCCCTTCGCTGCAGCACTGGAGGAAGCCTTAGGAGCCATTGATGATCAAGAAATGAGAAGAAACGGACTAGGGCAATAGAAAGATTGAAGAATGAAGCAAGCAAAGAACCCTCTCTTCAAAACTGTTCGTATTTAGGTCGTCAGAGGCGTGTGAATCGATAAACACCAGTTTGGATTTCGTGCTAGCCAAAGGACAAAGGCAAACTCTTGGGATTCTATCCCCTTTCATGCCAAAGATGACTCCGAATCACCCAAGCAAATCAAAAGTTTTAAATGCCGACTCTTGGGATTCTATCCAAAAGACGGCTTTAAATCATTAAAGCAAATCAAAGAAGCAATTAATGCCGAAGATACGGGACGCCCACGTGGCATGAAAGCCATTATGCGGCCAGAGAAGCCTATGCGACATGAAGAGCTCGACCCAGTATGCGGCCCAAGAAACCTATGCGGCATGAAGAGCTTATGCGGACATACCCATGCTTCTTATTCAAAGTATTTCAATTTTATAAATTGAAAACTTTGAAGGGGGTCTTGTAGAAGCATGGAAAAGAATGATTTTTGCTATCCATGGGGTTTCATGCGGCTCACAAAACACAGGAAGCTTCATGCGGCACAAAATACAGGAAGCTTCATGCGGCTCAAAATCCCTGAAAGCTTCATGCGGCTCAGGAAGCTTCATGCGGCCTTATGCGGTTCAAAATCTGCCTATACAGCTGGCCATAATTACTCTAAAATAAAGGCGATAGCTCTGACAGAAATAATGGCTCTGACATAAAGACAAGACGTGACATGCTCCTAAAAAGATGAGAAAATTATCGTGATATCTGGCACAGTTCACAAGTTCCAAAGATAGTTCTTTATGCGGATCTCCTATGCGACACTCATGCAGCTCGGTCATGAGACCACTCTCATGCGGCTCGGTCATGAGACCTCTCTTATGCGGCTCGGTCATGAGACCTCCCTCATGCGGCTCGGTCATGAGACCACTCTCATGCGGCTCGGTCATGAGACCTCTCTCATGCGACTCGGTTATGAGACCTCACTCATGCGGCTCAGTCATGAGACCACACTCATGCGGCTCGGTCGTGAGACCTTCCTCATGCGGCTCAGTCATGAGACCACTCTCATGCGGCTCGGTCATGAGACAACTTTCATGCGTCCTGGTCATAAGACACTCTTTATGCGGCTCGGCTATGGGACAGTCCTTCATGCGGCTCAGCCAGGATACATCATTCATACGGCTCGCCACAGACTAGCAATTTAGATACGTGGCAGAAATTGACCAAGTCTTGACAGTTCGAATTTAGTACAACAAACAGATCATGATCAATCTTAACCAATCCCTAACTGACCACTTTTTGAGGTACAGTGTCACGCCCCAGAACCAGAATACTGGAGAGCGGGGGCAGACATAGCCAGCTACGTATAATGAAATGGGATCTACTCCACCATACGGTCACGGCTGTCTAGATATATGAGGGTTTATCTACAAGCCATCAGTCTCCTATGGTCAATAACAAGCCTAGTGTCTCAATCACAAGCAAGTAAGTAAATGTTACAAGATGTAAGATCACCAAATATACAATTGTAAGGCGTCCCAAACATTACATATTCAGCTGATCATGAAGCTAGTCGTTAAAAAATGTGAGGACTAGCAAGAGTTTTAGTCATACATGATCAACCCTAGGTTGCCAATCATGTTACAGCCCGTAGGCAGACAGTAAGTAAAATGTACACGAGCTAACACTTGCTCGGCGGCTAAACGTCTCAAAAGAATAATTTTACAATAGAGTGGGAGAGCCAAAATAAACCCACTCGTTGCCAGGATTCCGTCTAGTGGTCACCATGTGGCTGGAAGGTCGGTAGATCCTCTGGTGCTGCTCGGGAATCTGGCCATACCAAACCAGCTGGATCAGACCCCAGAAAGAGCAAGTGCCACAAAGGAGGCTTCACTTAGGAACTAAAACTAGCAATTAGCACAAGAGTATAATGACAAAATAAAGGACAGTAATTAAAGAGAAACATGGCAGGTGATATACGATGAGATAACCATGGGACTATTCAGATAACCAGGTTACAACCCGTAAACCAAACAAGGACCGGGGTTGTAACCCTTCGTCTGAACAGAACTTGGTTTATCCCACCATTTATCGGCAAGGTAAATATAAGAAGTCAGGACATATAACAATCTTGTACAGGAAGACAAGACTAGACTGATAAACTCCATCCAACATTTTACGGCCAAGCAATAAGTACGGCTTGATACTTTAACTAACTAGGGTTATCACAGGCCTAGTTACTAGCAAAATACAATAAGATGTTCCTCCAGCCACAAGCCCTGCAGCTAATCCAGGTTATCCAGGAGACTTGGGTTCATTAAGCAATTATCAATAATTATTAGGTAGCTTGGTGTGCAACACATGACAGTGTGCGTAGAAATTGTTTCATGAAGTGCCCCACATGACAGTGGGCTGGAAATGTGCCCTACTCGACGGCAGGCTACAAGTCCAAACAATTGTGGCCGGAATAACGGGATCGCCTGTAACTGGGGAAATCTCTCATGACTACTGAATTATTCTAGTTATTAGCCTTAGTAAATTTTAGTGGGTACCCCTGACCGTGGTACTCAGGGATCCCAGTCCTAGACATGATGCAAGACAAGACGGGTTTATTTATACAAGCACAATCGTCTACGGTGTCCAGGTCATTCATTCTTATCGTGTCAAGTAGCCATCGCAACAGCTTATCAAGATATATCATGTTAGGTTTATCATGTCAGGAGTGCGCCACGACGGGCCACTATCAACAATTATCATGCCAAGTTATCATGTCAAGTTAATTGTCAAGAGTGCACCACCACGGGTCACTGTCAGGTCATGTCATTTGTCAAAAAGGAGAGAACTTGCACAATTAAAATAATATATAATATATATATATATTCTTGAAGCCAAGGAGAAACTCTACAACTTTTATGTTGGGTGTGGCAAGAAATTCTGAACATAATTCAGACAAAGAAGATATTAAACAATCAAAGTGGACCCCATGCGGGCCAAAAGTGGGAGAACATATATGCGGTCAAAAGAGTGGGAGGCCACCCATGCGGCCAGCCCAAGCTTATGCCGCCAGAAAAATAGCGAAAGGGGGGCATAAATGCTAACAAGAAATATTCATGCAGTCAAAAAAGACAGAAAGTGGGAAGACAATAAATGCGAGCTTCCACTTAAACAAAGGAAGGGCACGTGGCCAAACAATGAAATGATGACTGCCAGTAAAAGAGTGGCTCACGTGGCCAAAATATTATATAGTGGGAAAGGGAGCCTATGTGGCTCACCTTAGATTCCATACAAATACAACATACAATAATAATATTAATGGCCAAAGGTCATGCGGCTCTGCATCAATGCTATAAATATCCATGCGGCTACAATTTAGCATTTACAAGCAAATACAAATATAAAGAGATTAAATAATACACCACTATATAGAGCCATGCGGCTCATATTAATGCAAGCATGAATGAATGCCATGCAAGCTAAAATTAGCAAGGCCATGCGGCTGATTGTTTAAGAATGCATTTAGCAAGTGCATTAAATAATGCATGAATGCGTTTAAAGAATGCATTGGAGTATGCATTGAAGTAATGCATTAAATAATGCATTGGAACATGTATTGAATGATACTGCTGAAAGCATACTTCTAAACGTATTAAAGAAATGCATGGGAATAAATGCATTAAATAATGCATCGGAATGTGCACTGAATGTTACTGCTAAATGCATGCTTCTAAACGTATTAAGGAAATGCATGGGAATAATGCATTAAGTTTATGCATTAGGAGAATGCAATAAAATATTACATTAAATGCATATGCGGCTCGTTTAGGTGCCATATGCGACTCGGTTATTATTTCCTACTGAGTCTCCATGCGGCTCCTAAGCATTATTTAATGCTTAGTCTCCATGCGGCTCATATTATTTCATATGCGGCTAGCTACTGTGGATTTGCATACAGGCAAGGAAATATTAAGGTAAGTAATATTAAGAGCAAGCCACGCGGCTCACTTGCATGCTGGTGTATGCAATATTTAATGCATTAAATAATACAATTCCATGCGGCTCTTCTATAATAGCAGGCAAGCAATATTAAATATGTAACCTGGCATTTGGCTATATTATAATAAATATTCATAGGCCTATGTGGCCACTAACTGTTGCATGCAAACAAGCACTTATCAAGCAAATATTTAATGCATGCATGCAATTAATGATTGCAAGGCCATGCGGCTAGAAAAACCACTTGCTGCATGAAAAAGTCATGCGGTCAAGTACTGTTCTTCTCCTCAAATTCAGAGAAAAAAAAACACCATGAAGCCATACTTCCAAGCTCCATAATTCCATCATCCAGAGTCCAAATTCGAACTTCCATAGGTCAAAATGGGGTAGAACAAAATTCTCTACAACATGGGACCATCAAAACTTGGAAATAACAAGGTTAAATAGATCAAACCCAAGAAAATCCGAAAATACCACAAAACTATATCTACAAGAATTTAACCATGGAAATAAAAAATGTTATGTACTAAAGTGGGTCAGAAACACGTGAGAAAGACAATGGAACAATAAAAATGGGGTTCCTCCATGAAGTAAGATGCACTTGCCTAGGCTCTCCACTCTCTCATGGTGATTGGAGAAGTAATGGTGGGGAAGAAGAAAGTTAATGTGGAGAGAGAAATAGGAGTGGGATATTAATGAAGTTGGTGGTAGGTAGGAGTGGTTTGGCTCACATAAAATCAAGCAAAACCGAACCAAGCCAACAAACCGAACCGAACCAAGATAAACCCATCAATGAAATGCCAAAACAAATCAAGCAGGGAGACATACAATGTTGGTCAAAATACGTACACGTATTCCAAATACGTAATACGAAATATGGGCATTACAACTCTACCCACCTTAAAAGAATTCCGTTCTCAGAATTTAATCAAGAGGCTAGAGTGGCAAAGACAAAATATACTAATCTCAGGCAAGCTATACTAAGCAATCAATCATGCAATCATGTATGTAAGCAAGGAAATCGAAGGCACGAGAAAGAGGGAAGATATCCTGCTAGGAACCTCTCTGCCTGCTCTGGATCAAGGCTTGGGCTTGGGCATACTGCTGCGGTCTCTGCTGCTGGAATGCCTGGGCCTGCATCGGCAATGGCCTCGGGAACGGGTACTGCTGCTGCTGCACTGGTGCTGGTCCCCTAACTGAAGGACTAGAGAAAGCTGATGATGAACTCCCCATGTTCGGGAAGGATGTAACCTTATGATCTGCTGCTCCATAAGCCAGGCACAATTCCTGCGCCCTACGACATTCTGCCACCACATGGTCGGGCTTTCCGTAATGAGAACATCCCACCGCGGAAGAGTGCTTCTGCTTCTGCTGTTGAGGACGCGTCGGGGTTGAATGCTGAACCGGCGTCACTGAAGCTGCCCTTCTCGGAGCTCCAATGGACAAAGCTCTAGCTGCCGGGGCTGGTGCTGAAGACTGGTTCATCTGGCTATGGGATCGCTTCCGACCTCCGGTCCTATCCACGATCCTCTGGGAGGTATACTCATGCCTCCGGGCTGCCCACGAGACTGCACCAAAGGTCTGATGCTCAAACTGCTCTACTACCGACAAAATCTCGAAATAGAGCTCCTGCTGAAATCGCTGAGCTCAGTCTAATAATGTCCTGATGAGACCCACCAAAGTGCCATCATCGGGCTCTGCAGGCTGAACTGGCTGGACAGGTGACTCTCCTCCAGTTGGCACGACTCTGGAGGCTACTCCCGAATGCTGGGCTTAAACTCCAGGTTACGGCTGGTCCACGGGAGGTACTCCGCCTTGCTGATCTGCAGGTCCAGGAATAATGCCGCTGAAGAAGACGACATAGGAACAATAAGGAAGGACCAGGACAGATCAATGATTACAAACATGTGATCAGGACAAAGATTTTCAGGGATTCAGAGAACACGAACAGAGATCAAGGACGAGTACTGATTGAGACATCTATTCGATAAACCCTCACATATCTTGATTTACAAGACCTGCATGGGCCACCACTTAAACTATGTCTCGCCCCAGAACCAGAATACTGGAGAGCGGGGGCAGACATAGCCAGCTACGTATAATGAAATGGGATCCACTCCACCATATGGTCACGGCTGTCTAGATATATGAGGGTTTATCTACAAGCCATCAGTCTCCTATGGTCAATAACAAGCCTAGTGTCTCAATCACAAGCAAGTAAGTAAATGTTACAAGATGTAAGATCACCAAATATACAATTGTAAGGCGTCCCAAACATTACATATTCAGCTGATCATGAAGCTAGTCGTTAAAAAATGTGAGGACTAGCAAGAGTTTTAGTCATACATGATCAACCCTAGGTTGCCAATCATGTTACAGCCCGTAGGCAGACAGTAAGTAAAATGTACACGAGCTAACACTTGCTCGGCAGCTAAACGCCTCAAAAGAATAATTTTATAATAAAGTGGGAGAGCCAAAATAAACCCACTCGTTGCCAGGATTCCGTCTAGTGGTCACCATGTGGCTGGAAGGTCGGTAGATCCTCTGGTGCTGCTCCAGAATCTGGCCATACAAAACCAGCTGGGTCAGACCCCAGAAAGAGCAAGTGCCACAAAGGAGGCTTCACTTAGGAACTAAAACCTGCAATTAGCACAAGAGTATAATGACAAAATAAAAGACAGTAATTAAAGAGAAACATGGCAGGTGATATACGATGAGATAACCATAGGACTATTCAGATAACCAGGTTACAACCCGTAAACCAAACAAGGACCGGGCTTGTAATCCTTCGTCTGAACAGAACTTGGTTTCACCCACCATTTATCGGCAAGGTAAATATAAGAAGTCAGGACATGTAACAATCTTGTACAGGATCAAGACAAGACTAGACTGATAAACTCTATCCAACATTTTACGGCCAAGCAATAAGTACGGCTTGATACTTTAACTAACTAGGGTTATCACAGGCCTAGTTACTAGCAAAATGCAATGAGATGTTCCTCCAGCCACAAGCCTTGCAGCTAATCCAGGTTATCCAGGCGACTTGGGTTCATTAAGCAATTATCAATAATTATTAGGTAGCTTGGTGTGCAACACATGACAGTGTGCGTAGAAATTATTTCATGAAGTGCCCCACATGACAGTGGGCTGGAAATGTGCCCTACTCGACGGCAGGCTACAAGTCCAAACAATTGTGGCCAGGATAACGGGATCGCCTGTAACTGGGGAAATCTCTCATGACTACTGAATTATTCTAGTTATTAGCCTTAGTAAATTTTAGTGGGTACCCCTGACCGTGGTACTCAGGGATCCCAGTCCTAGACATGATGCAAGACAAGACGGGTTCATTTGTACAAGCACAATCGTCCACAGTGTCCAGGTCATTCATTCTTGTCGTGTCAAGTAGCCGTCGCAACAGCTTATCAAGATATATTACGTTAGGTTTATCATGTCAGGAGTGCGTCACGACGGGCCACTATCAAGAATTATCATGCCAAGTTATCATGTCAAGTTAATTGTCAAGAGTGCACCACCACGGGTCACTGTCAGGTCATGTCATTTGTCAAGAAGGAGAGAAACTTGCAAAATTAAAATAATAATATAATATAATATATATATTCTTGAAGTCAAGGAGAAACTCTACAACTTTTATGTTGGGAGTGGGAAGAAATTCTGACCACAATTCAGACAAATAAGACATTAAACAATCAAAGTGGACCCCATGCGGGCCAAAAGTGGGAGAACATATATGCGGTCAAAGAGAGTGGGAGGCCACCCATGCGGCCAGCCCAAGCTTATGCGGCCAGAAAAATAGCGAAATAGGGGGAGGCATAAATGCTAACAAGAAATATTCATGCAGTCAGAAAAGACAGAAAGTGGGAAGACAATAAATGCGAGCTTCCACTTAAACAAAGGAAGGGCACGTGGCCAAACAATGAAATGATGACTGCCAGTAAAAGAGTGGCTCACGTGGCCAAAATATTAGATAGTGGGGGAAGGGAGCCTATGCGGCTCACCTTAGATTCCATGCAAAACGCAACATACAAATAATAATATTTAATGGCCAAAGGTCATGCGGCTCTACATCAATGCTATAAATATCCATGCGGCTACAATTTAGCATTTGCAAGCAAATGCAAATATAAAAGAGATTAAATAATACACCACTATATAGAGCCATGCGGCTCATATTAATGCAAGCATGAATGAATGCCATGCAAGCTAAAATTAGCAAGGCCATGCGGCTGATTGTTTAAGAATGCATTTAGCAAGTGCATTAAATAATGCATGAATGCGTTTAAAGAATGCATTGGAGTATGCATTGGAGTAATGCATTAAATAATGCATTGGAACATGTATTGAATGATACTGCTGAAAGCATACTTCTAAACGTATTAAAGAAATGCATGGGAATAAATACATTAAATAATGCATCGGAATGTGCACTGAATGTTACTGCTAAATGCATGCTTCTAAACGTATTAAGGAAATGCACGAGAATAATGCATTATGTTTATGCATTAGGAGAATGCAATAAAATATTACATTAAATGCATATACGGCTCGTTTAGGTGCCATATGCGGCTCGGTTATTATTTCCTACTGAGTCTCCATGCGGCTCCTAAGCATTATTTAATGCTTAGTCTCCATGCGGCTCATATTATTTTATATACGGCTAGCTACTGTGGATTTGCATGCAGGCAAGGAGATATTAAGGTAAGTAATATTAAGATCAAGCCACGCGACTCACTTGCATGCTGGTGTATGCAATATTTAATGTATTAAATAATACAATTCCATGCGGCTCTTCTATAATAGCAGGCAAGCAATATTAAATATGTAACCTGGCATTGGCCATATTATAATAAATATTCATAGGCCTATGCGGCCACTAACTGTTGCATGCAAGCAAGCACTTATCAAGCAAATATTTAATGCATGCATGCAATTAATGATTGCAAGGCCATGCGGCTAGAAAAACCACTTGCCGCATGAAAAAGTCATGCGGTCAAGTACTGTTCTTCTCCTCAAATTCAGAGAAAAAAAACACCATGAAGCCATACTTCCAAGCTCCATAATTCCATCATCTAGAGTCCAAATTCGAACTTCCATAGGTCAAAATAGGATAGAACAAAATTCTTTACAACATGGGACCATCAAAACTTGGAAATAACAAGGTTAAACAGATCAAACCCAAGAAAATCCGAAAATACCACAAAACTAGATCTACAAGAATTTAACCATGGAAATAAAAAATGCTATGTACTAAAGTGGGTTAGAAACACATGAGAAAAATAATAAAACAATAAAAATAGGATTCCTCCATGAAGCAAGATGCACTTGCCTAAGCTCTCCACTCTCTCCTGGTGGGTAGAGAAGTAATGGTGGGGAAAAAGAAAGTTAATATGGAGAGAGAAATGGGAGCCAGTACTGTCAGCGTGACTTTTAGAATTGAATTTGCACACTGGAACAGATTCGGCTAAGGAGCCAGTACTGTCAGCGTGACTTTTAGTTACTGTCGTCTTCGAACGCACAAGAGTGTGCGTGCTTGCAGTGGAGTTCTTGCCAGTGTTAGGAGTAGACACTGTGGCAGAGACTTCACCATTGACTGCCAACTGATTCTTAGGGACATAGACAGAGTGTCCCCTTCGACTTGGCAGTGATGATGGAGGCTGGAGTGGGCTTGCCACCCTTAGCCCGCTGCATTTCTTCATAGGCGAGTTGATCGAATTTGATCGTCATCACCTTCTTCGTCGAGCCGATTGACGAAGTGTCGCATTGAGTTGTTACCATCTCAGAAGAGAAGATGGTTTTCCCCAGCAGAGTCGCCAATTTGTTTTCCATAAAGAAATTCTCTTTATTTAGGAGTTGTGTTTCTAGGAAAATTACAACTGTAGGAATCCGATCTAGAAGACGATCGCTTTATCCCTTGGACTATGCGAAGAAGAAAAGCTCTCAAAATTTTGACAGTAGATATCAATGTATCTGTACAATGAATGAGAAAAAGAACTCTATTTATAGAGTCAAAAATAATAACTGAAAAGATAACTACCTCACCACTGGTGCACTTGAAAAGTCACGCAGACTCTAAATACACGCAGGGTTAGTGAGTAGTTACTGGACGTGGCCCATAACTGTTGGACACATGGCATCAGTGCATGGGTCGTGTGCAAGTTACTGGGCACGCGAGAGAGAGATCGGTGGCATGGCTGCCACGTACTCCAGTTGAAATGAAATCCATGCTGACTTGCAGAAGGCAAAAAATCTACGCAGATTCGTTGACGCAGACTCGTTGAAGGCGAAATCCACGCAAGCTTTGAAGAAGAATACTTCAGAATTCACGCAAGCTTTGAGAAGAATAACTCAAAAGTCACGCAATATTTTGAGGAAGGAGAAGGTTCAGAATCCACGCAAACCGCCAGCTGTCTTGATTTGGCACGCTTCGTCTGACACAAAATCTCTGACATTGATTATATTGTCAGCCGCATTAAATAAAGATAAGACCCAAAGTCAAGCCAACTTGGTGAAGAGTGAGTCTTGCTAAGGAAGATTTCGAAAATCACGCAAAAGACGGCTGTGATCTCTCGAGTTCTGTGCATACGTGGCATACGAGGAGACGTTTCTCGACTGTTGTATTGTCAGTCATTATGATTCTGACGTATGGCTGAGCTGTCTCTGCGTGACTTCTAAAGGAGATGGCCAGGCAGAACTTAGCGTATCTTTTGTGCTGCTTCTTGGATCACTCTGCGTGACTTGTTCTGATCAACTCAGCGTGACTTCATTTTTGAGGCCTACAAAATCCCCTTCAAAGTTTTCGAAAAATAATAAAATATTTTCGAAATACTTTGAAATAGAGATGATGAAATGAATTAAAGTCACGCTGAGATGACTCCAAAATTTTTCGGAAGTCGAAAAGACTTCGAAGTTCTTTGAAAACATCCAAATAAACTTATTAAATGTCATAATGACTCTTCGTTCTCCGAGACTGATTACGTCCAATTTATGGTGGAATATGAACTGTCGACGAGATCTGTCGTCATCGAGCTCAAGGACGACTCCACGCAGTTAGCCAAGAATCTCTTGAGCTACTTTGGATTGGATGGCTCGTCCTCTTCTGATGGGCGGAGCCTTATGGAGAAGCGTGAAATGCTCGAGACTCTGTTGCATCGCCTGGGAGTTAAGAGCGTAGAGGAGTTAGGCATCAAACTTAGCCGCTCTGGAAAATAGAGCGTAACTTTCTACGCTTTTGTTGCACTTTTCTCTTTTTTTTGTAAGGCCATCAGTGCCTGTTTAAAGAATGAAGTACAACTTTTGTGTTTGATCTGCGTGCTTTTTAATGAAGAACATTAATTAGCACATTTTGACTGTTTCCAATGTTGCACTGTCTCCCGAAGCACACGTGACACTCATTCCACAATTTACGAGCGCTATTTATGCGGATCTTTTCCAAGAATAGACCTGCACTTGACCCTTTAAATAGATGGATGAACTCCACGCAAACTCATCTTCTCATTCTTCTTCCTCTCTTCTGAGAATGAAATTTATGTGAGAAGAAAATAGGAAAGCCATGTTGTCTGATGTCAAATCTCTGTGCACGCTACCAGACATGGGTCTGTCAATCCTTAGCAGCAAACTCAGCGGTAAGTTCAATATACACGCATCAAATTTTTTTGTTTGCTAAAGACAAATTCATCTTCCTGAAATGAACAGAATGCATCTGTCTTTGCTTGGCCAATTTCTGTTGGCTGATTTTTCCTTACTGTTTCTTGCAGAATTTTGGCTGAAAGCCTTCTTCAGAACTGGCATTGGTGATGTGGATGCTATGGACAATGTTCTTCTGACACCCACATCAGGGAGCTCATACGCCTTTGACGCGTAAATCAGACAACTCAGAACTCTTCGTGAGATAGAAGGGTCTTCCTTAGATGGTAGGAAGAGCCTTTATACACGAGAGTTGGATGGTGGAGTCAACTCTACTACCGAGAAATCGGGTAGTAGAGTTTCTCTGACGGCAGAACTAGGAATCGTATCCCAATGCTGGATACATTCCTACCTGCTTGAGGTGCCGCCGTTCCTCCACGAGCTGTATTGGCAGCAATACGCCGTCGGGCTGCCATACTCTGTGGTTCTTCTCTCGTCTGAGAGAGAAGACCAGAGTTTGATTCCTGCTGATCTGGTCGTAACTGAGACCCAGACAGTCAGGAATTGCCACCAACAACGAACCTGACGGAGAAGGTCCGACGGAGAAGATCCAAAGAAGAAGATAGATCTCTATTAGGTTATCGTTGTGGTGTAGAATGAAAATCCAAGATTTGTAATAGATTTCCATTATGATTTGTAAGAAAATCTAAGAAAATGTAATAGACTTTTTGTGGTGAAATGGGAATGGAAATGACAATTCTTCTATGCTCAATGATTTGTATTTGTGGATGAATTGTGGACATGATAGATAATAAAATCATCTTTTCTGTTTTAGAGTATATGATATTATCAGAGGTATTATGGACGTGATAATATATAGGAACTCGAAAGAAAATAGATTAATTTCTATGCAGAGGTCAAAATATGACAAATGAGTAAGTAGATTCGGAATTGATTCAGAGGTTATGAAAACATGGTAAATAACGAATCCCCACTTAATAAATTGATAGAAGATTATGAACGGATGAACCGTTAGGAAATGATGAACAGATGAACTGTCGAGTGAATATAATAAATGAACAGATGAACTGTCGAGTGAATGTAATAAATAAACGGATGAACCGTCAAGTATTAATGAACATGTGAAACGTCGGATGAATGTGAGAAATGAATGGATGAACTGAATATCGGGAAAGAATACGTCCCTTCGATCTTTGTAACCATATGCCTATAAATAGAGCATATATTTGAATAGAAGGATCGCATTTTATCCACAATGTCTTCTGAAGAGAATATAAAGAAGGCTGAAGTCACCCCCGAAGCTACTGAAGGTGTTAAAGAACATCCACCTCCGCAGAAGAAGGAAATGGGCGAAAGCTTATCTACTCCCAAGCCGCCGAAAGATATCCTGGACTTCCTGGTCGAACCAGGAGAAACCGAAGAAGAAGAAGCAATGAGGCTGGCTGCCTGTCAATTCTTGGTGCGGTCAGGAAAAGATGTACTCAATTCTTTTGCTGATTATATATGTGGTCCTCGTCCCAAATATGAAAGGGATTACAGTGATCTTCCATGATGATGTACTCTTTTTCTTGAAGAATTTGTCTCAAATAAAATCCGTTTAAGGAAACTTTGTTTACGATATATCCTTCCCACTTTATATTTTTTTCCTTTATTTATTGATCTTTTGACTCAGAAATCAGAAAGACTAAATATCATTTTCATAAATATGATATTGAGATAGAAAATTCAGAGGTAATATGGACATGATTTTCTGGATATCAAATTTGTTGAGAAAACGATACAAAGTAGAATACCTATCTCCACTGGGGATAATAGATATCAGAATGATTCTTCGGAAAGAACAATAAAACAGCTGGAGAATGATGGGAGGACAATCTTGATAGAAATATTAGACGTAGTACTTCTTCAAGAATTTGCCATTGATGGGCATCATAGTGGCTTTACCATCTAGAGTAGTGAGTTGATAAGCCCCATTAGAAAAGATCTTATTGACAATGAATGGACCTTTCCATTTTGCATCAAACTTGCCCTTACTCATGTGTGTCATAGTGATGTGGATGCTGTGGACAATATTCTTCTGACACCCACATCAGGGAGCTCATACGCCTTTGACGCGTAAATCAGACAACTCAGAACTCTTCGTGAGATAGAAGGGTCTTCCTTAGATGGTAGGAAGAGCCTTTATACACGAGAGTTGGATGGTGGAGTCAACTCTACTACCGAGAAATCGGGTAGTAGAGTTCCTCTAACGGCAGAACTAGAAATCGTATCCCAATGCTGGATACATTCCTACCTGCTTGAGGTGCCGCCGTTCCTCCACGAGCTGTATTGGCAGCAACATGCCGTCGGGCTGCCATACTCTGTGGTTCTCCTCTCGTCTGAGAGAGAAGACCAGAGTTTGATTCCTGCTGATCTGGTCGTGACTGAGACCCAGACAGTCAGGAATTGCCACCAACAACGAACCTGACGGAGAAGGTCCGACGGAGAAGATCCAAAGAAGAAGATAGATCTCTATTAGGTTATCGTTGTGGTGTAGAATGAAAATCCAAGATTTGTAATAGATTTCCATTATGATTTGTAAGAAAGTCTAAGAAAATATAGTAGACTTTTTGTGGTGAAATGGGAATGGAAATGACAATTCTTCTATGCTCAATGATTTGTATTTGTGGATGAATTGTGGACATGATAGATAATAAAATCATCTTTTCTGTTTTAGAGTATATGATATTATCAGAGGTATTATGGACGTGATAATATATAGGAACTCGAAAGAAAATAGATTGATTTCTATACAGAGGTCAAAACATGACAAATGAGTAAGTAGATTCGGAATTGATTCAGAGGTTATGAAAACATGGTAAATAACGAATCCCCACTTAATAAATTGATAGAAGATTATGAACGGATGAACCGTTAGGAAATGATGAACAGATGAACTGTCGAGTGAATGTAATAAATGAACGGATGAACCGTCAAGTATTAATGAACATGTGAAACGTCGGATGAATGTGAGAAATGAATGGATGAACTGAATATCGGGAAAGAATACGTCCCTTCGATCTTTGTAACCATATGCCTATAAATAGAGCATATATTTGAATAGAAGGATCGCATTTTATCCACAATGTCTTCTGAAGAGAATATAAAGAAGGCTGAAGTCGTCCCCGAAGCTACTGAAGGTGTTAAAGAACATCCACCTCCGCAGAAGAAGGAAATGGGCGAAAGCTCGTCTACTCCCAAGCCGCCGAAAGATATCCTGGACTTCCTGGTCGAACCAGGAGAAACCGAAGAAGAAGAAGCAATGAGGCTGGCTGCCTGTCAATTCTTGGTGCGGTCAGGAAAAGATGTACTCAATTCTTTTGCTGATTATATATGTGGTCCTCGTCCCAAATATGAAAGGGATTACAGTGATCTTCCATGATGATGTACTCTTTTTCTTGAAGAATTTGTCTCAAATAAACTCCGTTTAAGGAAACTTTGTTTACGATATATCCTTCCCACTTTATATTTTTTTCCTTTATTCATTGATCTTTTGACTCAGAAATCAGAAAGACTAAATATCATTTTCATAAATATGATATTGAGATAGAAAATTCAGAGGTAATATGGACATGATTTTCTGGATATCAAATTTGTTGAGAAAACGATACAAAGTAGAATACCTATCTCCACTGGGGATAATAGATATCAGAATGATTCTTCGAAAAGAACAATGAAACAGCTGGAGAATGATGGGAGGACAATCTTGATAGAAATATTAGACGTAGTACTTCTTCAAGAATTTGCCGTTGATGGGCATCATAGTAGCTTTACCATCTAGAGTAGTGAGTTGATAAGCCCCATTAGAAAAGATCTTATTGACAATGAATGGACCTTTCCATTTTGCATCAAACTTGCCCTTACTCATGTGTGTCATAGTCATCGGACGTCTGACAGTAAGCACAAGTTCTTCTTTCTGAAATGTTCGAATTCTGACTTTCTTGTTAAAAGCCCTTGAAATTCTAGCTTGATAGAATTCAATATTCTGTTGAGCAGATAACCGCTTTTCATCTAGAGCCTCCAATTCTTGAAGTCGAAGACGATCATTATTTTCAGCAGTGAGTTCATTAGCGATTGCTATCCTTGAAGAAGGAATTTGAATCTCTAATGGGAGAACAGCCTCAGATTCGTACACCAGAGAGAAAGGTGTACACTTAGTAGCATTACGGACTGTAGTGCGATAAGCCCACAAACATTCCCCGAGCTTGTCACTCCAATTACGTTTGTTAGTTGAGACAAACTTCTTTAGGAGTTTGATGATAGTCTTGTTGAAAGTTTCTGCCAATCCGTTAGCTGCTGGATTATATGCGGTAGAAGCAACATTATTGATCCGGTGATCGTCACAGAATCGAGTAAATTTCTGGCTGACGAACTGTGGTCCGTTATCATGAACAATGCGTCGATGAACACCAAATCTGTAGATGACGTGGTGCTTAATAAAGCTGATGACATTAGACGTCTTAACTTCAGATAAAGGAATGGCTTCGGCCCATTTGGAGAAGTAATCAGTTATTGCGAGAATGAACCGATGACCTTTAGATGACGGTGGATTGATCGGGCCGACAATGTCCATGCCCCAAGCTTCGAAGGGCCATGATGCTACCGTCGGATGTAGAAATTCCGAAGGTTGATGTATAAAATTCGCATGAATTTGGCAAGCTTTGCATTTCCTTGCATATTCAATGGCATCTGATACCATAGTTGGCCAATAATAACCCATCCGCCGAATACGGTCTTGAAGTTTTGGCCCAGGTTGATGCGCTCCACAAATTCCATCATGTGCTTCACGAATAACTTGTTGGGCTTCATCACCGGCAATGCACCGAAGGAGTAAACCATCATAAGCTCGACGATATAAGGTCTTTGTTGCATGATTGTAATAGAATCTGAGTGATCGTCGTCTGATAGATGCTGCCTCACTCGGATCATCCGGAAGAATATCATATAATACGAGATCTAAGAAAGGAAGTCTCCAATCTTTATCCGTATTCTGATTCTCGGTCGAGTTACTGAAGATGAATTCCATGCTGGAATCGGATGAAGATGATATCGATTTACGACTGAATCCAAATCCTCTTGTTGTGTTGACGTCATGAGATGTTGATTCTTCAATGTCAACTGGAAGTCCTAGAGTCAGGTTATTTTCAAGATGAAATAACTCTCGATTACGAACAACAATTATTTGTTGTCGTCTGATTGGGATAGCGAGCACCGCTGCAAGATTAGCAAGGGCATCAACTTCTGTGTTACATGCTCGCCTAACATGTTCAATGAAGAATTCCTTAAATGATGAGGCCATAGATATGGCCGCTCTATGATAAGGAACCAGATCTTGATGGCGAACTTCATAAGTACCCCTGATCTGATTGACAATAAGTTTAGAGTCTCCATACACCTCCAAATATTGAATATTCAGATGTTTAGCGAGTTGAAGACCAATAAGCAATGCGTTGTACTCAGCTACATTGTTTGAACACGGCTGATCGAGAGAATAAGCTCTTTGGATGGCAAGACCTTCTGGCGATACAAGAACAATTCCAACTCCAGCGACAATATCGCCATTAGGACCAATTCTTGATGCTCCATCAAAAATAGACGCCAAGTAGGATCTTCTTCAGCAATTTGATTTGAATCTAGGACTTCATCTGGGATTTCATCATAGAGTTTTGAATTTTCTGGAATTGAGTGAGCAGCCAGAAAATCAGCTAAAGCTTGTCCTTTGACTGATTTCTGAGGAATATAGTGTATGTCATACTGAGCAAGTAGGATTCCCCAGTTAGCCAATCGAGAATTCAAAACACTGGATTTCTTCATCATGATCCGTATAGGATTGATCTTGGAGATGACATGAATAGTCTGGCCAATAATATAATGACGTGTCTTTTGGACAGCAAACATCAAGGCTAGACATTCTTTTTCAACCGGTGAATATCGAGGTTCAGCTCCGGTCATAGTGCGGCTGAGATAATAAATGGCTTGTTCATGGCCATTTTGATTCTTTTGAGCGAGTAATGCACCCAATGAATGACTCATTGCTCGAGTATAGAGGAGGAACGGTATTCCTGAGACGGGAGGTACCAATACTGGAGGGCTCATTAGATATTGTTTTATATCATCGAATGCTTTCTGACATTCATCATTCCAGACAAAAGAGACACCTTTTTTCATAAGTTTGTTGAATGGTCTGCAGCGTCCTGATAAATTAGAGATAAATCTCCTGATATAAGCGATTCTTCCTTGAAATCCTCGTAGCTCTTTTAAGGTACGTGGAGGACGCATCTCTTGGATGGCTTTAATCTTCTCGGGATCCACGTGTATACCTTTAGAGGTAATGACGAAGCCGAGAAATTTACCACTAGAGACGCCTAAGAAGGACTTAGTAGGGTTCATCTTTAATTGATGCTTACGCATTAGATCAAATATAGTCTTCAAATCTTGGATATGATCCTCCTTTTGTCGACTTTTGACTGTAATATCATCAACATAGCATTCGACTGTTTTTCGTAAATGTTCACGGAATATAGTGCTCATAGCTCGTTGATAAGTCGCTCCTGCATTCTTGAGACCGAATGGCATAACCGTATAACAGTATGTACCAATCGGCGTTCTGAAAGAAGTGTGCTTCTCGTCTTCTGGGAACATTTTGATCTAATTGTACCCAGAATACCCGTCCATGAATGACATTCGTTCAAATCCACAAGTATTATCAACCATGACATCAGTGATTGGTAGAGGGAATTCGTCTTTAGGACACGCCACATTGAGATCGCGGAAGTCTATGCATACTCTGATCTTGCCAGTCTTTTTAAGAACAGGAACAATATTAGCCACCCAATCGGGATGTTGTTCCTCTCTAATAAACCCAGAGGTAATGAGTTTATTGACTTCAGCTTCAATTGCATCCATGATGTCTGGACGAAATCGTCGCTGTTGTTGTTTGACCGGTTTAGCATTCGGCAAGATATTGAGCTTGTGAGTTGCAATTTGAGGATCAAGCCCTGGCATATCTTCATAACTCCAAGCAAATACATCGATGTAATCACGAATGAGTTTGATCATGTCTTTCTTATCAGTTTTTGAAAGACTTTCACTGATGAATATTGGTTTGGGAGATCCCTCTTCGCCAACATCTATTTGAACAAGTTTATCTTCAGTCGGAGGTTCTTTTTGCTCGAAACGGAACTCCCATTGATTATCTAATCTTTGGGCCCACTGTTCTGATTCAGGTGAGATTTCAAACTCTTCTTCATCTTCATCACTTTCTTCAGAATGGTCAATGAAAACCATGTTGGAAGACAGAAGGTTGCAATAGAAGTCACCGATACTCGTATCGGAATCCCAAGAAGTGGTACTAGAAGAATCAGATCTCTTATCTTCGTCAGACTCAGGATCTTCATGGATAATATTGATGAAAGGAGTAGGAGCAGTATAACCCAATCCGCATTTCGTCCTTTCATATTTCAAAGGAGGAATCCGGACAGGTATTTTTCTTCCTTTTCCATTATTGAGGCCAGTCCTGAAGTCATAGCCCATATTTTTGATGATGTCTCTAGATTGCTGACTATAACGACGTAGTTGTAATCTTCCAGTATCATCATTTTTGTCATCATCTTCAAGATCAGAAGGATTTTGAGGCCCTTTGTAGAAGAATATTGGAATGTCTCCTGGCTTTCTGCAGGAAACTAGAAAGTATGAAGATTGTACAGGTTCTAGAGATACATCTGTATGAACAGTCTGTACAACTCCTATGGTTATTGTGTTCAAGTCATCTAACAGATGTAAATAACTATGAACATAATTACACACATCAACGTACTGCAAAGGTGGAGACTTTTCATTAAATGTAAAAGCAGCAATATTTACATTGGGAGAAGGCTGAGCCTTAGAGATTTTAGCCAAGTCAATGACTAAAGGGGAAGAAGAAGAAGAAGCTTTGTTTCGATTAAGATCGATAACAAAAGGCTCAGAAGAGGTGAGCTCCCTTGAAGTTTGAGTAGGAAGAGTAGTCCACCCTCCAACTGGAATTAGCAGAATATCTTGTGAAGGTACAGGAACTGTAGTACGCCCACTGACAGGAATGATCAGTGTATTTTGAGTAGATGACTGAGGTAACGGAGAGATCCGTCCACTCACTGGAATGATGAAAAAATCTTCTCCAGAGGGTTTAGGAGATTGTTGCTGAGTAGTTCGACCTTTAACAGGGATTATTAAAGTCTCACTTTGTGCATCTTCTTTCTCCATAGCTTGTATGATCCTTGTATACTCTTCTTTGTACATTCGGGAATCATTGAAATAAGCTTCAACCCCATGGAAGGGATTTATATCAGCAACTTCTTTTTGTACTCTTCCATTGCTATCAATGTATTTAAAACATTGATGAAGAGTAGAGGGCACCACATTATTTTCATGAAGAAAGGGCCTCCCCAGAAGAAGATTATAGGATCCCGCGATCTCGATCACATAGAAAGTGACTTTAGATCTGAAATCGCCTATCTGAAGCTTCAGATGAATCTTTTCCAAAGGCTCACTTCGACTTTGATTGAATCCCAAGATAGTAGTAACCGTCTTGGAGAGCTTGTGAAGAGGGATTTTTAGTTTATCCAACAAACTCTTTGGCATTATGCTTATAGCAGACCCTGGGTCAATGAGGATACGATCTATCTTCATCGTATCAATATAACCAATGTAGTAGAGAGGTCGGTCATGTCGATTATCCTCCAGTAACATGTCGTCTTGTGTAAAGGTGATATTTGGGATAATCTCCAGTACACTGTTGCAATGTAAGCAAGTGGCAGGTTCCGCATCCGGCTTCTTCAATTGTGCAAGACAAGAGTCAGCTTGTAGAAGTGCTTCACTTAACGTCTCCCGAGTCTCTTTGGAAAGACGTAGAAGTTCAAAAAGGGACATTCTAGCTGGAGTATTAGCAAGCTGAGCCAAAATGTCGAAGTTGTAAGGCTTCTGAAGTCCAAGAGGAGAAGACTTCTTGATTGGCTTATCAAACCGAGCCTGTTGTTTGCCTTTCTTCAGAGCCGTAGGCTTGGGAGGAACAGGTTCAATAGATGATTCTTCTTCAGGAGGAACGTTAGGAACATCTTTAGCATCTGAAGGGATATCAGTAGGATCTTCAGGATTTTTAGAATAATCCTTTAGGTAAGGTTTCCCCGTTCGAGTAGCACTAACAAGTGCTTCTTCTTTGTCTTTTGGCTCTGTGACAGAGGTAGACCCAAGAGAAGTCATATGACATGACTTGATCTTTCCAGCCTTCTTGGATTTTTGAGAAGAAATCTTTTGAGGAGAAGGTGATTCAAAATCTGCCACTAGATCAGGATGGATCCACATGATTTCCCCTGTTTCCAAAGTGATTGGCACTGATCCTTCAGACTGTGGAGGAGGAAGATTCACTATGTCAAGAGTTGCCTTAGGAATAGGAACAATCCCACTTTCAAGGAGTTGAGGAGGGAAATTTCCAAATTGCATAGAGACGACGTTGGAGGTGACGGTCTTCTCTTTTGGAGTAAGAGAGATAGCTCCAGATTTAATCATTTCTTGGATCTTTCCTTTTAATACATAACATGTACGAATTGTGTGA
This sequence comes from Iris pallida, assembly GCA_029216955.1. Classification (NCBI taxonomy): domain Eukaryota; kingdom Viridiplantae; phylum Streptophyta; class Magnoliopsida; order Asparagales; family Iridaceae; genus Iris; species Iris pallida. The sequence goes on from JANAVB010033814.1 coordinate 7,109,053, forward strand.
CCCAGCATTCTGTGATATGGACAGTATTTAGGATGATCTGTCTTACCAGCTTCATCAGGTTTCTTGATCTCTGGTAATTGTATTTTATTACCTTTCAGCAGACATTCAAAGATACCAAGGACATCGTCGTCATCGAAAGAGTATTCTTCTTTGGGGCGAGGTGTTCTTGAGTTGTAGAGGCAGGAGTTTGAACATTTGATGCATCTTTGCTCTGAAGATTAACTTCAAGAGTTTCTTTTCCTTTGCGAGCATTATTTTTATTGTTAGCACCTTGTCCTGTTTCTTTAGGAGTCATCTGCACTCCTAAACCTTTGAAGGTTTCAGCACTGATTTCTGCAGCTTTGGCACTGACTATGAAAGAAGGCCAATCTTGAAATTGAGTGGACCCTGTCCACATACTGATGATTGGCAACAAGTTTGATTTGCACGTGTCAATGGTGACAGCATCAGGAGTTCCAAGAGGCATCTTCAGAGCTTCTCTTCGAAACCGTTCAATGTATTCCTCTGTAGATTCATTATTTTTCTGCTTGATTCTAATAAGAGCAGACATAGTCATGTCATTAAGCCCTTCATAGAACCTTTCAAGAAACATCTGTTTAAAACCAGCAAATGAGGTAATACTCCCATCTGGGAGACTTCTATACCATTCATAAGCCGTTCCCTTGAGACATCCAATAAATACCCGAGTAAGGAGGGCATCACTTGGTTGTAGTTGATCAGTCATCCCTTCAAAGTGATTGATAAACTGACTTGGAGAAGTGGTTCCATCATAGAATGAGATAGTAGGAGGCTTGTATTTTGGAGGATATGATATTTGCTTCCATTCTATCGGATAAGGCTGCTTGATGCCTAACCTTTGTAAACCATCCTTTTGTTTGAATGCCTCGAATTGAGTTTTGAGACTCTTCAATTCTTCAGAGACAACTCCCGAAGATTGTGGAGTTGTGGCTTGTAGAGAATAGTTGGGAGGAGGAACAGCATTGTAAGCACTACCCCCAGCTCTAGAGAGACTAGGATTTGGTTGAGCTGGTCCAGGAGTATTGGATTGTACTGCTGGAGGAACTTGTACTGGACTTATATCAGTATCAACTGGTATGGCATCTGATACAGTCTGTCGATTTTGTAACTGAGCTGTCATGAGTTCATACATCGACTTCATTGTGTCAGTCATAGACTTTATTTGCTGTTCCAAAGAAGTAATTCTTTGATCTTGAGGAGTCAAGGAAGAAGAAGGTTCATCAGTATTCCCATCAACCATGTAAGTCGTGACTGTATGAGGGATTATTGATGAACTAGTAGATGTTGTATGCTCTGAATCATTGCTTCGTGTATCAAAGTCAACTATAGGAGAATTACCCCCAGTAGAAAGAGGTGGGAAGTTAGATTCTCCAAGAAATTCAGAATCAATTTCAGGGATCAAATTTCTTTGACTAGAAGCCAGGACTCTTGCTCTGGTGTTTCTATATACTCCATCTGGACTATCAACTCTACCCCCGGTGTCCCGAGAAGTCATGTTGACAGAGGCAAACAAAGGCTCATCTTCATCAGGCATAGGTTCATACTGAATCCTATTGAAGACAGACTGTCATTTATTTTGACATCTGCATTGCATTGTGACTCTTGGCTGGAAGTCACATTCATGATCACCATGGTCTTGAACTGTTGATTGACATTTGCACTGAATTATGACTCTTGGATAGAAATCACATTCAGCATGTTCCTTTGATATGGAATTACTCCTTCTCTTCTGTTGAAGATATTCCCGTAAATCTGTTTGTGAAGATTGAGGAGTATACTTCCTGTTCTTGGGTCTTGATGGCTCTTGATTATACAAAGAGTGATTAATGTGAGCCACATAATTTCTTGCATACTCTGCATCTGGATCTTTTATTTTCATATCCAATTGGTATGGTTTCTTAACACCAGAAGTGCTGAGTTTTGTTCTTAAATCAGTGGAAGGTAACACATTAATTTTGGAAACATGGAGTTTTCCTTCCATTAATCTGGATATTTGCAGAGAATGAAGAGTTAAACTACTCCCTTGATTAGGAGTTGGTAACAAACCCTCTGTAATGGACAGATTTTGTGCCCAATTTGAAGAAATCAAAGAAGAAGACATTAAGGAATGTTTCTTCTTAGACTCATTCAAGTTTTGAGACATAGAATGTCCAGAAGGAAGAGTAGTCAAAAGACCATCTCCTTTCCTTTGACTAACAAAAGTATCAGTCAAAGCTGTTCCTGAAGTAAAAACTACAGGAGCAGAAGAAACAACTAAAGAGTTATTCCTTTTCAAAGGGACTTTGTGTGGAAGACCACCCCCAGTTCTAGTAGAACTCGGTGAAGAAGAAGAGATAACTAAGGAGTTATTCTTCTCTGATGAAATACACGCTGAAACAGACTTGGTTAAAGAACCAGAGCTGTTAGCGTGACTTTTGATTTTAGAATTATACGCTGGAACAGATTCGGCTAAGGAGCCAGTACTGCCAGCGTGACTTTTGAATGTGGGATTACACACTGGAATAGATTTGGCTAAGGAGCCAGTACTGTCAGCGTGACTTTTAGAGTTGAATTTGCACACTGGAACAGATTCGGCTAAGGAGCCAGTACTGTCAGCGTGACTTTTAGAATTGAATTTGCACACTGGAACAGATTCGGCTAAGGAGCCAGTACTGTCAGCGTGACTTTTAGAATTGAATTTGCACACTGGAATAGATTCGGCTAAGGAGCCAGTACTGTCAGCGTGACTTTTAGTTACTGTCATCTTCGAGCGCACAAGAGTGTGCGTGCTTGCAGTGGAGTTCTTGCCAGTGTTAGGAGTAGACACTGTGGCAGAGACTTCACCATTGACTGCCAACTGATTCTTAGGGACATAGACAGAGTGTCCCTTCGACTTGGCAGTAATGATGGAGGCTGGAGTGGGCTTGCCACCCTTAGCCCGCAGTATATCTTCATAGGCGAGTTGATCGAATTTGATCGTCATCACCTTCTTCGTCGAGCCGATTGACGAAGTGTCGCATTGAGTTGTTACCATCTCAGAAGAGGAGATGGTTTTCCCCAGCAGAGTCGCCAATTTGTTTTCCATAAAGAAATTCTCTTTATTTAGGAGTTGTGTTTCTGGGAAAATTACAACTGTAGGAATCCGATCTAGAAGACGATCGCTTTATCCCTTGGACTATGCGAAGAAGAAAAGCTCTCAAAATTTTGACAGTAGATATCAATGTATCTGTACAATGAATGAGAGAAAGAACTATATTTATAGAGTCAAAAATAATAACTGAAAAGATAACTACCTCACCACTGGTGCACTTGAAAAGTCACGCAGACTCTAAATACACGCAGGGTTAGTGAGTAGTTACTGGACGTGGCCCATAACTGTTGGACACATGGCATTAGTACATGGGTCGTGTGTAAGTTACTGGGCACGCGAGAGAGAGATCGGTGGCATGGCTGCCACGTACTCCAGTTGAAATGAAATCCACGCTGACTTGCTGAAGGCAAAAAATCCACGCAGATTCGTTGACGCAGACTCGTTGAAGGCGAAATCCACGCAAGCTTTGAAGAAGAATACTTCAGAATTCACGCAAGCTTTGAGAAGAATAACTCAAAAGTCACGCAATATTTTGAGGAAGGAGAAGGTTCAGAATCCACGCAAACCGCCAGCTGTCTTGATTTGGCACGCTTCGTCTGACACAAAATCTCTAACATTGATTATATTGTCAGCCGCATTAAATGAAGATAAGACCCAAAGTCACGCCAACTTGGTGAAGAGTGAGTCTTGCTAAGGAAGATTTCGAAAATCACGCAAAAGACGGCTGTGATCTCTCGAGTTCTGTGCATACGTGGCATACGAGAAGACGTTTCTCGACTGTTGTGTTGTCAGTCATTATGATTCTGACGTATGGCTGGCTGTCTCTGCGTGACTTCTAAAAGAGATGGCCAGGCAGAACTTAGCGTATCTTTTGTGCTGCTTCTTGGATCACTCTGTGTGACTTGTTCTGATCAACTCAGCGTGACTTCATTTTTGAGGCCTACAAAGAGCCGATCATTAAAGACGCTGCGCTCCTGTCCGAGATCCTATCCTTCTGTTGGCCCATTGGTCATAGTCAACCTAATTTTAATAATTGATCAAAACTCTGTCTGGATATACGAAGCTTGTTGGGACATCTCATCTCCTTGGACATAAGCAAGATTGGATATTCACTCCGTTCAAGACTGAAGATCTGTTTGCCTACTTGTGTCTGTACTTCCTATGCAATGTAATTTTTTACTTTATTTGAGTCTAGGAATACGTTGTACACCGAGTCGTACTGGCAAATAGGCTATCCCCAAAATAGTTCAAAATGTTTTTAAAATGACCTATCAAAATGTTTACAAAAAGGTTTTCAAAAAGGTTTTCAAAAATCACCAAAAATCTGTTTTAAAAACCCTAACCTAACCCTGACAGAACTCGGCCAGAGTTCGGCCAGAGTTCGGCCAGAGTTCGGTTGGTGGCCGTTTGATTTTTGAATTATCTGGAACTTGGTCCTCCTGCAGTTGCGGATTTGACCGAGATTTGCTCATCGAGTTCTGCCCGAATTCTGCCCGAATTCTGACAGAGTTCTCCCTTTGGAATTCCTATAAATAGAGATGGATTTCGATCATTTCAATTCACTCATTCACTTTCAATCTTCTCTCTATCTAAAAAGCTTTCTGCCTTCCAAAGAGTTTTCTAGAGCTTTCATTTTCAGATCCTAAGCCAGTTACAATCCTCTAGTCAATTTGCCAGTGCGGTACGGTCTAGAAGTTTCTGAGAGATTGTAATCAGAAGGCTTGATTGAAGAATACCTCTTCACATTTGAAGTTGGACGAGTTCTTCGTATCAAAGCTCGCGTTGTAGAAGTTACAAGGACTTCGTAAGAAAACTTGCGGTTTTTCCTATAGTGGATTCAACTGGTAGCAAGAGTTCTACCGACTGGATTAGTCCTCAACAGAGGGATACCAGTATACATCGCTGTCTTTGCGTTTGCTTTATGAACTCTACCTTTACATTATTTTAACTGTGATTATATACTGTGATTGTGTTGCTAACATTTTTATTTAGCATTATTCCGCTGCCAATTCTATTCACCCCCCCTCTAGAGTATTACGCTTTACTATATCGTTCCTACAATTGGTATCAGAGCGGGTGTTACAGGTAAAGTGAGGTAACAGTGCTATTATTTATTCATTATTTATTAGATCACAGCACATCACATGGCTACTATGAAATTCACAAGTGAAGGTCATGCCACAAACAGACCCCCTCTGTTTGATGGTACTAACTACACTTATTGGAAAACACGGATGAGTTTCTTCTTGAAATCTCTTAATTTTGACTTATGGGCTATTGTTCTTGATGGCTATCAGAAGCCACCTCGTATAAATGTCGAGGGAGTTTTGGTTGAAAAACCCCAAAGCAGTTATACAGAGGAAGAAAAAAAAAGGCCAGTCTTGACGCACGTGCCATTAATGCTCTTTTTTGTGCCTTAGACAGAACAGAATTTAACAGGGTATCTACATGCACAACGGCAAAGGGTGTGTGGAAGCTTCTCGAAGTTACACATGAAGGCACGACTCAAGTCAAGGAGTCAAAAGTCAGCAGACTTACTCAAGAGTACGAGGCGTTCAAAATTAAGCCAAATAAAACAGTCACACAAATGTTCGAGAGGTTCTTGGATATTGTAAACCCTTTGTCCTCCTTAGGCAAAGATTACAGTAACCACGAAAAGATTCGCAAACTCCTGCGAGCTCTCACCAAGAACTGGATTCCGAAGGCTACAGCTATCATTGAAGGAAACGACCTCACTACAATGTCACTTGAAGTACTCATGGGTAAACTACTCACTCATGAACTGGAGCTACAAGATTTTGAAGAAACTGCACCAAAGGAGAAGACTATCGCCCTCAAGGCTCAGCACAGAAAAGCTGCTGAAGATGACTCAGACAGCAGTGGATCTGACGCTGAAGATCAAGCTCTCCTAGCAAGGAAGTTCAAAAGATTCATGAGACATGAGAAGAGAGTCAAAGAGAACAACAGCAACAACTGGTACCAAGAAGATGCTGTCTGCTATGGCTGCAAGAAGAAGGGACATATGAAGAAGGACTGTCCCATCAACTCATCATCGAGCAAGAAGAACAACAGGTATGAAAAAGGCAACCTGAAAAGATCAACGTCTCGGAAATATGCCAACACCAGCATATGGCATGAGAGTGAAGCTAGCGACTCAGAAGATGAACATTCAGAGGATGCTGCAAACATCTACTTCATGGCAATCGATCAGGTACCTACTGAACCTGTAGAAACATATGATGACTTCACCTTTGAGCAATTAGGAGATGCCTTCAGTGACCTGATGCTTGACTACAGGAAACTGCGTAGTAAATATCAGACCGCTAAGAAGGTACTCAAAGAGTACAAAGGAGAAATAGGAAGACTTACCGACCTACTAGCTGAGGTTAGAGCTAATGTTAGTGAGTCTGGTGAGCTTTCCTCTATAAAGCTCTTATTACACGAGACTAAACAGTCATCCGAAGAGAAAGACAAGATTATAGACCAATTGAGAGAAGATCTTTCTAGAGAAAAGAAAAGTCTTCAATCTGCACAAATCAGAATGGAATCACTCACTTCTAATTATACTAAGTTATATGACACTTCCAAAAGGTTGGAAATTAGGTTAGGAAAACAGCCTGAGCCTGCTGCTTCCTATCCTAACACGTGTCACTTACCGAGAATTCAGAACATTCCCAAGCCAAACACTGTCAGACCAAACCATATAAAACCTTTACCCCAAAAGGTTAAGCCCAAACATGATCATAGGTATGCATTCTTTTATACTAGAAAACCTAAACCTACCAACTATGCACACCACTCAGCTTTCAACACTCGACATGCACAATGTCATTATTGTGGCCTCATTGGTCATATATCATCTGCATGTAGAATGAGAAAGCTTGTAGATTTAAATGTTTATGCTTGGATACCTAAAGCTAATAATTCAGGACCCTACAAGAAATGGGTACCAAAGGTTTCATCTGCAAACTGTTTTGTAGGTGGAACACCCTTCACATGCTAGAAGCAAATGGATCCTCGACAGCGGTTGCTCACGGCATATGACCGGTGACGCTACCCTATTTGCAACACTGTCGAAGAAGAAGAAGGAAGGTTATGTTTCCTTCGGTAATAATTTGAAAGGGTATATTATTGGTATCGGCGATGTTGGTAAGTCTCCCTATCCAGTGATTAAAGATGTCTGTCTGGTCACCGAGTTGAAACATAATCTGCTCAGCATAAGTCATCTAGCTGATCATGGTTATGGTATCAACTTTGGCAAAGACAAATGTACTATAGTTGATAGCTCAACTGGTAGTACTATCTTTGAAGGAATCAGGGAAGACAATATATATGTTTTCTATCTGCTGGAAGAAGCTAACATTTCAGGTAGATGCTTAATGGCCAAAAGTGATGAGAGTCATCTATGGCACATGAGACTCGGTCATGCAAACATGGATACAATTTCAAGATTATCCACAAAGAAGATAGTACGCGGTTTACCAGACATAACATTCAAGAAGGATTCAGTATGCAGCCAATGTGAAAAGAACAAGGCTACCAGATCCACATTCAAGTCTGTAAACGCAGTATATACTACTAGACCTCTACAATTGCTACACATGGATTTATTCGGTCCTAGCAGAGTTGCTAGCCTCGGAGGTAAATTATATACATTTGTTATTGTAGATAATTTTTCTAGATACACGTGGGTATATTTTTTGACACGCAAGAATGACGCATTATCCGAATTTGTCGCCTTTTGCAAGAAAGTACAAAATGAAAAAGGTTACATGATCACTCGAATTAGAAGCGATCATGGAGGCGAATTCGAGAATGCTGATTTCGAGCAATTTTGTGACACACACGGTTTCATACACGAGTTCTCCTGCCCTAGAACTCCACAACAAAATAGAGTTGTGGAACGTAAGAACAGAACTCTAACCGAAATGGCCAGAGTGATGTTAAATCAATTTAGCCTACCCAAATACTTCTGGGCTGAAGCAGTCAATACAGCTTGCTTTGTGCTCAATAGAGTTCTAATTCGACCCAAATCGAAGAAGACTCCATTTGAGTTATGGTTTGATAGAATTCCTTCAGTTTCATACTTTAAGATATTTGGCTGTAAGTGCTTTATTCTTAATACTAAAGACAATTTGGGAAAGTTTGACGAAAAGGCCGATGAAGGTATATTTCTAGGTTATGCGGCAAAGAGCAAAGGGTACAGAGTCTTCAACAAACGTACCATGATCATCGAAGAATCAATCAACGTCACTTTTGATGAAATGAACCAAATGTCTCTCGATGATAGTGATGAAGATCTGCCTACATCAAGTTCAATATCAGCTGAACCTGAACCAAGCTCTGCACTAGCTGAACCCCCTAGAGGAGATCCAGGAACCAGCTACCTACAGAGTCTACCGAAAAGGTTAAAATTCACAGCTGATCATCCACAAGATTTGGTAATTGGTGATATTACCAAGGGAGTAAGTACTCGATCATCCAGTAGAGATATTGTTTCTAGTGTTGCATTTATTTCACAGCTAGAACCTAAATCTATTGATGAAGCATGTAGTGATAGTTTCTGGATAGATGCCATACAAGAGGAATTGAACCAATTCGAACGGAATCAAGTTTGGGAACTTGTTCCCAAGCCTATTGATCATCCGGTCATTGGCACCCGTTGGGTATTCCGAAACAAACTGAATGAGGATGGTTTAGTAACTCGTAACAAGGCTCGACTCGTAGCTCAAGGATACAATCAAGAAGAGGGTATCGACTACGATGAGACTTATGCCCCAGTTGCGAGATTAGAATCCATTCGAATGTTATGTGCATTTGCATGTTTTCATGATTTCAAACTTTTTCAAATGGATGTAAAAAGTGCTTTTCTAAATGGCTTTATAAAAGAAGAAGTTTTTGTAGCACAACCGCCGGGTTTCACGGATTTCAAAAATCCTGACCATGTTTTCAAGTTGAAGAAAGCCTTATATGGTTTGAAACAAGCCCCTCGTGCTTGGTATGACCGTCTAAGCTCTTTTCTACTTGACAACGGTTTTTTCAAAAGGAAAGGTTGACACTACACTTTTTATTAAATCTTTTAATGGCAAGCTGCTTTTAATTCAAATCTATGTTGATGATATCATATTTGGATCCACTGATGAATCTCTTTGTCAAGAATTTTCTAAGTGTATGCAGAATGAGTTTGAGATGAGCATGATGGGAGAGCTGAAGTTCTTTCTCGGATTGCAAATCAAACAAACCGACAATGGGACTTTTATTAATCAAGCCAAGTACACAAAAGATTTGCTAAAGAAGTTCAATCTGGACAATGTCAAACCTATTGGCACTCCGATGGCAACTTCAACAAAGCTTGATTCTGACGAACAAGGCAAGCCAGTCGACACACGTAAGTATCGAGGTATGATTGGTAGTTTACTTTACTTAACTGCTAGTCGTCCAGATATAATGTTTAGTGTTTGCCTGTGTGCACGTTTTCAAGCTAACCCAAAGGAATCACATCTAACCGCAGTTAAGCGTATCTTCCGATACCTTAAGGGCACTTCTTCTGTCGGCTTATGGTATCCCAAAACTAAATCCTTTGACCTTATTGGTTATTCGGATGCAGATTTTGCGGGATGCAAGGTTGATAGAAAAAGTACTAGCGATACATGTCATTTCTTAGGCAAGGCTCTAGTCTCTTGGTTTAGTAAAAAGCAAAATTCTGTAGCCTTATCAACAACAGAGGCTGAGTATATCGCCGCAGGACGTTGTTGCGCTCAGATTTTGTGGATGAAACAAACCCTAGAAGACTTTGATTTATTTTTCACACATATTCCCATTTTCTGTGATAACTCGAGCACCATTAATTTGACTAAGAATCCTGTATGTCATTCTCGTACTAAACATATCGAGATTAGACATCATTTTCTTAGAGATCATCATCAAAATGGAGATATAAACCTTGTGTACATAGATACTGAAAATCAATTAGCTGACATCTGCACTAAACCTCTAGCAGAAGATCGTTTTAATTATTTACGTCGAGAATTAGAAATTTTGGACGTCAATAATATTAATTGATTTTATTTTATGATTATATATCATTATGCAAAAACTGTGTTAGAGACAAGCTAATAAAGAGTCTGTCTGTCACCACAACTACGGTTGAAGCGAAGCGGTACTTAAGAGTTCCCCGGTGAACCTCCGCCAACTGGGACAGTACTCCTACAGCTAATCTGAGACAGTCGCTGTATAACGACGTTTAATTCATAAAATATTATTAATTATGTTATTTGAAGACTAAAATAACTAATCTTTGAATTAAATATTTGCAACGAGTCAATGAAAAAGAAGTAGCACAAATCAACTTTGAAAGAACCCTAGGCGAATTCGGCCAGAGCTCTGACCGAATTCGGCCCGAGTTCGGTTGAGGGTGTATATGTATATATACAGAACCCGAGAGCTTCTTCTCTTTCATTGCTTCCAAACTTTCAAACAGCAGCTCCAGCGGCCCGAAACTCCTCCAAACCCTAGGTATTCACCAACCCATTGCTTCCAATCTACTTGGTGAAATCCTTCCAAAATTTGGAATCGTGCGGAGATCGTTCTTCTCTACAACATATCCAATTTTCGTGAGGTATAATTCCCTCTCTCTCTCCACCTTTCATATTAGTGCTTTTTATTTCAATGGCACCTAGATTTAATCCGTCAAAGAGGAAGAAGACCACTCCTAGTGAGGAAGGGTCCTCTTCGAATCCTCACACGGATTCCTTATTTTCGCCGGTCCAAAAGAGCGACGGCGCTTTCGATGGGTTCTTCTTTCAGACCCTCGATCAAGCTTTATTATGGTACGGTGACTTTTCTACCCGTTCCATATGTAGCGGCGCTCCGGTTAAATGGACGGTATTCCCTGATTATCGTCATTTTTTTGAGGCATTAGGGTTACACTTACTTGTTAAACTGTGCTTCCCAATAGCTACTAATGCCATTAGATTGTTCTATTGCAATCTCGTAGTTAACACTTTTGACATGAGCACACGTGTCGGAGGCATAGACATTGACTTCAATGATGTCCTTCTAGCGGAAATTCTTGGTATTCCCAATGAAGGTGAACCGCTAGTTGATATCACGGAATTCGATTTCCCCGAAGGCACTACACTCACGAGTTTCAAAATGGAACTTTGTGCACCTGACAGAGTACGTTCTGGAAAGTTCAAGGCTAACAACCTGAACTTGTTCAACTACGAATTGCATCGCATCATCTACTCTACTCTTCTTCCAAAATCCACTTCCAAGGATGATGTGACTTCGCTTGAGCTGTCCGCCATGTACCATATTCTTAAAGGGATTCCTTTTTCCGCCCCTAAGACAATCATTCAGATGATGGGACGTTGTCGTGCTAGAGATCGAAATCTCTCTTACGCGATGATTCTCCCTCGTATCTTTCAGCGATTCGAGATCGATCTATCGACTTGTACTCAGGACTCTGAGCCCAAGTTACTCCAGCTTTCTCGTCGCAGCCGGACTGCTTCAGCTCCACCTCCTGCTCCTCCTACTGTACCATCTTCACCACATCAGCCATATGCCATGACTTTTGAGGGCATACATCAGCATTTATCAGCTTTGCACGTCTCGATGACGGACATGGCTTGTGAGCGAGAGTTCCGCGATGTCACCCGTTACCAGGCGATGGCAAACTCCTTGGCCGATCTGTGTTTTGCCCAGACTGGTCACTCTGCTGCTTCCATCCCTCGTGATCCAGCTTTTTCGGGTTACCGCTGTGAGGATGAGGCTGTTCATGCCTACTTCCAGCCAGGTAACGCCTATGACTGGTATCGTGCACCTCGAGATTACGTTGGCGAGTTCTATGCTGGCGCCCCTACTCATCCTACTGGCGCTGGTACTTCTGGTGCTGGTACTTCCGGTCATGCTGGCCACGCTGCTGATGATATTGATGAGGATAGTGATGATGAGATCTGATTTGATTATTAGTGATATTCTACTGTATACTTGGAAATGCTCCGACATTCTAAGTTTTTATCATTTACTTTTTATCAGTACTTTGTAGTTTGCTATCAGTACTTTTTATCTTCATGGACATGTTTTTGATGTTTCATTTATGACATCTCAGTTTATTTCAGTATTTTGTTTAAGCACTATCTCTTTATACTGCTTCTCCATTTTAAACTGCCTGTGAAATAGCATGCCTGAGATTTCTTTTATGTTTTGAAGCAATACATGCCTGTGATGATATTTTGTAGACACTTTACATTCCTGTGATGCTATATCTCTAATTCTTATAATATATTTCTTTTATTTTCTCGCTATTTGTTACTTATGCATTCATTGCGGGGGAGCCTTCTGCATTTAATGCGGGGGAGCCTTCTCTTGTGCAATTATTTTGCTAAGTGACAAAGGGGGAGAAAATTAAAAATGATCTAACATTTTTTTTTGAGTTAAATACAGGTTATGAACAATTTCTACTTTTTGATTATTTTTTAACAAGCTTGAACAATCTTAATGTTATATCATTCATAGTTTGTCAATTATCAAAATGGGGGAAATTGTTGGCCCATTGGTCATAGTCAACCTGATTTTAATAATTGATCAAAACTCTGTCTGGATATACGAAGCTTGTTGGGACATCTCAGCTCCTTGGACATAAGCAAGATTGGATATTCACTCCGTTCAAGACTGAAGATCTGTTTGCCTACTTGAGTCTGTACTTCCTATGCAATGTAATTTTTCACTTTATTTGAGTCTAGGAATACGTTGTACACCGAGTCGTACTGGCAAATAGGCTATCCCCAAAATAGTTCAAAATGTTTTTAAAATGACCTATCAAAATGTTTACAAAAAGGTTTTCAAAAAGGTTTTCAAAAATCACCAAAAATCTGTTTTAAAAACCCTAACCTAACCCTGACAGAACTCGGCCAGAGTTCGGCCAGAGTTCGGTTGGTGGCCGTTTGATTTTTGAATTATCTGGAACTTGGTCCTCCTGCAGTTGCGGATTTGACCGAGATTTGCTCATCGAGTTCTGCCCGAATTCTGCCCGAATTCTGACAGAGTTCTCCCTTTGGAATTCCTATAAATAGAGATGGATTTCGATCATTTCAATTCACTCATTCACTTTCAATCTTCTCTCTATCTAAAAAGCTTTCTGCCTTCCAAAGAGTTTTCTAGAGCTTTTATTTTCAGATCCCAAGCCAGTTACAATCCTCTAGTCAATTTGCCAGTGCGGTACGGTCTAGAAGTTTCTGAGAGATTGTAATCAGAAGGCTTGATTGAAGAATACCTCTTCACATTTGAAGTTGGACGAGTTCTTCGTATCAAAGCTCGCGTTGTAGAAGTTGCAAGGACTTCGTAAGAAAACTTGCGGTTTTTCCTATAGTAGATTCAACTGGTAGCAAGAGTTCTACCGACTGGATTAGTCCTCAACAGAGGGATACCAGTATACATCGCTGTCTTTGCGTTTGCTTTCTGAACTCTGCCTTTACATTATTTTAACTGTGATTATATACTGTGATTGTGTTGCTAACATTTTTATTTAGCATTATTCCGCTGCCAACTCTATTCACCCCCCTCTAGAGTATTACGCTTTACTATATCGTTCCTACACCCTCATCAGCGACAGTGAGAATGACACCATGTTGGCTACTCCTTCGGAGGAGGAGGTTAAGGAGGCTGTCTGGTCTATTAATGAACACAGTGCTTCGGGGCCTGATGGATTCAACGACGTCTTCTTCAGAAACTGTTGGGATGTCTTAAAATTAGACTTACTGGAGGCCACCATATCCTTTTTCTAAGGGGCGAGATATCCCAAGTCCATCTCTTGCACCAACATCATCCTTATTCTCAAGAAATATAACCCGAAAACCTTCAAAGAATTTTGTCTTATCAGTTTATGCACCTTCACCAACAAGATCATATCGAAGATCGTCGCCAACCGGATGTCCAATCTCCTCCCCCAAGATCATCTCCGATGAGCAAAGCGGGTTTGTTAGAGGCCGGAACATCACTGACAACATTCTCCTCACACAAGTGATGATCACATGGATGAAGTTCCCATCCAGGGGGAACATTGCCATCAAACTGGACATAGAGAAGGCTTACGACCGTCTGGACTGGCAATTCATGATCTGGGTCCTCAGGGCTTTCGGATTCTCCGAATCCTGGATTGACATCATTTTCAAATCCATCAACAATGTTTGGTTTTCCACCGTCATCAATGGCCAGGCCGTGGATTTCTTCCGATCCACCCGTGGGGTTAGACAGGGGGACCCCCTCTCTTCCACCATTTTCATCATTGCAGCTGAAGCTCTCAGCAGAAGCCTCAATAGCATGCCCAGAATGCCCGGTTTCCACCACTTCATACCACCATAAGCTGCCCGCTTATCACTCACCTGGCGTACGTGGATGACGTCCTTATCTTCTCCTCTGGAGACTTTGGATCAATCAAGGTGGTTCTTAATATGCTCGCACGTTACATCAGATGCTCCAGACAGCGTGAAAATAACAACAAGAGCGTCATCTATACCCATCACAAAGCTGACAGATCCCGCTCAACTATGCTCTCCAACATGACCTCGTTCGCCACAGCCTACCCGCTGTTCCTGTACTTGGGCTGCCCGCTGGTGTACGGGAAGACGATCTCGAGCATATACGAGCACCTTGTAAACAAGATTTGTACACTGATCGCGGGATGGCACAACACCACTCTTTTTCCTGGGGGCAAGATGATCCTTATCAAACACGTCCTTTCTTTTATCCCATTACACACCCTAGCCGTCTGCTCCCCTCCCAAGAAGGTCCTCCACTCTCTCGAATCCCTATTCGCCAAGTTTTTCTGGGGTCATAGCGACGGTAAGGACAAACACCACTGGGCCAGTTGGGATACCATGGCCGAACCTACTGAAGAAGGAGGTCTGGGATTCAGCAGACTAGCCCACATCGTGGATGCATGCTCCATGAAGCTGTTGTGGAACTTGCGATCGAAGACCTTTTTGTGGACGAGATTTATGAGAGCTAGATACTCCATATTCTCTCATCTAACGGAGGCGGTCACCAACAATAAATCTTCGGCGTTGTGGAGTCGCATAACTCGGGGACGCAACCTCGCAGAACCTTTAATCCATCTTATGTTGGACGACGGGCGATCATCGGCCTGTCTGGAACGGTGGCTTGGTGTAGACACTATCCAGCCCAACGTGCGTACATCGCAGGGATGCGATATTAAGGATCTTTAGGAGAAAAGTTTCTGATGGAATTGGGAGAGGGTCAGAAATTGGCTCGGGCAGCCGGCGGTCGACGGTCTCCTAGCTGCTAACCTTCAGGTCATTGACACACCCGACACGTGGAGATGTTCCCCTAACCCGTGCGGAAATTTTACGCTGGCTTCTGCCAGAATAGTTGCTTGAGGCAGAGGCGTGCCGAATACCACGTACACTAAGTTTTGGCATTCTTGCATTCCTACCAAATGGTCCATCCTTATCTGGCGCACATTATGCCGGAAGCTACCGACGGACAACTCAATCAGATCCATCGGATTTAGCCTTGCGTCCAAATGCCACTGCTGCGTAGAGCACTCTTCGGAATCGGTAGAGCACGTCCTCCTTTCTGGTGAGCTGGCAACTAAGATCTGGTTCAATCTTCACAATAGACTGAGTCTTGTCCCCCCGACTGGGGGCTTCCACGATCTCTTGACAAGCTGGGGCTGCTCCCACGGACATCATATCGTCGTAGCCGCTGGTATTTGGGTCTTATGGAAGAATAGGAACAAATTCATATATGAAGGACGTCAACTCCCCCCTCCTCAATTGTACAGAGAGGTTATCTGACAAATTCTCAAAGCTGGGAGGCGCTACTCTAACGCCCCCAACACTTTCTGGGAGGCCCTTGCTTAGCTTTGTAGAAGCATGGAAAAGAATAAAGAAAGATCCACGCGGCCAGGGAGCCCCATGCGGCTCAGGGATCCATACGGCTCAAGCGTCTATGCGGCTCGAATAAGTTCCATACGGCTCAGAGAAGAGCCACGTGGCCTGCAAACAGCTCTTCCCTTTGTCCTTTACTGTATTAAATGCCTTGATGGCTGATAGCTCTGACAAACGACAGCTCTGACACAAAGAAACAATAATGACTCCGTCATAATGGCAGACTCTTAGGGAAACGAAGGAAATCTCTGACACGATCCCCCGAAATCCAGAAACCTTCTTGCGGCCTTGACACGTGGACAGTCGTACGCGGCTCAGGCAGAGACCACCCCATGCGGCTCAGGCCGAAGCTATCCCATGCGGCTCAGGCCGAAGCTATTCTATGCGGTTCAAGCAGAGGCTACCTCATGCGGCTCACAAGGACTATCTCCATGCGGCTCACGAAGAAGGCACCCATCATCACCATGCGGTTCAAATGTTCAGGGGTCACTCCCAAGCAGCCTTGACACGTGGCTAGCCTTATGCAGCTCAAGAAGGAGCAACCTTCATGCGGTTCAGATTTTCTAAGTGGCTCGTGGCTAAGACACGTGGCATGATAATAGGACACGTGGCATCAAATCAACCGAAATTTATCAACAAATCCCAATAAAATATTGGGATCAAATCTGATCATTTGCAATCAAGCAAATCAATGGCACGTGGCGGGAGATCCGAGATTGGCATAACAAATCATAAGGATTTATGTCAATCATCATTAATTATCCACAAAGATTTGATGCAATCGCATTAATTGCCCGGATCTATTATGTTCAAGATAAGCGGCCCAGATTCATTGATCCTAAGCCGCCAACTTTTGAGAATGGGCAATCATTGTGAAACCATAATGATGTCCCTACTCTTATAAATAGCAAGGTGTCATTCCCTTGCGAGAGATATATAGAGAAGGAGAGACTCTTACTTTTGCAAAAAAAAAGATACAGAGATCCAGAGAGCCAGAGAGAGAATATACAGAGCTTGAAGGGAGAGCATTTCTTCAGCAACGCCAAGTAGTTCTTCTACAGAGCCAAGGCTGCACCCGATCGTCCAAGGAGTAAGGCAGAGCTGCCGTCGCTTTCCCGAGCCTCTACCGTCACCCCCCAGAATCTAAAATAAACAATTGTACTTAGATTGTTGTACCTAGGTTTTCGTCCCTAGGCTTTCTTTGTACAAGCGAGTTTGTATTGTGATGTAAAAGTCCAGTCCTCCGATAATTGTTCTGTTCTTTTATATTTCATGGCAAATACGATGGCGACTCTGCTGGGGACAAACTTTTCTACGGCTAAGGAGTTGGTGACGTAATCGGATGCAGCCAAACTTGGCTCCACACAACAGAAGATGGTCGTCCGCATCGACCAACAGGCGTTTAAAGAAATGCTCTCTAAAGGAAGTGTTGGCCCGGTCCAGAAGCGAACCCGCACAAAGAAAGCTCGCTGCGAGTGGAGGCCAAAGTTATTTGCTCCTTCCCAAGCTCTAGACGGAGTACTCTCTGTTGCCCAAGACGGCGAAGGCAACTCTCGCGCGGCCCCACTTCGAGCCACAGAGGCCTCTGCTGTCCCCAAGTCCGACAGAGGAAAGCACTACGATGCTGGACTTGCAGGGGCAAAGAGCGATCCTATGTACTCCAGGAAGAAATCGAACAAGGGCACTAGCCGCAAAACGAAGACTCATGCGGCCAAGATTACCAGCCACATGAATAATGACCATGCGGCCGAGACAGCTAGCCAAATGCATAATACTCATGCGACCAGGATTTCCAGCCGCATGGAGAACACTCATGCAGCCAGGATTTCCAACCTCATGGAGAAGACCTATGCGGCAACGCCTGCCAGCCGCATGACGCCTACTCCACGCGGCTCTGTCTTCGACCGTCTCTCCTATGGTCCTGATCTCTTGTACTCCCAAGAAGAAATATCTGACTCTCTCCAGCACCACTTAGACTCTTCCTACTATATGCCCTCACGTACTAGAGCGAAGAAGTCTAGGGCAGCGCGAGCTTGGCAAGCTCGGTCCGCTGATCCAACCTCTGACCATCCGAGCGTCCCATATACTATTATGCGGGCCTCAGATGGGAAGTTGTACAGAACCACTCGAGTCCAGCCCCCGACGGCAAACGGACAGAGAGGTTCCCAAAAGTCTCCCAAAATCGAGGGAGCAAACATGGTCGACCCGGACCCATCTGACTTGCGTAAGGCCATCCTCCACAAACGTAAGGAAATAGAAGGTGCCTCGGGGTGCAAAGAGTCCTCTCACAGACGTTACTGCACCCAAATCATCGTCAACTGCTATTGTAATAATGCGACAATACGAGAAGACCGGCAGTCCATCTTCCAAAGACTGCAACAACCATGTTCAGAAGATGAGGCACTTCCCGTCGTCTCCTGTAACTCTGCTTAGAAAATCCCCGCCGATGGGAGAGGGAAGAAGACAAATGTTCCCAGCCCAAAGATTTCAACCACTATGACTAAGAGACTGTCGTCTAAGCGGGTACCCACCACCGGAGTTTTCCAAACTACCCGTTCTAAGACAAAATCTGCTATAGTAGGAAATTCATCGTCCACACCACTGGGGGTTGCTGGGACTGGGGGTAGCACTCCTCCGAACCTCTATGACAATCCGATGTTCCAAGAAGACGAGCCGGGGGAAACAACTCTCCCATCAGATGCAGCAAATCATGACGTCCCCGAGGACGTCCACAATTCCCAAGATGAGGCGAACTCGAAAACTGGGGGTACTGTTCCTTCTGAGTCTGAACCAGAGGAAGCCATTCCTATATACCCCGATGATTTCTCATTACAGGGGTATGATTCAGAGTGTACGTCATCCACCGTCCCTTCCACTTCTACTCATGTCAGGACGGCATTCATGACAAACGACGAACATGACGGACCCAGTGATCGCCAACGCATCGATACTCTGAAGGCCATACTGCGCTCTTTAGTCAAGTCCGTAGACGAGATCAAAGCAGCCCTCCCTACTCTGCAAGGGGGGCACCTGGCCAGACAAACTTGGGTCCCGCGGTCAATACGGACTTGAACTCAGCGACCCCGAACCCGGGCAATAATCCTCCTGAGATGTAAGTTCCTACCGCTGCAGACGAAGCCAGAGAGGCAAGAAGAGAGATCCAGGAGCTTCGGGCCATGTTCCACGCCCGAGAAAACTGCCAAGACCTAAGGATACGACAACCGTATCCAGCTGCATGGAGAGATGTTCCCTTCCCACCAAAGTATAAACCATTCCACATCAATCCATATGATGGGAAGACCTCTGCAAGTCGGTACATCACGTACTTCGAGGTCACCACCGACCATCTGCCCTATGATGATGCCATCCTTACACGATTATTCATCGGGGCATTGGAAGGGGTCGCCTTCGACTGGTACCGTAACCTGCCAGACAACTGCATCCACTCTTTCGCCAGCTCCAAACGCATGTTCTTGGAGAGATTCTACGAAGTAGGACAGGACGTCACAATGTTCACCCTCATAGACGTCGTTCAAGGGGAAAAAGAGCTGACAAGGAACTACATTGAGCGGTTTCGCCAAACCGTAATGAAGCTGGCCTCTGGTAACCCGGATTCCTCCTTAATTAAAATTTGCCAAAAGAGACTGCTTCCAACAATCAGCCTCTGGATGGGCGAAAGTCAATTCAAGGACAGGAAGATTTTTATCATCAGTGCCACAAGCGCCGAAGAACGATTGAAGAAGGCTCGCCAACTGGGATTGCACATCTCAGAGGGAGAAGACAAGGGCAGGCGTCCCAACGCCAACACCAACAATGGGGGTAGCTCCACCAACAATAGGGACAACAAGGGCAAGCAGGCTATGGTGGCCGACACAGCACAGAAACCTGAGCCAAAACTGACAGAAAAGTAATGGCCACAAATGACCTACTCCTTCGAAGACGGCCACGTCAATCCCATCTTGGACATGCTCATACAAGGAGACAGAATTCAGCTTCCTCCGCCAAGAAGGGAACCTCGATCGGCAGAAATGGAGAACCCAAAGTACTGCCATTACCACCGCTACGTCCACCATGCTACACACGACTGCTACCAGCTAAAACAGTACATCCAAAATCTTATCGATTCGAACGCTCTGGCCATTGATTTCGAAGAGGTAACCATGGTAACCAATATGGTATCAGTACAATTTGGCAGCTTCCCTCCAACAGAAACTCAAGCGGTGTGGTCTCCATCCCTCTGGCGACAATGGAGATTGTTAATCTTCCACCTCCCTGAGATTAGGCTGCTGGTCTAGTGCCCCTCACCACATCACGAGGGGAGGTCATGTGGGTCCATCCAGACTTGGTATCTGAAGTGACTCAGTCCACACCATCTTCCATTCGCAAGAAGAAGAGTAGAAAAGTCAGATCCTGCCGTACAATCTCGGCAGATATCGAAGAAGTCACAGCTGTCGTTACTCGGTCTGGGGCACAATTCCAACCTGTGGCTGATAACTCGACTGAAGATCATCAGCCCGCTACAACTGACACTCCGGGACCTTCTCATCCTCCGACGACCGACAAGCCTAGGCCGAAGGAGACTCGTTTTGACAAATCCCTCTGAAAAGAGGTACCACAGGGGCTGGAGAGGCCCTACAACTTCGACATCTTGGCACAATTGGCTAACACACCGGCCAAGTTGTCATTATATGAGCTTCTGGGACCCTCAAAGGATGTTCGTACGGCTTTGAGCGATGCACTCCAAAATGCCGACGCGTACCTGGCTCAGGTCAACCTCACGGGAGAGAACCCGCTTACAGATCTCCAAGACAGCGCTTGCACGGGAGTGATGCCCAACATTGTCTTCACTCCGCAGGATATGCTCATCAAAACCAACCTGCACGATCGCCCGTTATACTACACTGGATACATCGGCGACGTAAAGGTGGATCGGATGCACATTGATCCTAGCTCTTCCATAAGTATTATCCCGAAGGGTCTGTTACATCATCTCCGCATCCCTATGCATCGTCTGACGCCTACAAGCACCGCCATCAGCGATTTCAATTCGGGCAGGAGCTACCCAATTGGAAAGATTCGTCTGAAGTGTCAAATTGGCGATCTCCAGTCGGAAGTCACCTGTTACGTCATAGATGCAGACACTTCTTACAACATCCGCCTGGGGTGCCCCTGGATACACGATTATATAATCGCGCCTTCCACACTGCACCAATGCTTCAAGTATGTCGACAAACACGGCTTCGTGACGACAGAATTTGCCGACATCGATCCCTTCAAAGGGGTCGAATCCTACTACTCAGACTCCTGCCTGTACGAAAAGTCGAAGAGGCACCTTGGTGAAGGAGATATGCAAGCTCGTACCGAGACAGCCACAGGATCAGAAGAACCTCTGACGATCCACCTCCAAGCTCGCAAACCTGGCAAGTTCGCACCCCTTACCGCCACTCTGCGTAAGGACGCAATCAGCCTCTCGACACAAGAAGAGCAAATGATAATCTGGCTGCCAAGGTCTGGCCAAGTGCCAAGACCCACAACGGAGCCATTGACAATCAGACTGCCAAGAGTCGGCCAGCCACAAACGGAGAAGCTCAATCCCTCCGACAAACCAATGACGATACGCCTTCCCAAGAAGAGTCGTCACCCCGATGCAAGGTCTGGGGCTTCTAGCGAACCAACCACTCCCCGCCCAGCATCAGGTACCAAACTGGGGGTCGCTAGTTTGCCAATGACCCCACGCTCGGCTCCACCAGCTGAACCTCTGACGATCAAGCTGCCCAGGTCGTCCTCTCAGTCTTCATTTATACAGGGGGTAGCCGAAGAGGAACCGGAGCTAGCCAAGTATGTGGCTGCCCACACTGCTGTTCCCTCTGCAGATGATGTAATCCCGTTAGAAAAGATACCTTACTACCTTGAACTCAATAAGCTTTGTACAATGTATGCTATGGAATACGGTATAGGTACTCACCTACACACACATGTGACCAATGTGTACACCGCAAACCAGCTTACTCAAGTGGAAGACGCTTACCGCATAATCGAGGGAGGGGACCATCCAATCATCTTCGGCCGGAAGGACGATCCGCAGCCCTTCACCATAGAAGAAGTCGACCTTGAATCAGATGCCAGGAGACTGCCTCTGTATCTTTATAGCCCCCAATCCAAATATCTCATGCAAAAACAGGGGTATGATCTGGCAACTATACCAGGCTTGAACTACGGCACTGGGCGACGATTACCTTCGAAGCCACCGGTCCCGACTGGCAAACCACGGGACTACTATAGCAAGACTCGATGTAGATTAGGGTATATTACACCCACAACGACCCCTGAAAGTTTATATGAAGAATGTGACTGACATTCACATTCAACCGGGTCACCAACTTCTGACTCGGATATCAGCATCGGAGACGTATTTAGACAAGTCCTGTCAGTCAATATGGCATTCGCCGACGCTTATGAAGAAGATGAAGACATTCTAGAAATCCTCGAGTTAGAGTCGTGGGCCCAACAGTTGGATGCACAATAGGAAAAGTGGTTCGAACAGAGAGAACCTCCTACTGAAGATGAAGTTATACAGGTCGACCTCGGCAGCGAATCTTCTTCAAAACCAATCTTCGTCAATAAAAGCCTAACAGACGAAGAGCGAGAATCGCTGCTGGAACTTGCCAAAGAATATATTGATGTATTCGCCTGGAGCTATGAAGACATGCCGGAGTTAAATCCCGATATTGCTCTTCACAAACTCAACATTCGGCTGGATGCAAAGTCAGTCAAGCAACAACAGTGATGCTTCGGCCCAGGCATAATGGATGCGATCGAAGCCAAAGTCAACAAACTAATAGCCAGCGGCTTCATTCGTGAGGAACAACATCCGGATTGGGTTGCCAACATAGTACCAGTCCTCAAGAAGAATGGGAAGATTCGAATCTGCATTGACTTCCGCAATCTGAACGAGGCATGCCCCAAAGATGAATTCCCCCTCCCTATCACAGACATCATGATTGATAATACCAGCGGCTTCGAATGTATGTCATTCATGGATGGCTTCTCGGGGTACAACCAAATCAAGATGTCTCCTGACGACGAAAAGCATACACCATTTCGAACACCGATTGGCACATACTGCTACACAGTTATGCCTTTCGGTTTGAAGAATACCGGCGCCACATATCAAAGAGCCATGAGTATCATCTTCAGAGGCCACTTACGCAAGACGGTGGAGTGCTATGTTGATGACATCGCCATCAAGAGTCGCTGTAAGGGAGACCATCTGCAGGATCTAAGGACGGTATTCGACCTGATGCGAGCACACAACCTAAAAATGAATCCTACAAAATCTTTTTTGGGCGTATCCAGCGGAAAGTTCTTGGGTTTCATCATCACCGCTCAGGGTATCCATGTAGACCCTGAGAAGACGAAGGCAATTATGGAGATTGGTCCCCCGAGAAATCTCTGTGAACTCAGAGGCCTTTAAGGGAGGCTAGCTTACATCAGGAGGTTCATTTCTAACCTCTCCGGGCGATGTCGACCATTCACCCATCTCATGAAGAAAGGCGTCTCATTCATATGGGACGAAGAATGTCAGCGTGCCTTCGACAGCATCAAAGAATATTTGTCGAACCCTCCAGTCTTGGTGGCTCCGGTTGCTGGAAAACCATTCCTGCTCTATGTACACGCAATGGAGCATTCCCTTGGCACCCTGCTAGCACAAAACAACGACGTAGGCCATGAACAAGCAATATATTATCTCAGTCGAATGATGATTGGGCCAGAGCACCGATACACCGTCGTGGAAAAGGAATTCCTCGCCCTGGTGTTCGCCATTCAGAAGACGCGACATTATGTCACGGGACAAACCATACATATGATCTCACGAGTCAACCCTCTCAGGGTCCTCATGACTAAACCAGGGGCACTCAGCTCTTGCCTCGCTACATGGGCAATATTGTTGTCCCCCTATCATAAGATCTTCGTCCCACAATAGGTTGTTAAAGGTCAAGCCCTGGCAGACTTTTTGGCAGCCCACCCGGGCTCGGAGTCGTCCAGAATATATGAATATCCCAGATGAGGTCGCCGACTCGCATGCAACCTCTCACGATGATATATGGCAAATGTTCTTCGACGGTGCTTCAAGGACCGGACCTAAGGGCAACATCGTCGTCGGAGTCGAGGTGGTGCTGGTCTCCCCTTCCGGATTGGTGATCAATCGCGCTTACTCTCTCATGGAACCCTGCTCTAACAACGTGGCCGAGTACAATGCTTTGTTCATTGGCCTCCAACTTGCAAGAGAGCTGAGGGTAGAATATCTTGAAGTATACGGCGATTCGCAATTAATCGTCAATCAGATCCGGGGCTCATACGAAGTCCGCCACGAAGACATGATCCCCTATCACCAAATAGCGATCGACATCATCTCATCGTTCGAGGGGTTCTTCATCGAACATGTTCCCAGACTCCGAAATATCGAAGCCGATGCCTTAGCAGGCCAGGCCGCTTCCCTAGCAGTGCCAAATTATACTCATCAATCGGTAGATGTGATAGGCCACGAACTGGTCTACCCCAAGAATAACGTTCAATTCATGGTGAGTTATTCTGCTCAGACGATCGACGAAGTCCCAGACTAGAGACAACCATTCATTGACTTCGTAGTCTACGACATCCTGCCCGAGAACCCAAAAGAGGCCACCTCTATCCGAAGGCGTTCAATCAGATTCTTCTACGATACAGAGACGAAAATGCTGTATCACCGATCCTACAATAGATTATTGCTTTGATGTCTGTCAAACACAGAAGCCAAAGAAGCCGTATGCGAAGCTCATGACGGTGTCTGCGGGGCCCATCAGCCTGGCCCTAAATTGCAAGACCGTCTTCGCCGAATGGGCTACTACTGGCCCACAATGGTAGCAGATACGATAGACTATGCTAGAAAGTGCAAACCTTGCCAAGTCCATGCGGACTTCATCCACCAACCATCCGAATTTCTACATCCGACAGTGGCGTCCTGGCCGTTCGAAGCATGGGGAATAGATATCATCGGTCCGATTACTCTATCTTCCTCCTGAGGACATCGTTTCATACTCGCAATTACAGATTACTTCTCCAAATGGGCGGAAAGCTGTCCCGCTTGCAGAAGTAAAGACTTCAAACGTGATCAGCTTCCTCAAGCATCACGTCATCTATCGCTTTGGACTACCCCGAAGGATTATCCACGATAATGGTCCGCAGTTTGCAAGCCACGCCTTCTTTCGGTTCTGCGACAAGCACCGCATCCAGAATATTGCTTCAACGCTATACAATCCAGCAGCAAATGGGTTGGCAGAAGCATTCAACAAAATAATTATCAAACTTCTCAAAAAGTTCATATCGTCCAACAAACGCGACTGGAACGAGAAGCTTGGTGAATGCCTATGGGCGTACCGTACCACATTCCGAACGGCCATAGGGAACACACTATTCTCCCTGGTGTACGAGAGTGAGGCAGTTCTCCCATTGGAGACTCAAATACCCTCGCTCCATGTCGCGCTCACTTATTAATTGACGACGGATGATAACTACCGTCGCCGACTATAAGAGTTAGAGGCCTTAGATGAAAAGCGCCTCCTGGCTCAGCAACGGATCGAGCTATACCAAGCACGCATCTCCGGAGCCATCAACAAGAAGATTAAAATCAGAACAATCCAAGTGGGCGATCTCGTTCTGGCAGTCCGGAGGCCGATGGTCATGACTCACAAGACCGCCGGCAAGTTCCAGCCAAAATGGGAAGGTCCATTTATCATCGAGGCTGTATTCTCCAACGGTGCTTACCGCCTCGCAAAACAAAATGGAGACTTGCACATGTTGCCCGTCAACGATAAGTTCCTGAAGAAATATTATGTCTAAACGACACATTCCAGATTATTGAGTTACGTACCCGCTGGTGCCGCAGAACTCACATCTACAACATTCCAGATCATTGAGTTATGTACCCGCTGGTGCTGCTGAACTCACATCTACAACATTCCAGATCATTGAGTTATGTACCCGCTGGTGCCGCTGAACTTACATCCACAACATTCCAGATCATTAAGTTATGTACCCGCTGGTGCCGCTGAACTCACATCTACAACATTCCAGATTATTGAGTTATGAACCCGCTGGTGCCGCTGAACTTACATCTACAACACCCCAGATTATCGAGTTATGTACTCGCTGGTACCGCTGAACTCATATTTCCAAATTCCATATTATTGAGTCATGTACCTTTCCGTACCACTGAACTCACAATCTCCCAGATTATCGAGTCATGTACCTGCAGGTGCCTCTGAACTCACATTCCGGTCACTCTTTTAGATAGTAAGTCATGTATGACCATGCCTCTGAACTTTCTTCCTAAAAGAAATCCTCCCTCATGTTCCACTACCCGCACTCCCAGTGCACAAAAAGGGTAACAGATCCACAAATTTCCAAAACGGCCATGTCCTCATTACCTCTGAGTCGTTTTACTTCCGCCAGAAACAAATCACCCCTTTACATAGAACTTTCATGTCCTCATTACCTCTGAGTCGTTCTATGTACCCTCCTTCATTGAGCCCACTCCTGCTATGTCCTCATTACCTCTGAGTGGGAAGGCTCCGTCGAAGAAACCTTCATGCTTGCCATGTCCTTATTACCTCTGAGTAAGTATGATGATTCCCTTTCGACTTATTATTCGTACCCACAACCGGAGTATGCCAAGGATAATAAGTCCACAAATATTCTCCGCTGAGTCCACTCCTGCCATGTCCTCATTACCTCTGAATAGGAAGACTCTACGGTAAAACCTCCGTACTTGCCATGTCCTTATTACCTCTGAGTAAGTATGTTGGTTCTCTCTCGTCTTATTATCCGTACCCTAAACCAGGGTACGCCAAGGGTAATAGGCCCACAATTGTCCTCTGTTGACCACAAATATCCTCTATTGAGTCCACTCCTGCCATGTCCTCATTACCTCTGAGTAGGAAGACTCCACGGTAAAACCCTCATACTTACCATGTCCTCATTACCTCTGAGTAAGTATGTTGGTTCCCCTTCATCCTATTATCCGTATCCTAAGTCGGGGTACGCCAAGGATAATAAGCCCACAAATGTCCTTTGCTAAGTCTCTTAGTACAGGCCCACCATTCCTCATCATGCCCCGGGAGCCCAGCTGCCCCATGGCATTCTATCTCCCGATACCCTGAACACCTACGACCACCTTACCGTGAAACTGTTCTAGGTATCCCCAATCAAACTTGTTATCCGTACCTAAAACCAAGGTATGCCAGGGGTAACAGGTCCACAAACAAGTCCCCCATACGGGGCAAACACCGCCATAGCACCACAAGCACAACAAGCAGTACAGATAAAGAATGGAATAAAACATACTATTTTATTTGAAAGCCAAAAGAAGCATTACATGTTTTGGGACCACGTCCCTCTCAAAAAGAAAAGAAAAAGAGAACAGAAACAAAAGAAGAAAAGGCCGACTATGGTTCGGCATTACACAACTCTAGGAGGCAGTTTCTCACTAAGGTGGTCCCCCGCTCAAGCCGCTGTCTAGCTCTACGCTCGGCTTTCTGGGACAACTGCTCTGCATCATCCAAGTGCATATATGCCCGCCAGTCATCCTCCATATTCTTTAGGGCGAGTTCCAGATTGGCAGAAGCTCGACTAAGTCTATCAGCCTCCTGGATAGCAAGCCCCTTCTCAGTACGGGCAGCTTCGAGCTCGGACTCCAGGAAGGCCAGCTTTCTCTAGAGCTCGAGGATCTGCTCCCTGGTGTCAATTACCCTGCGGGAGGCGGCCGCCTCCCGAGCCATACAATCTTCACTTCTGCGGCTCCATTGATCGTGTAACTGAGACAGATCACGGCGGTCCTTCAGTATAGACGGCTTGATCGACTCCCGAGCAAGCCTCACCTTCACCATCGCGGTTATGAGGAAGGCACGCTCTTGATCTATCGCTGCGGACAGATCAGCTTGCTGCAACACATAAAACTGGGCCACAAGACGATCGGCCTCTAATAGCTTAGGCTCCAGGAGCGCAGCTAACCCCGCCCCACCGGGGAGTGTTCTAAGGATATCGATTTGGCCACCGGCGCACCGACGGGCCATAGCAAAGGGAGTTCCCTTCTCCACGGCTGCCTCGACTCCTCTCTTCAGGTGGCGGTGAAAGCTGTCAACCACATCCTGGGACACTTCATCCAAAACTTCTGTAGAGGATGGCGTCAAAGGGAGTATGGCTGACAATGTCAAAGGAGTAGCATCGGAACTTGCCAGCCCTGCCACCAGGGAAACAAATCCCGTGCGAAAAGATACACGGAGCTGCTAGCTCCTCTTCCGCCGCCCGAAGAGCTTGGATACTGGGCAAGACGGAAAGGTCAACCCCCGAAACCATGTTCATGGAGGAGGACACATGAGTCATTGTTCCTTGCCCAGGCTGTGCCACCACTTGAGCCCCCGAACTTGAACCAGCAGGAGGCCCTTCGATGTAGGTAGGAAGAGAAGGAGGCACACGTGCTTCCACCCCGACAATGTTCGTCACCGACAATAAGGGGGCAGGACCTGTACGTCCAAAGCAACCATCAATCGACGTAACCTGAAGGATATAATGATAGAGTAGGTAGGCCTCCTCACAAGTTAAGATTCGGCTTATCTTACCAGGGGAGGAGCAGGAAGGCCACAGCTCGCTCGCGGTTGACATAGTCTCCCCGTCTACGACTTCCAAGTTGAATTCAATTGGTCTCTCTACCCCAGCCACTCCTGAAAGGGAGCCAGCCAGTTCAGCATCATTCCGTTAAAATTTCGCTATCTCAGGGATAGGTACAGTAGGACCCCCGTCCCCATGGGTGGAGGTCTCAGCAAGGTGGGACTCCTCGACCGCCTCCGGAAGAATCCCAGCAAAAATGATAGCGGTACACGTATCATCAACCAAAGTGGTCAGGGCCGGATCGACCTCAGTAGCCGGATCCCGAGAAACCGACTACTTTGACGCCTACAAAGAGTAAAAGAAGATGATTAGGCCATAGTTTATAAAAAGAAGGAAAAGGTAGTAGAAATTCAAATCATCCCAGAAACAGTGCCAACTTCAGCAATAAATAGCCTGCGTCGTCTTACCGCAGCTCGCTTAGTGGAGTAGGTTATGCTATCACCAGTAGACATACACCTGCTTCGCTTGTGCGAAGGACCAGGCACAACAGGCGGCTGCCTCGCAACCACGTCGTTCGGCACGTTAGGTGGCTGATCCTCTGCCTCCTCATCTAAGGAATGGGACGAATCATCGACATCCTGCCCATCATCCTCTTCGCCCGCTGTCGTGGACTCCGAGTCCGGCACAGGAACCGTATTCGCCTTTTTCTTCATCTTCCTGGACCCCTCGGGCTTCTCGGCCAAGCCAGTCCCGACAATAAAGCTGGTGCTCATATCAAAATTCACGGGAGGCTTGCTCGCCGTAACATGATAGAGGGCCGCCATGTACAAATCTCCCCTTGCGTATTAGCATCGGGGATCGAGAAGCTAGCTCGGGTATGAGCCGCATTGTAATAATGCCACGTCCTGATACCATCAAGGATACTGCCCTCATAGCCTAGGCAAGCACTAGGACAGTCAAGGAACAGCTGGCTGTACCCAAACTGGCGGAAGAACCTACTAGACAAGTAGGGCTCCAGGTACATGTTATTGCGGTAACGATATACCAGGTGTGCCGGACGAATATTGCGCAGCCAGGGAAGCATATTTTGAGATAAGAGCAGGGGAGGTTCAATGCTGTCAACGTGTACACCCCCTCACTTCTCAAGCGGTAAATTGAGGGACAGACACAAAGAATTCGGGCCCATCTACTCTCGCCAACGCCCTCCGACAGGCTGGCATAGTATCGAATTCCCAAGGCTGACGACGGTATCGGAAAAGGAAAGCATCATCATCAGTAACACCATCGTCCGCCCCGGGTCTCATCAACGACCGATAATGCATCAATAGCCAACCCATTAAATAATGGTAGGGTAGTTCTATTCGTTCAAAATCCAGTGTCGTCTCACGAGCAATGACTTTGAACGAGAAGGCACGGAGGCCGTGGTGTATGCTACACACCATGGCTGGAAGAAGGGCCAGCCTAACCCTAAAGACCACCTTCATGGCCGGAAGGATGAAGTGGCGGCTGATACTTTCAATAGAACCAACCCCCCCCCCCCCCGAGGCTACGCAGTTCTGTAGCCACACTATCAAAAACCCGGCCAAGAGTGCTTTCTCTGTCATCTCCCGGGTACTGTGGTGGAAGTAGCTGAAGGAGTCAGTACGACTCCCAAATCTGTCTTTGGTGGACCTCGACCTCTTGGCAGTCGACATCAGGTCCTTTACTTCCTCCTGGGTTTGAGGACCCCGGGAAGAAACTCGGCCAGAGGTACTGAATTTGAAGAGATACGCGACCCAGGACGTGGTATGGGGGGCATTCCCTTCTGAGCTATTGTTCTTCTTGATAGCAGTCTGGTGGCAAATGCTGTGGTGGCACAACAGTTCCCGGTACACGGTGATGAAACCCGGGAATCGGCGATCCAGATCCTCGAGTTCCTCGTTTGTTGGGGTGTATACTTCAAAGGCCTCACCCCCCACGGTAGCTTAGAAACAATATGCATTTCATGGAGAGCAAGTCCCAACTCCCCTCCAGGCGCAAAAAAGGTTCCCGTACACCGGTTATACATCTCCGAAAGAGCCATGAACAGCGGCTTGTTAATGGGTAACCCGTAACAGGTACCCCGGATGGCATAATAGAGGTCAATCTCCCGAAGGAATTCCTTGTACTTCCTCAGGATCCATGAGGTAAGGTTAACCCATGTAGGGATAGGGTTTATCCAGTTCAACAGCGACAACCTGCCAATAGGATAAGACGCCTTACGAGCAAGCTAATTCAGGAAAGTATCAGCCAGAGTAAAAGTGAAGTTGGGGCCAGATACGTTTATGAAGGTACCCGAAATCAGTCCCATCACTCTTCGACTAACCGAGTCCCTGCTCGCACATGTCAACCCCATATTCCTATTATGGTGAATGTTGCCCACGAACATTCCCGATTGGGTCGGAGTTAGGGAGCCCACCATCTGTCTGCTCAGCGGTACCATATTGAACCACGAGAGGGGAAAGTGACGTTCCATTTCAGGAATATGGATCTCTACCCCATCCACAGTAAAATCCCAGTTCTCAGAGATGTCCAGCACTCGGGGGTTCTTTATGGATAGAGTATCCCCAAAGAGAAAGGCCGATTTTAGATGCTCTCCTTCCAGTTTCCCCGAGTTCATCATAGTACAAAGAAAATAGAAAGGCTGGTTATTAATAGCGCCTAACCTCTCCAAAGACTCATTGGTGGGAAGTTGGTCCGACACATGTCGAACTAAGCCGTCGAGCCGCATACCCACAGCATACTGTGTTGAACCCACTAAAAGCTCTCCTGCCGGGTTGGTTGGCAGATTCACTGAAAGAAGACAAAAATTAACAGGATTAAAAGAGGGTTAAAACGAAAGTTTCATAAAAAAAAGAAACTCCTATGAGCCTATGCGGCTCGAATCAACAAAGCCTTATGCAGTCCAAATTCAGTTGGGTTTTATGCAGCACAGCTTCGATGGAGTCTATGCGGCTCGGGTCAACACAGCCTTATGCGGCCCGATTCAGTTGGGCTTCACGCAGCACTGCTTTGATAGAACTTATGCGGTTTGGTTGAACGTATGCGATTCTGTTTAGCAGAAGAGCTTATGCGGCACGACTTAGTGAAGTTTTATACGGTTCAGCTCATCAGGAGTACATGCGGTCTCGGTCAAATGAGATTTCATACGGTTCAATTCCAGAAAGAGCTCCTGCAGCTCAGGTCCTTCTTATGCGGTTCAAACACAGGGCATGCCCCATGCGGCTCGAATGCGAGAGAGGTTTCATCATGATTAAACTTGGGCAGTTCAATAAAGATGAAGGATGGAGGCTTGTACATAAATCATACAACAGAGCCATGGGGTTTATGGTTCAAAACATTTAATCTAATCCTTATCCTTAAAACCAGAGTGGACGTCGGGGTGTACTTCAGGCGTAGCGACCGATGAAGAGGCCGCTTTCTTGTCCTTTGTAGCAGCAGAAGCAACCTTGGAAGACTTAGGAGCCATTATCGTATCGAAGGTCGGAGAAGGAAGACTAAGGAAGAAAAAAATAGGGCCGAAGACGAAAGAGAGAGTGAAGAAGTCTCTCCGACTGAGCACGATCACATTTTATAGGCAAGAGAGAGGTGCCTCGATCCATGTACAGTAACCGACCCTTCGGTTTTCAAGACGAACCGACTGACATAAAGGCCAGACTCTTGGGATCCTTCCCCAAAAAGCGGCCTTAAAACTGACGGCAAATCAACAGCAATTAATGCAAAAGATTTGCATACGTGACAGGATGACGTGGCAAGGAGCTATGCGGCCCGAAAGTCCATGCGGCAGTGCGGCCGAGACATCCATGCGACCGAGACATCCATGCGGCCAGAACATCATATGCGGCCAGAAGAGTTTATACATAGCCATGCTTTTTATTCAAAGTATTTCAATTTTGTAAATTGAAAACTTTGAAGGGGGTCTTATAGAAGCATGGAAAAGAATAAAGAAAGATCCATGCGGCCAGGGAGCCCCATGCGGCTCAGAGAGCTCATGCGGCTCAGGGATCCATGCGGCTCAAGCGTCTATGCGGCTCGAATAAGTTCCATGCGACTCAGAGAGGAGCCACGTGTCCTGCAAACAGCTCTTTCCTTTGTCCTTTACTGTATTAAATGCCTTGATGGCTGACAGCTCTGACAAATGACAGCTCTGACAAATGACAGCTCTGACACAATAAAACAATAATGACTCCGTCATAATGGCAGACTCCTAGGAAAATGAAGGAAATCTCTGACACGATCCCCCGAAATCCAGAAACCTTTATACGGCCTTGACACATGGACAGTCGCATGCGGCTCAGGCAGAGACCACCCCATACGGCTCAGGCCGAAGCTATCCCATGCGGCTCAGGCCGAAGCTATTCTATGCGGTTCAAGCTGAGGCTACCTCATGCGGCTCACAAGGACTATCTCTATGTAGCACACGAAGAAGGCACCCATCATCACCATGCGGTTCAAATGTTCAGGGGTCACTCCCAAGCAGCCTTGACACGTGGCTAGCCTTATGCGGCTCAAGGAGGAGCAACCTTCATGCGGTTCAGATTTTCTAAGTGGCTCGTGGCTAAGACACGTGGCATGATAATGGGACACGTGGCATCAAATCAACTAAAATTCATCAACAAATCCTAATAAAATATTGGGATCAAATCAGATCATTTGCAATCAAGCAAATCAATGACACGTAGCGGAAGATCCGAGATTGGCATAACAAATCATGAGGATTTATGTCAATCATCATTAATTATCCACAAAGATTTGATGCAATCACATTAATTGCCCGGATCTATTATGTTCAAGATAAGCGGCCCAGATTCATTGATCCTAAGCCGCCGAGTTTTGAGAATGGGCAATCATTGTGAAACCCTAATGATGCCCCCACTCTTATAAATAGCATGGTGCCATTCTCTTGCGAGAGATATATAGAGAAGGAGAGACTCTTACTTTTGTAAAAAAGAAGATACAGAGATCCAGAGATCCAGAGAGAGAATATACAGAGCTTGAAGGGAGAGCATTTCTTCAGCAACGCCAAGTAGTTCTTCTATAGAGCCAAGGCTGCACCCGATCGTCCAAGGAGTAAGGCAGAGCTGCCGGCGCTTTCTCGAGCCTCTACCGTCACCCCCCAGAATCTAAAATAAACAATTGTACTTAGATTGCTGTACCTAGGTTTTTGTCCCTAGGCTTTCTTTGTACAAGCGAGTTTGTATTGTGAAGTAAAAGTCCAGTCCTCCGATAATTGTTCTGTTCTTTTATATTTCATGGCAAACAATCTTATTTTCGGGTTCTCGTGCTTCTCCTGTCCACTGTCGTCGAGACCCGGTTCCCTTTTGTGCGCGACCTGCGCAGTTTGTTTTATTTTGCTTTTGTCGCGACGAGCGCGCTTACTTGTATAGGCTTCGGTATTTTGCACCTATTACTTCAATAAAGTTTCGGTTCGTTTATATATATATATATATATATATATATATATATATATATATATAATTTTATTTTTTCTGTTGTTGTCGAGACCCGGTTCCCTTTTGTGCGCGACCTGCGCAGTTTGTTTTCTTTTGCTCTTGTCGCGACGAGCGCGCTTACTTGTATAGGCTTCGGCATTTTGCGCCTATTACTTCAATAAAGTTTTGGTTCGTTTATATATATATATATATATATATATGTGTGTGTGTGTGTGTGTGTGTGTGTGTGTGTGTGTGTGTGTGTGTGTGTGTGTGTGTGTGTGTGTGTCTGTTATGTTAAGATAAGTAATTAGTATTACTATTGTCCAAAGATTATGATATGTCGCTATTACTTTTTTTATAAATAAATATACATATTAAATAATTTCCTAAAAAGTTATTTTGTAACAAAAATATTATATTGGGGCTTGGCCCTAGATTTTCAAAAGTTCAGTCTTAGCCTTAGAAAAAAAAAAAATATATATATATATATATATATATATATATATATATATATATATATATATATATATAAAGAAAAAAGAATATATATATATATATATATATATATATATATATATATATATATATATATATATATATATATATATTCTTTTTTTCTTTATATATATATATATATATATATATATATATATATATATATATAACCAAAGGCATTTTATTGAAGAAAAAGGAGGCTCAGAAAGAGCATTACAGGCGGGTGCAGGGCCGACAAACACAAAATGGACCCTGATAGAAATGGTAGTAAATAAACAAAGTTCAGAATCAAAATTCCGAAATTCCGAAAACCGAAATTTCGAAATATTCAAAATAACAAAACTCAAATTTCGAAATTCAAAACTGAATTTCAAAATTCGAAATAACGGGGTTATGGGGCGCAACCCGAAGGGCCACGCGGTCCATGAAGTGGGTGGGAGAACGCAACCCAATGATGGCGCGGTTCCCTAAGGGCACACTGCCCGAGAACGGGCACACTGCCCAAGACCTGGGCGCGCGGCCTAAGAGGGCGCGGCCCGAGGGTTCCGGCGGGGAGCGTCAGTCCGGAGGAGGGAGGAACCTCGACCTCCGGGGGGAATGATGGGCGTCCTCTGGGCGAAGGGGCGCAGGACGGAGTGGGTTGGAGGGGCACGCCGGGAAGCCTGCAACGGAGACAGGCAGCAGGCGGAGGAGCCAGGGGCAACCGTGCCGAGACAGGGGCGACAGAGGGAAGGGGGAGGGGGGTCTCAGCCGCCGAGGGAGAAGCACGGCCTACCAACTGACAGGGAGGGGACCTACCGCCGTCGGGGGGGTCCTCCGGCAAGAGGCAAAGAGAACGCCTGAGGCCTACACTGGTGAGGTATCGGGGAGGGAATGACGACGGTGCTGGGGAGAGGCGGACCGTCGCCGGCGGGTGCGCTGCCACGAGAGCCCACGTGGGGGTGAGCACCGCCGCCGAAGGGGGAGCACGGGTGGCGGGAAAGGCCAGGGGGACGGAAGAAGAGGAGGAGAACCCGCGTGGCCGCCGAGGAGGACGGAGGCAGAGGAGGAGGAGTCCGGCACAGGGGAGGAGATGGCCAGCCCTGGGCCACCGGGGGAGGGGGGGTCTCAGCCGGGGGGCTGAGGGAGGATGATGCGGAGTTGGGCCACCGCAGGGAGCGAGTGGCCGGAGCCGGTGGGGGGAGCGTCTCCGCGGGGAGGGACGAAGGGGGTTGGGAGGCCACCGTCGACAGGACGAGCACCGGAGGGGGAAACGAGGCGGAAAGAGGTACTGCAGCGCCGGGGACGGGCGCAGGGGGCCTCGTCAGAGGAATGGGCGCTGCCACAGGTGGCGCCACGAAAGGAGCGTGGGGCTCCGGCACGTGGGGAATCACGCCCGGCGGCGGATGGGCCCTGCGCCGCGTGCGGGGGCACCGGGGCGACGCCGAAGGCGGCGTCGAGGAGGGTGGAGCGGCGGGGAACTCCACGTCGGAAAGAAGAACCCGACCAGGGGAAACCCCCCCACTGGGTGACGGCCAGGCGGCCGGTGGGCCGAGGAAAGTGGCCCGGCGGTTGTCGGAGCGGCCAGGGCGAGGGGGTTGGCCAGGGGCCGGGCCGAGGAGGCCGGCCGGCCAGACCTGGCAAACACACGTGGGCGCGCCGCTCCTCAGCGCTCCGCTCCACATCTCATATGTGTGTGTGTATATATATATATATATATATATATATATATATATATATATATATATATATATATATGTATAAAATATATATATATAGCTTACCTACCTAAAAATGTATTTTGACAAACTAGAGTTTTGACAAACTAGAGTTTTATATATATATATATATATATATATATATATATATATATATATATATATATATATATATATATATATATATATATACTAAGAAAAATATAGCTTACCTACCTAAAAATGTATTTTGGCAAACTAGAGTTTTGCCTAGAACGACTTTTGCATTTTAAAGTATTTTTCTTAAAATTATTTTAATCAGTAAAAAGGGTAACTTTTAAATAAAAACTTATTTTTTAGTATGTATTTTATCTAAAAATATTTTGGGGGTAATAAGATATTATTTTTTTCAACGTATTATTAAATATATATTTTTAAAATCGTATATACTGTTTATCCTATGTCCTTTGATTATCCTCATATCCGTGACTATCCTTGACTATTCTCCTTCTTCCTATTCTTTCACCAATTCTTTACTTCATCCTAGCAATGCTAGCTAATTTGATTATTCTGGACCCAATGGAACAGATCATGCCATCATCGGAGGCAGTCTTGTGTGGTCATAATGCTGAAGTCAAATTCTGTGCCACCTTGATCATCGTAGCACACCAGGCATCACTACCAGGCAAGATACCTTGCTACTGCTGTCTATTTACTTTAGCTCATATTTCATACATGTATTTATTATTTCTTTTTCTGCAAAATAAATTATTCTACATTGTCATATTGAGATGCAAATTTACTTTCTAGTTCTATTCCTGTTATTTAATTATTTTATGCACATTAAACCTAGACTTAAGGGACCACCCTCATTTGTGTTGCATTCATAGGCCTTGACACATTTGTACCACGAAGTTGTGAGTCGTATATAAAACTCGAACATACGTAGCTGGCTGGCCACCGGTACGTAAGCCGTACGATAGGATTAACCGCTAATAGTACGTAAGCCGGTACTTAGCAGTTATAGAGGTTGTGTTGTGAATACAACATATAGGCATGGGGTGGGGAGGACATTTCCTTAGCATATGGGCTACTATGCACTTTACCTTTGTGATCGTACCCTCCACCGGAGATGTGGGTTGACGACCCTTTATTTTATTGTTGGCCACTGACGTTCGAGGAATGGTTATGCTTGAGGCCTCTGGTACCCCAAGGGGGGACTATGTCGATCCCATTTTAGCCAGAGAGCCCATGCGTTGAAGGGTTGTTCTTAAATTACATTCACTTAGAATGGTTATGCTACCTTATCCGCTAGGTATAGGTACTTTTGATTTGGGTACTTATATCTGAACGCGGCTTGGAACAGTAACTTGTCGCAGACTAGTTTGCCACACCTTGTCCTTGTTTGGTTGTAGGTGTGGTTCGCTGCTTCGATGAGAAGGTACTGAACCTTGTTGTGGTCCGAATACTATATTGGACTCATGGCATGGAAAGATACTTTATCGTGGATTAGGGTACCATCTTCTGTCCTTGTTTGGTTGGGGGGATGGTACGGTAATTCAAGGGTAGAGTATTGGACCTTGTTGGGATCTGATTTGACTTATTATTATTGAGCAGTTTATATTCATTTTATGGCATGTTCTTCCTGTATCTTGTTATATCCCTCTGAGAACCTGGTAATTTCTCCAGGTGTGTGTTCTTGACTTTTCGTAGGTATTCTAGCCAAGGCCGTGATCTTCTATATTTTTCTTCGAAGATCATTGCTCTTGGATCATCCATCCTACTCTTGCCAAATCATTTCCTTGTTTATGTATTTTTTCTATTAGTTGGTAGTAGATTTATCTCCGCCCATCATTATGTACAAAGGACAAATTCTTATTTAATTCTATAAAAGTTTTATCTTTATTTTGTGGATGAGATTAGTTAGCCTTGGTTTCACTGTATTTACAGCTTACATATATTTATTATACGGCTGTCATGTCTACATTCCTAGTCCTATGTATTTTAGGACTGGGGCGTTACAATGTAGAGCAATTTCTGCGATGGCCCGAGTTTCGGAAGACCTGAAGATCGAGTCAGCCAGTGTGCAGCTCTTCAACATCGCACGAACGTGGTAAAGTGATGAGCCCCGACTTTTCGTGCCAGACATTACTTAGGAGGAATTTAAGTACCTGTTCAAGAAGAAATTCTATCCCGACGTAGCTCGAGAGGCGTTGGTGAGTCAATTCGAGCACCTGGAGCAGGGAAATCTCACCGTCGATGAGTACACCTTGAAGTTTTCCCACCTCAGCCGCTTCGTATAGAGCATGATCAGCACCCCAGAAGATAAGGCCCGAAGATTTAGGATAAATTATCTTACGAGATTCGCTTAGCCATCGCCACCAGTCGAGCCACTACTTACGAGGTGATACTGAAGGTTGTAAAAGCAGTAAAAAAAGAAATGGGATACAGACCGAAGAGGAATCGAGATGCATTCGGAGGAGGCAAGCAACAACCAATCAACACCGGCGAAGCGTTCCTAATTCCAGCCAAGGGCCTTTCAGCACCAGCAACAGCAGTTCTAGCCTACTAGAAAGGCTCCAGCACACCAGCAGAATCGTACTCCGACTAGAGCTCAGACACAGCAGGCACAGAGGCAGTTACAGCAGGCTTCGTATTGTACTTTCTGTGGAAGGACATAACACATCTGGGACGACTGCAGATAAAGGCTTGGAGCAAGTTTATACTTTGGATTGCCTTTACATCAGCTGAAAGATTACACACTGGTTCCCAACCGGCCAGGATGCGAGGAAGCACTAGCACAAAGAGGACCAGCTAGACCACCAATATTTTTACAGCCACGAGGTCCACCACTCCCCACTCAGCAGCAGTGGTTCGTCCAACATCAGCAGAGAGGAGTACTCCAACAGGGCAGAGCTTTTGCCATAGCCGTCGAGGAGACCGAACCTACCCCGATGTGATAGGAGGTTCCATACTACTTGATTCTTTTCCAGCTATAGCATTATTCGATTCTGGTGCATCCCACAACTTTATTTTTGTAGCTTTTGTATTCAAGCATAGCATAGTATCTGAACCCTTAGATGGTACTTGCAAAATTATGACGGGCGGAGGCGTTATCCTAGTCAAGGATATTTGTATGGGGTATCGCGTCACCTTAGGAGGTAGAGAATTGCACGCCAACATACTAATAATGCCACTATCGAGTTTTGATATTGTTCTCAGGATGGATTGGTTGAGCAAGAATCATGCCAATATAGACTGCCACCGAGGATGTGTTGTATTCAGTTCTCCAGGAGAGACTGTATTCGAATTCGCTAGAGGAACAGTGGAGCAAAATAGCAAGGCTATTTTCGGAGCTATGATTAAGGAGAAGGAGATACCGTATCCCATCATCGCAGAATTCCTGGACGTCTTTCCTGAGGATTTGCCAAGATTGTCGCCTGATAGGGATATGGAGTTCGCTATTGATCTGGTGCCAGGCGCAGAACCAACGGCACAACCAGTGTACCGGATCAACAATAAGGAGGTAGGAGAGTTAAAGAAGCATCTTGATGAATTTTTAGAGAAAGGGTTCATCAGATCGAGTTCGTCACCATGGGGATCTCCGTTTCTATTTGTGCTAAAGAAGGATGGGACGGTGTAAATGTGTATCGACTATCGGGCCTTGAATAACCTTACCATCAAGAACAAGTACCCGTTGCCGAGGATTAACGATCTCTTCGATCAGTTGAGAGGCGCACGGGTATTCTCGAAGATTGACTTGAGGTCGGGCTACCATCAGTTGAAGGTGAAGAAGGAGGATATACCGAAGACAGCCTTCCGGACCAAGTACGGATAGTACAAGTTTATGGTGATGCCATTCGGGTTGACTAATGCCCCGGCAGTCTTCATGAACTTGATGAACAAGGTATTCCATCTATACCTTGACAAGTTCGTAGTGGTGTTTATCGATGACATACTCATCTATTCGAAAACACCGGAGGCGCACGAGGAGCATCTGAGGATCGTGCTTGAGACCCTCAGGAAGGAGCAACTATTCAAAAAACGCCCAAAATGCGAGTTTTTCTTGGACAAGATGGAGTTCCTATGTAACCCCGCTTTCCCGAAATTATTAAATTTGTATTTTCCTAGTATTTTCAAAATTTTAGAAATAATTATTTTGATTTATTTTGATTAATTATGAGACTGTCTATAGTTTTCCTAAATGAGATATTTTGATTACTAAAGGATTTCGTGAGGGAAGCTTAGCAACTATTTTTGGAGTGCTCTCCAAGTTTCTAACAACCTT
This sequence comes from Iris pallida, assembly GCA_029216955.1. Lineage (NCBI taxonomy): Eukaryota > Viridiplantae > Streptophyta > Magnoliopsida > Asparagales > Iridaceae > Iris > Iris pallida. The sequence goes on from JANAVB010033814.1 coordinate 7,149,609, forward strand.
GAAACTAACTTCTAACAAACTTTTGGAAGGAATCTGTAATTAATCAAATTGTTATATATTTAGTTGTAAAATTCCTATTCCATTCCATTCCGTATTTAAATCAGATAGGAGAGAGAGAAATTCATTTTGAGAATTTCTAACCCATCCTCCAAAATAAGCTATTCACCATTCCTCCCCCAATCTGCTCTGCAAACCCTAACCCTAAATTCTCGAGCGGATCCTCGACGATGACGGTGCATTTCTCCGGTGACCGACGGCTAAGCTCCGATCATTCGATAACCATCGCTGACGGTAAGCGACAGCTAGGCGCCATCTTCCTCCTTGTTGACGACAGCAAGCCTTTTTCTCCGGCAACTGAGCATCACCTCTTCTCGGCGGCGTGCGATCGATTTCGGCGATCCTTTCAGAGCCGATCTCCCTCCTTCCCCAATGGTTCGTTGTCTTCTTCGATTGGTGGCATGATCAAATCCTCGACTCTTCTTCCCCTTTTCGGTGACCGCGAGCAAATCACCTTCATCGATCGCAGATCGAGATCGATCAATCTAACTTCTCACGTGGAGTAGAAATCGGTTTATCGAGGTATCGGTTTTGCCTAGTCGATCACCAATTTCGTAAGTATCAATTATTTTTCGTATAGAGAAATTGATGCAATTCTTGACGAATTATTCTAGGGATTTTCCTTTTGAACTTCTCATCACCATTCACGTATCAACTCTTTAGAACCCCTGGATCTGGTTGTGCGGACACGTTGAGCAGATCGTGAACTTGAGTTGGATACAAGAGTGAGTATCCGATCCTCTGATTATTCGATTCTAATCCTTGTGTCTTGCCTAGAGCAATGTATGAATTATCTGTGATGTGATCTTCCTATTTTACTTTTACACATGTTCGATCTATTGTTTCAGAAGTTTTGGGATCGGATCAGTCGAGTAGCTGGGTGTCCAATTTGTGACACCAAGTGTAAATCAGATCCTACCTCCACCAGGTAATTCCTAACTTTTTCTTTCATTAAGGTTTGTTACCTATTTATATTCTAATGTTAGAAAGAAGACAGTGTATCAGAAAGCATTGGGTTAGACTATGCATAGGATTTATATTGTTGTTTAAATCTTGAATTAATATGTTGTTTTGTTTGAATTCTAAAGAATAATTGTTTTGAGCAGATTTTTGTGAGGTTGTTAAGTTGACAGTAGATGATATCACTGTTTAAGTTTGAACAATAAGTTCCTTTAAGCATCCAAGGATATTTCGTATTATTGCTTTGAGTTGTAGTACCAGTAGAGAAATTGTATAGTACCATAATGGTATATTTTCTGTAAATCAAATAAAGTAAGGATAATTGGCTAATCAAGAATGAAGTACTATTTTGGAAGAAGACTAAGTTATTGCCACTCGAAATACTGAGCCAATTTGCCATTTTTCGAGAATTTGTAGTATAGCTTTCTCTAATACAGATAGGGAAGGGGAATGGACAAACCTTCCTAAACTGTGGGTCATGCCAAAGCAAGCATCAGAACTATGGGTCTTCCATTTAGATCAATTCAGGTTGCTTCACTGTACATAGAAGTATATTTTCATGTTAGCCTATGTTGTGAGTATCACTGATGAGCCTTCCCACCTAATTTTCCTAATCCTTGACAGGTATTACCTTATACTTGAGTGTCAAATGCCTGTGAAGATTTGACTACCACTTTGCTTTTGGTTTGTCAAAGTATCTGTGGGTCAGTATGGTTTAACAAATGACTGAAAGGAATGGATTTTCGTATTAACATGTTAGGATAAATCCTTGTATCAGTTAATAATCTTTTCTTTAATACTGTTAGCTTTAGTGAGTTGAAGCTTTGAGTAGAAGGCTTGGTAGGCTCCTGTCAGCTCAATTGATAATATGATCTATTACAACCTGAGATTGTGGTGTACCTTATTGCTGATACAAGTATCCTGAGCATTGTTGGTACAACTTGGGCTCAAAACCAATCATGGAAAATGGTTCGGGCCAATCCTATGACTTAACAACTGTAGTTAAATAATATATAGCTAAGATTTAATCTACTACAAATATAAAAATAAGGGTAAAGTGAGTAATGTTAGAAACGCTTTTAGTGTTATAAAATACTATTAAGTTAATCGTGGATAGAGGTTTAAGCTAGTTAACTGAATTTGTATTTAGAAATTAACCAATTTGTATCAAATAACCAGGAGGACATCCAGCTTTACTACCCATTCTCGATCACCTTGAGCAAAGCAAGTATACTCCTCGGATTTGCTCATTTACTTCATATTTTGTGCATCTATTTCATGCTTGTACCTTCCTGTTGGACACGATATTACACGGTCTTGTCTTGTGTCTTGTTCCATGAGTTTGCTTGTGTCTGGGAGGGAAAATACTACAGGTGTGCGATCAAACCCAAGTTACAAACTCATGTTAATAGCTTAGGCCTCGCACTGTGCACGTGGGCCCTAAGCCGTACCTTCATGCCTGTGCCATGTTCCATGTTCTACCCAAGCCGATCACACACTCTGGAAGTATTTCAAATATGTCACACATGTCAGGTTCCTTGTATATTCATGCTCAGGTACTAGGTTACAGTTCAGGTTCATCTCATTATACTCTTGTTTTTATTTCAGCATGCTTGTTCTAGTTTCTTGTTTTAAGATTCATGCATATTCATATTTCATCTTCATGTTGTTCTTGTTCATTTTCTTGGATATACTTAGCTCCGCTCATGACTAGATATATTGCAGGTGTACTTGCAGGATATTGTTCTACCTTATGGGCCAGAGCCCAGAATTTTAGCTGAGCCGGATGGAGACATAACTTAGCTAGAGACTCCAGGTTTAGACCGTTTAGCTTTACTCTTAAATATTATTTTATTGAGAGTTCATAGTGTATTTCATTCTTGTTGTCTCTAGTACTTTTATGTCATTGTGATTGGTGGATTATGGTGATCATCATAGGACGGTTAGATGCTGTGATGTTTATTATCAGGTTATTGTTGGAGTTTTTCCTAGATTGGTACAGCTTACTTCGTCGTGTCTAACGACGAAGGCCGGGCGTGTCCGATTATTCGAGAGCGGGTCGTGACATATTTTTAGTGGTGGCCCATGTAGGTCTGTCCTAATAGTACCTAGGTATTAGAATACTATTGGGGGACTTGTTAAACTAGAAAAATTGATCACAACATAGGAAATCGGGTACATCGGGCATATGGATATTCTATAAACATATTGTTTTTAGGTCTAGGTCATTTTAACAGTTTTTTGTTTTTCAGATAGTTCAAGCACGTAACCCCGGAACGGTTGACCACCTACACTTGAGGGTTTCGAACTTCCACTACCTTCTATCGTCTATACTATCCCCATGGGTAGTACACAGTTGATGGAGATGTTTCAAGAGTTCCTTGACACCCAGAGGGAGCAGGTCATTCTTTTCCAAGCCAGATTTGTGGATACACCCTTCGAGCCAAGAAGGACTTCTGATTTTCAGACTCTCTGATCCTTGGATTTTCTCGACACCAAGCGCATATCTTGCACCGAGGAGCAGATCAAAAACCTGGAGCCGCTACTGAAGATCATCCAAGTCTCTGAAGATTCGACTCCTTTGATCCAGAATATAGCAGAGACAATAGAATGAGACGGAAAGCTGAAGTCCATGAGAGACAAAGACTTATGACGAAGATAGCAATTACCCGGGACCCACGAAGCGTCGCCACACTTAGACAGTGCTCCTTCAGCCACATCATCAGATTCAGATGATGGCCATTTGAGCTTTATGCCTCCATCCAGGACATCGCTTTGAGGAGTGCCGCAAGAGGCTCGGACTCTGCCTGTACTGCAGATCTTCTGTTCAACGAATGAAGGATTGCCAACAAGTCACGGATCATGATGGCCGAGGAGCATCATGAGCTTAGCAGCCAGCATGCCAGCAGCCGTATATTCCTATCAGAGGCCCTGCGCTTTAGCCCAGCGGGAGATTCAGACTCAGATCCAGCCGGCAATCATTTACAAATTATGTCATCGCCCAGGACATCACTACAAAGAGTGCTGCAAAAAACGAAGGCTATACTTGTTCTGTGGATCGCCTACCCACCAAGTCAAGGATTGCTCGAAGGTCGCTGATCACACTGCCCTAGGACGAACACGAGGAGCACCAGGACTGTAGCAAGGGGACCCGTCTCTCCAGATTCCACAATCGTATGGAGCACTACCGCAAGGACCAGCCTACATTAGGACAGCTGAACAAGTTGAAATGATTCCAGTTCCTGAAGAAATATTGAAGATGGATTAAAGACAAAAGACTTTTTTGTATGATGATAGAAAATAATGTGTCATGATTCACAATTCTGTCTTCCTTTAGATTCCTCTTAGCACCTAGTTTGCTTTCTATTCTGAAACCTTGGTTGCTACTCGAGATGTATTTCGAGAGATTGTTTCCTATTCTAGAATCTTGTTCGTAACTCTGCTCTTATTTGAAATAAAGTTTTCTATTCTAAAAGATCTTGTTTCCTATTCGAAACTCTAGTTTCTATTCAAGATTCTGTTTTTCCGTTCGAGGTTATTTCATGTTCACTATTAGATACCCTGTTTACTATGCATAACCTTGTCACCTATTTTGACTTCTATTCGAAAATTATGTTTCATATTCAGAACTTGTTACAATTCGTAAATTTTGTTTCTACTCGAGGTTCAGTTTTCTATTCGGGGCTTGTTGGAATTTGATTCCTATTTGATATTTGCTTCTATTCACCATTCAAGACATTGTTTAAAAATTTTATTTCAAATCTGAGGTTTTGACTTGTTCCCTATATGAGATTTTGTTTCCTATTTGTGGCTTATTTTCTATTTGAGAAATTATTTTGTTTACGACTTTGTTTCGACCTTGTCTCCTATTTGAGATTTTGCTTGTTTCATGGATACTTATTTCCTATTCACTTATTGATTCTCTTTTTCTACTCGTAAGTTAGATTCTATTCGAGATTTTGAGGTCCTATATCTATTTCGGGACTTTGCTTTTGTTCGAGATTTTGTCTTCTATTCGAGATTCTGTTTCTGTTCCAGACTTTGAAGATTCAGATCATATTCATGACTTGTTGAGACCTTGTCCCCTGTTCAAAACCTTGCTTCCTTGTTGAGATTTTCTATTCGATATTTTGTTGAACTCCGCTTTCTATACGGGATTTCGCTTCTTACTCCAAAATCTTGTTTCTATTCTATACCTTGCATTCTGTTCACCATCCGGGGTTTTGTTATCTATTCGGGATTTTGTTTCCTATATCGGGTTGTTTGTCATTTGAGATCTCGGTTACTATTAGAAACTTAGTTCCCTATTTGAGATTTAAAATCTTCTTGTTCCTTTTCAGTACCCACAACTCCTTGTTGGATCCTTGTTTCTTTTTGGTACCTAGTGAAACTCTTGTATTTTCTAAAGGACAACTAATATCCCCTTTATTGTGACTCGAAAAATTATAACTCATTTTGAATTCTTTGGAATCCTTTTTTAATTCCTAAGGATAAGGTTAAGAGACGATTCGATGACCTACTAAGGCGTGACAGTTGTGCGCTACAGTCATTATCTAGACTACGGATCCTGAGGGTTTACTGCAGCCAGCAGCGCACTAGCGAGATAGAAACTCTAAGTTGAAGTGATTTCAGACATTCATAGGTTTTCGGATACTTTGTCCTAAATTCTTCATATCTTGATTTCTTGGGTTGCTTCGTTGATAATTGTTGGAAAATGGATAAAGTTGATAGAATATTCGGTAACATATCATTACTTGGGTCATGGAACCAAAAGTTCACTGCAGCCAGATATACACTGGCGAGGCATGGATTCTAAGTAAAGTGGCTACAGGTATATGTATGTTTTCGAATACCATAGAGATTATATTCTTTTTTATATAATTATTGATTTTTGAGAATCACAAATCCTTGTACCTTCACCTTAATTGGGTATTACTACCACCTGGATAGTTTCCATACGTCTTCTCAATCGACCCTCGTAATTTTCCCTTCTTGCATTTATCGTTGGATCATTTGATTTTCTCAAATACACGTTGCTAGATTTTGATTCCGTTTCACTAGATTTTTAAATCGTACTTATATTTCGATCGTGTTTTATCTAAACTTCAATCTTAATCATGTCTATCTAACCATAATTTTCCTATTTTGTTCTAGTCCACTTGTGCTAACTTTCAATTTTGATCGTGCTTAGCAGATCGTGCCTTTATGGTTTACTCTCCTAAGTCGTAATTAAACTCCATTCTACATCGTGCCTGTTTAATTCTTGATCGTTATTAGATTGTGTTATTTCAACTCCCGGTATGAAATTATCGTACAAAGTCTTAATTAAACTTCGTTTCACTCCGTGCCTGACCAATTTTTTAATCAATTTCAATCATGCCATTTTATCTACTTTGTCATGCTAAATCGTTTCAAATTGTTATGAATTCCGTACCTGGTCATTCGAACATATTCACACTTATTTCTAACCAATTTTGAACTTCGTGTCATTTGTGTATCGTGCTGTACTCCTTGAAATTTTGAGGACAAAATTTTTCTAAGGGGGTAGATTTGTAACCCTACTTTCCCAAAATTATCAAATTTGTATTTTTCTAGTATTTTCAAAATTTTAGAAATAATTATTTTTGATTTATTTTGATTAATTATGAGATTGTCTATAGTTTTCCTAAATAAGATATTGATTACTAAAGGATTTGGTGAGGGAAGCTTATTAGCAACTATTTTTGGAGTTCTCTCCAAGTTTCTAACAACCTTGAAACTAACTTCTAACAAACTTTTGGAAGGAATCTGTAATTAATCGAATTGTTATATACTTAGTTGTAAAATTCCTATTCCATTCCATTTCGTATTTAACTCAGATGGGAGAGAGAAATCTATTTTAAGAATTTCCAACCCATCCTCCCAAACGAGCTATTCACCATTCCTCCCCCAATCTGGTCTGCAAACCCTAACCCTAAATTCTCGAGCGGATCCTCGACGATGGTGGGGGATTTCTTCGGCGACCGTCGGCTAGGCTCCGATCCTTCATTCGACAACCATCGCCGACGGCAAGCGACAGCTAAGCGCCATCTTCCTCCTTGTTGACGACAGCAAGCCTTCTTCTCCGGCGACTGAGCATCACCTCATCTCGACGGTGCGCGATCGATTCCGGCGATCCTTTCAGAGCCGATCTCCCCCTTTTTCCCACTGGTTCGCTGTCTTCTTCGATCGGTGGCGCGATCAAATCCTCGACTCTTCTTCCCCTTCCCGGTGACCGTGAGCAAATCACCTTCATCGATCGATCTAACTTCTCACGTGGAGTAGAAATCGGTTTATCGAGGTGCCAGTTTCGCCTTGTCGATCACCAATTCTGTAAGTATCAATTATATTTTGTATAGAGAAATTGATGCAATTCTTGATGAATTATTCTAAGGATTTTCCTTTTGAACTTATCATCACCATTCACGTATCAACTCTTTAGAACCCCTGGATCTGGTTGTGCGGACACGTTGAGCAGATCGTGAACTTGAGTTGGATATGAGAGTGAGTATCCGATCCTCTGATTATTCGATTCTAATCCTTGTGTCTTGCCTAGAGCAATGTATGAATTATCTGTGATATGATCTCCCTGTTTTACTTTTGCACCTGTTCGATCTATTGTTTCAGACGTTTTGGGATCGGATCAGTCGAGTAGCTGGGTGTCCAATTTGTTACACCAAGTGCAAATCAGATCCTATCTCCACCAGGTAATTCCTAACTTTTTCTTTCATTAAGGTTTGTTACCTATTTATATTCGAATGTTAGAAAGAAGACAGTGTATCAGAAAGCATTGGGTTAGACTAGGCATAGGATTTACATTGTTGTTTAAATCTTGAATTAATATGTTGTTGTGTTTGAATTCTAAAGAACAATTGTTTTGAGCAGATTGTTGTGAGGTTTTTAAGTTGACAGTAGATGATATCACTGTTTAAGTTTGAACAATATGTTCCTTTAAGCATCCAAGGATATTTAGTATTATTTCTTTGAGTAGTAGTACCAGTAGAGAAATTGTATAGTATCATAATGGTATGTTTCCTGTAAATCAAATGAAGTAAGGATAATTGGCTAATCAAGAATGAAGTACTGTTTTGGAAGAAGACTTGAGTTAGTGCCACACAAAATATTGAGCCAATTTGGCATGTTTCGAGAATTTGTAGTATAGCTTTCTCTAATACTGATAGGGAAGGGGAATAGACAAACCTTCCTAAAATGTGGGTCATGCCAAAACAAGCATCCGAACTAGGAGTCTTCTAGTTTGATCAATTCAGGTTGCTTCACTGTACATAGAAGTATATTTTCATGTTAGCCTATGTTGTGAGTATCACTGATGAGCCTTCCCACCTAATTTTCCTAATCCTTGACAGGTATTACCTTATACTTGAGTGTCAAATACTTGTAAAGAATTGACTACCACTTTGCTTTTGGTTTGTCGAAGTATCTGTGGGTCAGTATGGTTTAACAAATGACTGACAGGAATGGATTTTTGTATTAACATGTTAGGATAAATCCTTGTATCAGTTAATAATCTTTTCTTTAATACTGTTAGCTTTAGTGAGTTAAAGTTTTGAGTAGAAGGCTTGGTAGCCTCCTGTCAGCTTAATTGGTAATAGGATCTATTACAACCTAAGATTGTAGTGTACCTTATCGCTGATACAAGTATCCTGAACATTGTTGGTACAACTTGGGCTCAAAAACATTCATGGAAAATGGTTCAGGCCAATCCTATGACTTAACAACTGTAGTTAAGTAATATATAGCTAAGCTTTAATCTGCTACAAATATAAAAATAAGGGTAAAGTGAGTAATGTTAGAAACGCTTTTAGTGTTATAAAATACTATTAAGTTAATCGTGGATAGAGGTTTAAGCTAGTTAACTGAATTTGTATTTAGAAATTAACCAATTTGTATCAAATAACCAGAAGGACATCCAGCTTTACTACCCATTCTCGATCACCTTGAGCAAGGCAAGTATACTCCTCGGATTTTCTCACTTACTTCATCTTTTGTGCATCTATTTCATGCTTGTACCTTCCTGTTGGACACGATATTACACGGTCTTGTGTCTTGTTCCATGAGTTCGCTTGTGTCTGGGAGGGGAAATACTACAGGTTTGTGATCAAACCCAAGTTACAAACTCATGTTAATAGCTTAGGCCTCGCGCTGTACACACGGGCCCTAAGCCGTACCTTCATGCCTGTGCCATATTCCATGTTCTACCCAATCCGATCATACACTCTGGAAGTATTTCAAATATGTCACACATGTCAGGTTCCTTGTATATTTATGCTCAGGTACCAGGTTACAATTCAGGTTCATTTCATTATACTCTTGTGTTCATTTCAGCATGCTTGTTCTAGTTTCCTGTCTTAAGATTTATGCATGTTCATATTTCATCTTCATGTTGTTCTTGTTCATTTCCTTGGATATACTTAGCTTCGCTCATGACTGGATATGTTGCAGGTGTACTTGCAGGATATTGTTCTACCTTATGGGCCAGAGCTCAGAATCTTAGCTGAGCCGGATGGAGATATGACTTAGCTAGAGACTTCAGGTTTAGACTGTTTAGCTTTACTTCTAGATATTATTTTATTGAGAGTTCATAGTGTATTTCATTCTTGTTATCTCTAGTACTTGTATGTCATTATGATTGGTGGATTATGGTGATCATCATGGGACGGTTAGATGTTGTGATGTTTATTATTAGGTTATTGTTGGAGTTTTTCCTTGATTGGTACAGCTTACTTCGTCGTGTCTAACGAAGAAGGCTGGACATGTCCGACTCGTGTCCGATTATTCGGGAGCGGGTCGTGACATCCAAGGACACGTGGTAACAGGCGACGATATATCCGTCGATCCAAAGAAGATTACTGTTGTGGAATCTTGGACTACTCTGACTAGTATGGCAGAGATTTCTTGGGATTGGCGAGGTTTTATCGAAAGTTCGTGTAGGTCTTCGCTCGGATTACGGAGCCGATGACTAGGCTCACTCGGAAGGATGCAGAGTTCGTGTGGACAGAGGACTGCCAGACTGCATTCGATGAGTTGAAGAGGAGGCTGACGATAGCACCTATATTGACGTTGCCATCGGGATCAGGTGGCTTCACCATTTACAGTGATGCTGTCACTACCATATTTTATTTTGAGGATATTTTAGTCATTTTGTAAATTTTGAATTTATTTGAATTATTGAAGTGGTGATTGTTATTTTTGACTTTGACTAGTTGAGACTTTGGAGACTAACCTAGATTTTGACTCTAGCTATGGTGACTTGGTTAGTATGGTGGGACCCTAGTCTAACATAAGTCAACCCAATTTTAGTCATTTAGAATCTAGTTTCAATAGGAGGAATAAAGACTAGGTTCAATGACTTGTGACTTATGAATTGATTTCCATGACTAATGCAACTTGGCCTATAGCCCATTAGTGAAATCCTAACCCTAACTTCAGCAATAAGAGGCCGGCCACATTGGTTTCCCCCCTATAAAGTCTCTCATTCCTTTGTTCTTGTCTTTTTTGTATCATTTCAACTCTTTGAAAGGAAAGGTATTGTCCATCTTTTCAAATTCATAACAAATCCATTTTAATTCCTTTTTGATTTAAATCTTTTGCAATAGAGTATAATCATCCTCTACTTGATGTTCATGGAGAGTAATTTCAGTTTGGGAACAATTTGGAGGATTTGGCTAGCAACGAGAACCATTCGATTTGGGACTTTTCTTGCCATTTGACACCCTATAGGTAAACCCTTCAAATTTCATTTAAATTCTGATTCCTTTGTCTCCTAGCCTAGATCTAGATGTCCCCTAGCTGTAGTGTAAGTTTCGTGTCAATTGCATTTGATTTCGTGTCCGTATCGGACACGTATCCTAACCTAGAACTAGGTGTTTAATGAAATGCCACACTCAATGTTTTTGTGCTATTTTTAAATTGTGTTTGAATGGAATTATAGATCTATAGGTCGTCTTTGATTTCGTGTCGGTGGTGGGTGATTTCGGTGTCGTGTCATGTCAGCACGAGGACACGAACACGCCGCAGTAGCTACGAGACACTGTCCTACTGCTCGGGTTGCATTTCTCTTTGGACACGACGATTTGATACGTGCAACTTGGTGAGGACCGACGTGCAGTGACTGACATAAGCTCCCTCGAGTCTCGAGTCGCGTCGTGTCGAGTCGGACACGCAATCGAGCCCGCACTGGCCGTTACCTGCGGTGCGCGTGAGCCACAGGCACTGCTGACACGGGCTTCGTGTCGTATCTTGGTGTCTCGTGGACACGATTCAGGGTGTCAGGGTTATAGCCCTACCCTAGGCGAGTGTGTGGACACGCACTCGTGTTGTGTCGTGTCGTCTGTCGTGTGCTAAATACGCATGCACGAGACTGTGCACAGTTCTATTGAATTCGTGTGTGTTAAAATTGTTTGGACACATTTGTGTCCAGTTCCTTGACACTAGGACACACCTATGACACTTCCACTTGTGACACATGGTTTACCAACCATTAGTTTTGAATTATTAATTTAATTTCGAATTCGAAATTGGGTTTCCCCCAAATTACTGATACATATTTTCGAAATGTAAATTTCTGAGATTAAATGTATTTTAAACAGTTTTGGTTGATGATTAATTATCATAAATAGTTCACTTATATATGTAAGGATTAATGTACATGTTAGGGTTCTCATGATTGGTGTTTAATCATTAGTTTCGAATCACATTGGACTGTCACTCACACATGAACTGGAAATCAATTCCTGATACACTAATTCCTGAAACTTTCATATTGTTTCCTCATACATTGACACACACTGTTCTTTTCATATTCTACACACACATTTGCACACTAACTGAGAATCTATGATGATATAGCACACTCATGTACACACTCTTTCCTGTCATGTACACACACACACACCTATCTAAAACCTGAGAATTGACACCACCCTACATTCTTGCACATGAGCCCAAAATCTGAGAACAATGCTACCTATATTCACATACACACACACAAGCATGACACCCATTCATTTTACTAAAATCCTAAAACTGTCATCCACCCTGTTTTCTCACATTACATGTACACTTCACCCTATATACACACAACCTGGGAATTATACACTGTTTTTCCAGCTTCACATATTCACACACACACATGTAGACAGGGAATATATTGTACACACACTCACAACTGTCACATATTGCACTGATTTCTAGTGTTTGTACTCACACACACAATATTGACACACATGTCACTCTCTCACTCTATGTATACATATATATATATCTATAATCTGTGTGATGATAATAATGTGATATACATATGTTACTTATGTTAATTTAGTATATATATAATATGTGTGAAAATATATGATAGCCTATATAGCCCTATGGGATATAGCCTATGGTTCCTATGTGCATTCATATGTGTATATGACATGTATACACATATGATGTGTGATTGATAGACTTGTATGGCTTGTGATAAAGTGTGAATGCTAGGATAGGACTGGCTAGGCTTAGTGAGACTTGTTTGGGTTAGGCTTGACCTAGTTGACCTAGTTTGACTAGTGTAGTTGACTAGAGTTGACCAACGGTTGACTTTAGCCTAGATTGACCCAAACATCATGTAGAATGCATTGTAGCAATCTATTCTACCATTTTGGATATGTTGTGACTTGTACTGTTCTATAGGAGCCAGACACTACTCTTCAGACAGTATATTCTCTTCAGACATACAGATATCAGGAGAGTACATTCTCTGATCATTTCATATCTTGTTTAGGATTATATTCTTGCTTTAGATTACTTTACTTGAATGCTGTCACGTTGGTAACACGGATAGGTACTATATAGATCCCTTCATGAGATGTTATCCCTCTCGGGAGCATCAGATACTCATGTCTCGTGTGTTTCACTTACATCATGTATCTCATGCTTCTATTATCATGAATCTGCTTGTGATTCCTGTACTCTCATGAATCACAGAGCCTTTACGAATCTATTCATGAATCACTCATTATGAGCCAGTAGCGTAGTCATGAATCTTAACGTAACTTGACTGGAACCTTGTGTATTGATTAGGGAATGGGGGAGTAGAACTAAACATGTGAATATTCCAAAGTAGTGTAGTCATGAATCAACTATTTAGTATAGCCATGAATCACCTCCAGTTGTTCACATGTTTATCTTGTACTCTGATTCACTAGTCACTGATAGTTCTCTATATATATTGTAGCTATTTACTTACAGTTCTCTCTTTTATATCATGTTGTTTTTTCAGTTTCATGTATCTTACTCTCTAGCATGTTTATATTTTCTAACGTGTTATGATTTGCATGAGATGTATTGTGCTCGCTCCTGTCCTGACTGGACCAGTTAAAAATATTATAGAGGATGAGGACGAGGCTCTCTGTACCACTTACTATAGGACTACCCTAGAGGATTGTTGTGACTTGGATCTCCAGCAGGATCCATTAGCAGTGATGACACACCTGTAATTTAGAGTAGTCTTTCAGTTGTATTTATTTCTCTGGATATTGTATTTGAGTTTGGATGTTCTGGATTGCTATGTTATCTTAGACACTTAGATTCTCTATCTATCTGTATCTTGTGGATTCGTTTCATATCTATCTATCTTATTGTATTCTGCCTTAGATATGATTGAGACTGTATTCTGTATTGTCACCTCCACTCGGAGTGTATATACTGTACAGGTACCTTATATTGTTAGATGTTGTGACCTAGGACAGCGTTCTAACGCCGACACTGCGGCGTAGGCTGGACATATCCACTTCTCGTGCCCTTATTTTAGGGTACGGGTCGTGACTTGTTTTTAGTGGTGGCTCATGCAGGTCGAGAATCGCATTATTGTGATATCATAGTAGCACAACGACTTAGTTGTACTGCTACGAGCCTGCGATAGAATATAGGAAGTAAGGTGTTAGAATGAGAGGATACTCAATCACAGTTAGAAATCCTTGAGAAATTCCTGGGACGACCCTTGAGAATCTTATTTAAACTTCAATTTGAAATCCTTTCCCTTGTTTTGTTCACTCTTGCTCTTTGTTATTGAATTTAATTTTGATGGATCGTTGTTGATTTTGTTTTTCCTATCGAGATGAATTTTATGGCCTCAGTTACGATATTTTCTGATAACATATGTTGACGAGAATAACAGGGATGGTAAAACGTCTACTTGATTATGGAACCTGTAGTTTATCGCAGCCATATTAGCTGGCGTGGCGGAAACGTAGAGACCTGACTTCGGATGTTCATATCTTGGTTATGAGATTTGGAATTTCTCACAGCTATACTAGTCGGCATAGCGAGAATTTTGGACGACATGATTATAGAGGTGCATACCCCAGTTATGGAATCTATCATTTATCGCAGCCTTGCTTACTGGCATGGCGAGGACTCTGAATAACATGATTTTGGACAGACGCATATGATTATCAGATTGTATCTTGAGAAGGTTTTTAAACATATCATCTCTATCATACCCTTCTGTAGTTATAAAATTGTATTTCATCATCAAATAACTTAAGAGTAGGGATATTT